>JANAVB010002027.1:0-54197 GCA_029216955.1 Iris pallida | reverse complement strand
GTAACTTTTTCGTTTAGCATCCTAGATTGCTTGTGTGTTTTGATATCCTATGACCGATTCAGTTAGCATGACTAGTATACCTAGATGAGACTTTCACTACCACCGTATGCCATAACCCTGGACGTTGTCCTTTTGATGGTATGTTTTATTTAAGTTCTGGGACTTTTATGTGGGGGTTTGACCTAGAGGGAGTAGGAACATTTTAATTTCGAGGACAAAATTTTTATAAGGTGGGTAGGATGTGAGCACCCTGAATTTCGGGCTGATTTTTTTTTTTTTTTTTTTTTATTTTCTGATTTATTGGTTTGATAAATAATTTATTCTGTATTTTTCCTTAAGTGTACTTTCCCATGCCTTTGATATTTGGAGTGTCAGGGATGTTCAACTCTGGAAATCTTCTTCACGAGTTTGGGAGTGGACAGGATTACCTTCCTGATGGTATATAGTGTCCCATCCAAACTTGTTCCCTTGTGCTCTTTTTGCTTCGCTGAACTTCGGGTCGATTTAGACCATTTGATTATTATTTATTTTCCCACTCTTTTCCTTGATCATTATTAGCACGTTACCGTGACTTTTAGTTTTGGAGCGCAAGACCAGCCAATTTCTTGAAACCAACTCCTCACTGATGATCTACTCGAGACGCTCTTCACCCATGACCTTCGTTTCCCACTCATTCATGTCATTTTGTGCTCCATTTGATTCGCACAACTTTTCCGACACGTGACCCGATTTTATTTTACTCCACGGCGTCACATTCATCTTCCAACTTGATTTGTGGGTCCCCTGTCGACCAAAACCTGTCTGCCCCAATTATGGACATGGCCCACATTGAGCCTACTACCCGTCCGCCACTTGTGTCCCATTTTTGGAATCCCCATGTGCTACTTATTTACCCATGATCATCAACGCCTAATTTTAATTCGATTATTGCATCATGTCCGGTTTTGGATCCAATCCGGCTCCATCAAGTCCAGCCCAGCTCCATGTTGCTCTCCATCGTGACGCCCTCATATTTTTTTGCCCAAAAATATCTAGTATTCTCCTACATATTTTTCTATATTTATTGGAATTTTCTACTGATATTAATTTCCATAGGAATGACATTTTTCCCTCCAATCAAATCTAGCCATTGATTTCTCATTTAATCCTCACCATCAAATTCCCCATAGCAGCCAATACTCCCCAAGCCACACATGGCCGGCCCTAATTTCTAGGGAGGACTCATTCTCTCTCTTCCCTCTCATTACTACATCTCTCTCTCTCTCTTTCACTATTATTATAACAACAACAAAACTACAATAGCACCTACACCATGTTACTCCTCCACCATGGCCATGGCCGGACCACCCCGACCTCCCCTGGCCGTCGGCCATGGAGCCACCCCGACCATTCTCCTCCTCCTTTCTTCCTCTCCTCCTCCAACTCCACTTCACCTCACCACCACCGCTACATCACCATCGCCATCACCGCCACCACCTCCTCCGCCAACAGCCCTGTACCGCCGCCCCGCGTTCGCTGCGCGAGCCGTGCCCTCGCGGCCGAGCCTGGCCACACGCAGCGCGAGACCGACCAACACAGCAGCGGCTGCGAGCAGCCATGGCGCACGGCGCGCACGCGTGCGGGCGTCGCCGCCGCCGGCCGCCGTGGCCCCCGGCGACCACCCCCCTGGGCGCGCCCCATCCTGGGCCATCCTTCCATGGTGGCCAACGTCCTCCGGGATGCGCCGTCGAGGCGATTCGTGCGTTTTGTACGACGTCCCGTCGTGACGAGCTCGGAAACGACGCTGAAATCGTGCCCCGTCGCATCGACTTCGTGCACATTTTTTCGGAGATCCGACCGTTGGATCGGTGATTTCTTCACTCCGTCGCAATCTCGGTATATCCACCTTCGCTCATGTCAATTTTTGTCTGTTAATTTTATCATTTGATACATGAAAACCGGCCACTAAGTTGACCGTTTAAATTGTATTAAATTTGGACAGTTTCGCGGGGCCAACTTCGTCAGCTTGTATCTAATCCATCGTAGCTCCGTTTGGCGTGCTACCAGTTCCGGTGCGAAGCTGGTATAACCCTCTTACTATCCCTCCAGTTTCGTTTCATTGTGAGCTTGTTTGATTGGTTGAATTCGACGCCAAAGTTGGTCGCCCGAATTCGTAATTTCCAACTTGTAAAATTCTATTTTTGAACACGGGACTCCAAATTTCATTTCTGACACCACCAGTAGACTTGTGGCGTTGTTCTGGCATGTTTTCATATAAAATTTGTTAGATTTGGAGAACGTGGGCCCTGACACGTTTTTCGGTGCAAAGCGGGTCCCATATTCTGGGTCAACGGGACTTTTTGATGCCGGCTCATCGGAATTCAATTCCGGATATACCGTTGAGTTTGTATCGTCATTCTGGACTCGTTGACATATAATTTGCTAGGTTTTGGTGGACATTGGGTCTGGCACGTATTTCGGTGCAAGTCGGATACCAATATTCGGGTCAACGGGTCATTTTGAGATCGGCTCATCGGAATCCAATTCCGGAGATACCGTTGAGTTCGTATCATCATTCTGGACTCGTTGACAGTAGTTTGCTGAGTTTTGAGAACTTTGGCTCCGGCACGCATTTCTGTGCAAACCGGAATTCTAAGTTCTGGTCAACGGGCCAAATGGGGATCGGGTCAACGGAATCCAATTCTGGAGATACCGTTGGGTTCGTATCGACATTCTAGTTTCGTGGACATATAATTTGTTATATTTTATTGACTTGTTTTCTTGCACGTTTTTCGGTGCAAAACGGCTCCGACACGGACACCGTTTTGACCCGAAATTACCTTTTTGCCTTTGTGTCCAAATTGGACCGTTGGATAGGCTATCCTAGCTAATTTGACCATTCTGGACACGTTGGAGATGTTTATTTCATCGTCCGACAATGTTTGTTGATAATTTCTCTGAGTTTAACCTTTTTATGATTAATTAATAATTAATTCATATAATGTTCGTATTTCGGGATTAGTACAACGAAACTGAGATCAGCCAATTCCAGTGATCTCACATCGCTGAAATTGACAAGTTGGACAAGTGGATCACTATAACAAGATTATCAACCTTACCGATAATCTTCTTATCTCGATTTGCGTGTCGTAAGTTTCGACGTACAAATAACGAAGTACACTTTATATTAGACTAGAATTGACCCTGTTTGACCAGAGTTGACCAGTTGACCCAAAGTCAACTGTAAGTCAACACTTGACCTAGTTTGACTATATTATTGACCGGAGTCGACCTAGAGTTGTTTTGACTTAGAAGAACCTAGAATAATGTAGGTTGATTATAGAGATTCCTTTATTACAACTTGAACACCTTGTAACCTGTGTTGCTTTAAATAGGACTCTGTGGCTTCAGTGGGACCCCCTATACTTATCAGCTGTTCAGGTTATCGAGGCGAGTACATTCTCTGATAATTTCATATCCTGCTTAGAATTATTTCCTGCAGTAGATTACTTTACTTGTACTGTCACGTTGGTCACACGAATTGGTACTATATGGATCCCTTCTTGAGATGTTATCCTTAGGGAGCATCGGGTACTACATGTTCTGTGCGTTTCACTTACATGACGTATCATATGCTTCATTGGTTCTTTGATCACTTACGACATATACTCTTATGATCGTAAGTCTTCCTAGAATTCTTATCCCATTTATGGGACTACTATGTATCACCTTCGGGGTCTATTACCTTCGGGGTCTATTACCTTCGGGGTCTATCACCTTCGGGGTCTTATCACCTTCGGGGTCTACCACCCTTCGGGGGCTGTTACATAGCATCATATAACATAACCTGGTTGGATCCTTGTGTATTAATTGGGGGTACGGGAGAGTATAAATAGCCATGTGAACAATTCTAAAGTAGAATAGCCATGTACGCCTCTTTAGTATAGCCATGTACAATCAAGCCGTTCACATGTCGACTTTGTGCTCTAAATCACTAGTCACTGGTAGCTCTTTATTTATAGTAGATATTTCTATTACAGCTCTCTCTCTGTTTACATACATCATTTCTTTCAGTACCTGTATCTTACTTTACTGCATGATTATATTTTCTAACCTGCTATGAACTGTTGAGATGTATTGTGCTCGCTCCAGTCCTGACTGGACCTGTTGATAAATTTTACAGATGGCCTGGGATTGCCTGCTAGCCTAGAGGAGACACAGTAGGGATTGTTTAGGTAATTATTTCATTTTGTCTGGAGTTGTATTTACTTTGTGGATTACTGTATCTGTATTTGAGTTTTGAGATGTATTTCTGGGATTATGTATCTTAGACACTTAGACTTCTATCTCCTGTATCTCTTTTGGATTTTATGTTTTATCTATCCTTATCATGCTCTACCTTAGATGTGATTGAGTCTGTATCTGCTATGTCACCCCCATTCGGGAAGTATAAACTGTTTAGTCTTATACTGTTAGATGCATTGAGACCTAGGACAGCGTTCTACCGCCGACACTGCGGCGTAGGCTGGGCGTTGTTACGTTCTCGTGCCCTAACTCTAGGGCGCGGGTCGTGACAACTTTTTAGACTAAAAGTCAACTATGGGTCAACACTTTACCCAATTTAGTCCCAAAATCCTTTAGACTTGGGCAGTTGACCAAAAGTCAACTATTAGTCACCATTGACCTAGGATTGACCTAGGGTTGACCAGAGTTGACCGGAGTTGACCAGAGTTGACCAGTTGACCAAAAGTCAACTGTAAGTCAATCGTTGACTCAAATCGACCTAGATTAATTCCGTTTGACTTGTATTGACCCAGTATGACCTAGCTAGACCTAAAATGACTTAGATTGACCTCGTACAGTCTAGTTTGACGTGTCTTGACCTAGAATGACTTAATAGGATTTAAATTGTCTTGACTTTATTTCCTAAGCATAGTATTGATACGTCTTGTTCTCTATAGGTCCTCGAGACGCTGCATTTGCTCCAGTAGACATATCATACCATATTACAGGCGAGTACATTCTCTGACACTTTTCCAATTTACGATGATTGTTATAATTCATGTAATTAGTGTAGATATGCTTGTTCTCGACACATTGGTCGTACGGATTGGTATTCATGGATCCCGACATGAGATGTTATTCCTCGTTATCTTGGTATATCTTGTGCAAGCCCCTTGTAGTTCTTGTGCAGTATATGGACACCGATTCTCGAGGAGACTTGCTCCCTTCTCGTTGAATCCCGTATCATAACGTGTCTTGCTTGGATCCACTCTACCAGTCGGGGACGGGGAGTACTAGTGTAGATGTATGGTCATACCCGCCTTGTATATATTGTGAACCTTGTGAATGCCAATCCTACACCACACGTATGATTGGCTAGATCATAACCTTGTGCAGACCCAATCCGGCCACATGTTGTAGCTAGTATTCACACACCTAGATATATGATTCTTGATTCTTGTACATGCCATGATCAGTTTACTTGCCTTGTTCTAGCTCTAGTTTTATAGCTTACCTTGCCATGATACTCACATGTACATTCCATGATTTTCTTGTATATCTCTCTATTTACAGTCTTATAGCTTTTGTCATATCTTGTGAACTGTTGTTAGTAGATTGTACTCGTTCCATCCTGACAGGATATGTTGAAAATATTACAGATGCTGACGAGGGGGATTACTGTACCTACTACGGTCCGGATGACGTAGTTGGCCTAGACCTGGAGACTTTGGTCCAGCAGGGCTTGGCTCCGCCTGGCGAGACCTTACCTATTGCTTAGTTAGAGTAGGTCTTTTTTACTGGACCTTGTCTCCAGCTACTTTTGAGACTGTTATTATTATGGATTGTATTAGAGACTTGGACTTGTATATATATTTGGTGTTTGGACTTGACATGTTATTATTTTATCGTCTTGTTGTCTTTATCTTTCAGTCTTTACTTTATCATCTTAGAGTTGTGATTGAGCACGCATATATATTCATTGCTTGTCCTCCGTTCGGAGTTGACCATATTCTCGACAGGTTTTGATATATATATAAACTGTTTAGAGTAGAAAACCTACAGCGTTCCATGCCGTTTTTACGGTGAGGGCTGGGCGTTGTCACGTGCACGTGCCCTTATAGCGGGTGCGGGTCGTGACACGAAACGAGGTCCGGTTTGTCCCAAAATGAGCGTATCTTCGAGGAGCCTGAAAGTTACAGCTTCTTCGTTAGACGGCCTTCCGAAATTTTAGAATCGCAAAAAAATGATGTTTGGACCTCCGTTTTAGCACTTTTGCCGTTTGTCTCGGTCTTTCCGAAAATTTTCGATGAGGAGAAACCTAGATTCGAAAGTGAGCAGCGTATGGAAGAAGATGAAGTATCGAAACGTTTTTTTTAAGAGTAGTTTCGTGGGTGTTTTCAATAAATTAGAAGGAAGGGCAAAAAGGTCATTCGGAACTCTCTTTATATTTTTTGCTAATTCTGGACACGCGATGAAATGTTATTGTGCGGTGGGTTTTCCATAAAACTTTTTCGTTTTTTGGGCATTTCATAAATTTTTCCTATTTTTTTTTGGTACTTATGTCATATAATGCACCTTCTTTGGTTAAATTATTGTCTTATAATTATCCTGCTACAGTGACAAGAACATGCAAATGTCGAGAATAGGGTTTCAAATCGCCGGTCCCAAAAATTGGGATAAATGATCTGTTGCTGTTGTAACTACGAGCAATCAATTTATTGACGACTGGTTTAAAGAGTGACCCTCAAAATTGTACCTGGATCAGTTTTACACGAGGCATACCCACTAGAAGAATTATTCACAGCTGTACTGCCTTTTCATGCAAGCGTTCATGGTTTTGGAAAGTTATGACTTCTCGAATTCCAAATAGTATAGGAAGTTAGGATCGTAGTGGAAAATTACGACTTCTCGAATTTTAGTTGGAAGTTGCGACTTCTCAAATCAGTGTATAGTCACACGTAGGTGAATTCTTGCATTCTTGATGTTACAGCTAGTAGGGGACACGAAAGTGGGAAGAGAACTAGGAAGGAGCCTTAGGACCTCTATATGCCTGTCACATGAACTGCAATAATCAACCAGCAGAAAGACCCTTCGGACTAGAAATGTGTCCTTAAACCCTTGCTACAACTGGACAGATCTAACCTGGGATTTGGCCGGTTGTAATCCTATGTCTGGTGCCTAAGTGCCTTCTTTCGTATTTACATATATCTGAAGTTACAAGCACAAACCATTACACTATGCGATATACACAAATACTATGAGACAACTTTTCCGATCTATCAACTAGGATACAGAAAGAGTGATATCTAAGGACAAACTATATATATAAAGTTGCCAAGGACTCAGCCCATGTGGTAGGAGTAGGAGGCATCTCCCCATTGGTCTTGAGTTTGGGAAAGCACATTTAATTCCCTTGTGGGGGGGGGGGGGGAAATTAATGTGAGGGCAGCTGGTGGGTGGTGCAGGCCGAGTGCGGGTCAAGCGCACCTGCAGTGCATGTGCGGGCCAGTCGGGTCGGGATGTGGCCTTCGGACCAAGAGTCTATAATACAATTACCTTTATATATATATATATATATATATATATATATATATATATATATATATATATATATATATATATATATATATATATATAAACAAAATGTTGCCAACTTTTACTTATTAATTTTTTAGTGTAATAATTAAACTGTCTGGTGTTCGTAGGTTCCTCGATTGATCCTTTATGCACGATCAGGTCAGTTGTAAAGATAGGCAATGCATTCAAATTACATCCTTGAAGTCATATCATGGGAGATGTTGAATCAGGGGCCTGTGCATGCTACTACAAGTATTGAGTTTGTAGTCATTGTTTCTTGTTATGAAGCTTGTGTGACTTTTGCAGTCATAATCCAGATTTCCAAATTTGGGTATCTGCAGGCATACTTTCAACCATGATATTTGTGTGTGTGTGTTTGAGGGCTTGCAAAATCATATATTTAAACTCTATATTATGTGTTTGTGTGCGTGCATATGTATGCCTCCATGTGTCCATGCATTCGCGGGGGCATTCACCCATGAGCAGAAATACATTACAATGATTCTAGTTATTGGATGTAAATATTTCATAGGAAAGAAAATTAATCTTGAATTGTTATTTTCTTCTTCTTCATGTTATTGACATGACTTCATAATTCATATATTCCATTAGTCAGTGTTCTGTATAAAAGGAAGTTGCCTGGCAAGATAAACCCAAACTGTAATAACCTTTGGCTTATTTGAAACTGAATACCTTGAGTTATCACATTTTTGCAACTAAATAGTAAATGCCCTCAACTTTTTTAGTTAGCAACTAAATACCTCGAACTATTGGGCCGTTAGCAAGTTGCTTCCTGCCTTTAGTGTACTGTCATATCTGAGGTCAAACTAATGATAAGTGTCTTTTTTACCTTTCCCCCCTGAATGAACATATATACACATGAACATATATATATATATATAATATATATATATATATATATATATATATATATATATATATATATATATATACATATAATACAGTATATATATAATATATATATATACATATACATGTATACATATATACATAAATATATATAAATAAAATAAAACAAAAAAACAAAAAGAAAAAGAAAAATAAAATAGGACAGCAGGGGGGGGTTAGAACTCGACCCAGGGGGGTCGAGTTCTTGGGTGCGGTCGGACTGGCCAGGGGGTCAGCCCGAGCTTTGTGTTAGGGGTAGGGTTTGGGTTAGATTTATTTAGGTTTTAGTGAATAGGTTTTAAACCCGATAAAACAAACTATGTGTCCTGACAGTTAAGGACACACGAGTCTCGTGTCCGTGCTAATCACGACACGCACGGTTCGAATCCTTCGTATCCAGACTTACCATTATGTTCGTCAGGACACGGCGAGTCATAAACACGTGTGCACGAGACACGCACGACACAGTTTGAAGTTGTTACTCACGTGTCCGGCGTCGGGGAGGGGTTTCGAGCGTGCTGACGGCGGCTAGTGGCGTCGTGGCGGTGGCGCTTGGGTGACGCTCGACTCAGCTAGTCGTGGCGAATCGAATGGTGGTGGTGGATGGGGGTGATCGCCGATGGGGAGGTGGCGCTGGGGTCCGCCGGAGTTAGGGTTAGGGTTTAGGCTCGTCGGGAAAGAAAAGGATTCGGGGTGGTCGTGGGGTTGTGCTAGGGTTAGGGCTTAGGGTCTGGGGGTTATTTATAGGGGGTTTAGGTCGGTCGAAGTTGACTGAGGCGGCCGAAAATGGCGGAAAAGATCGGGGTCGGTCGTCGGCAGCTGGCGGTCGTCGGGGGTGGGTAAGAATAGGTTTTGCGGTTAGGTCCCTAGGATTTAGGTATTTACAGATAGGTCCCAACTATAACTAAGTGCAAATAATAATTTGCAACCCGAACTTAAAATAATTTATTAATTACAAACTGATATTAAAACAAATCTAAATATTTTAAAATGATATTAAAACATTTCAAATAATTACAAAGTGATATATTTTGATTTAAAAACTATTTAAAAATTCTAGAAAATTTTCTAAAAATCCTAATAAATTATTTTAAAGCTAAATAGGTCATTAGCAACTATTTAACACTAATTAAATTAATTTTTGAAAAACAGGGGCTGACAACAATACATGTTTCACTATGTTTATACTGCTCTGAGTATTCATATGTTTTATACTGCTCCCAGTACCTGCCATGCTTATACTGCTCCCAGTATCTCTCATATGCTTTATATCATTCTCGTATTTTCTATATGTTTTTACTGTTCTCGTATCTCTCACATATTTAAATAACGGGTTAAGGAAAAACTGTTAGTAGTGTACGTGAACATGACCCCCTTCTTCGTATGTATTACCGCGCACGGTAACATTCTATATGTAACTTTTCCGTAGGTTCTGATCTCGCATTTGTGTATGGATATACACCGATGCCGTTCGTGCACGTACGTGCATGCCAAAAAAACTTGATATGTACCGCTGTACATCCTTTTCACCTATTGACCGATTCACGTACATACTACGGTTTTAAACTTTTAAACTATATGTTGTCATTTCTAAAAAGAACCAATTAAACCATGATATGCCATGTTCCCTATGTTACTATGATACCGTGATCCCAGTTGTACCATGAGGCCATGTTTATAGTATTTCCTATTTTATAGACTTATCATGCCATGTTTCTTGTTGTACATCTCTTTCATTATATATTCAGTACTTTAGTTGTAGAGGTTGTACTTGCTCCCGTCCTGACAGGATAACGTTGTAGGTGTACTTTCTGAGGAGGAAATACTATGTGTTACATATTTTGGCACTGATTTTGAGGATCTGGCCTTAGCACCAGAAGAGGCCCCAGCGGGGAACTTGCTTAGTTATCTTTCATGTGTTTTGAGACTTAGATTTTGGTCTGTACTTATATTTGGATACTGGACTTTGTCTCCAGTTAGATACTTATAAAGTGTATATAGTTGGATACTGGACTTTGTCTCCAGTTAGATACTAGGATTGCAACATAGGAGAACTCATCACAGCATAGGACCGTTAACTGTATTTAGTTTCTTGTTTAAAATTCAGTGGGTTGCAATTTTGACCAATTTAGTACCCTTGGGATGACCCCTGAGGATCTCACTTTAATCTTACCTAGAAATCTGTTTTCACTTATTTCCATTTGCTCTTCCTTAAATTCGTTGTGAATTTAATTTCTGATTTTCGTTGTTGACTTTGATCATGGATCGTGATAAATTTTGTGGATTGAATTATGATATATCCTGATAAGGTAAATGTCTGTTTTAGTTATGGAGTTTAGAATTTATCGCAGCCATATTAGCTGGTATGACAAAAACATAGGGCCTGATTTTGGGTATACTTATCTTAGATTATGGAATTTAGATTTTCTTGCAGCCATACCGGTTGGCGTGGCGAAGATTCTAGATAACATGATTATAGGGTTGAATACCATAGTTATGACTATCATTTATTGCATATAAGCTTACTGGTGGGGCAAAAATTCTGGCAACATGATTTCAGGAAGACGTTTATGGTTATCAGATAATATCTCAACTTGGTTTACTTCGTTATGACCGATTGAGCAAGAATAAATTCTTATTATCATTCTTCCCCGTCTTGATTAACTCTGTCCTATCTACATCTACAACTAGGATTACAGGTTCTCTAGGACTCCCCAATAGGATTGCTTTCGCGTTATCTTTTTGGACATAATTATTTTTGTGTTCCATCTTTCCTATGACTTGAGTAAACTCTTCTTCCCTCTTGGGTAATTCTTCTCGTTATGCATCTTGTTGTCTTCATACCATTCTTGGAGATATTCCGATAAACTTTCCTGTCTTGCTTGACCCTTTAACTTGTTTGGACACTATTATGGATTGCTTGGCCCAGTCTTAGGCCTTGTTACCTTCTATTTGATAGACGACTGAAATAGTCAAACCTTGTTAACTGATTATATAGTATAACTATAAATGTATTGTGTGATTGTGATAAATACTTTTTCTAGGGATTGGTTAGATTAAGCTTATAGGACAAGTATGGGTGACTGACTGTAGCAGACTTGGAAACCATTAAGAACGATTGTATTGATAGTATGACTTGATGATAGGGTATCTAAGATAGAATAATGAGATATTATATTATTGTGACTACAGAATGAGGATCCGAATTATGTACTTACAAATTGAGGATTTAGCATTTGTAGAATTTTGGTGGGATTATCTATAGCTAATTACATGTGATTAAAGGGTATATCGATATGTGGAATGATATAGAATAAATTAGAATGAGTTATCGTATTGCGTACGAGATCGGAAAGATATTAGTTAAAAAGATAAGGAACGAGGCAAAGACATATGTACATTGGTAATTAATAAATTGGGAATTTGAAATCGAGGATTTATATTCGGAGGACTTGTTGAGTAAAAAGAAGAAGCTCTACGCGAAGGATAAGAATAGAACGTATAATTTCAAAGAGAAGATGTAGAAAAGGATTGACGACAAATGATGCTAAGGACCTGTGGATTGATAGAATATGGATACTTAGGATACGATAAGGAAATCAAGTATTTACAAATTGAGGTGGAAATATGATTGATGATTAAGCATTTTAGGCTTATAGACATGTCCAGAGAATGACCTATATTTTAGGGTATACGTTAAGGTTCCATGTTAGTATGAAAGATTCTAAAGGATGTATGACGTAGTTTATGATAGAAGGACTTTGTTGAACCTGAACCAAAAAGTTTGTAAAGAGAAACAGAAGAGATGATTACAAGGGTAGCAGATTGAGTATCGTAGCCAGAGCAGCTACATGTTATAGTTTGACCTATTGGGTGATATTTAATTTCGAGGACGAAATTTTTGTAAGGTGGGTAGGATGTAAGCCCCATGAATTTTAGGGTTTATTTTAAATTTTCTAAATGAATTATTTTCAATAAATATATTATTATTAATTGTTTTGATCATTAATGTACATTTTCGTAACTTTGACTTCTGGAGCGTCAGGGATGCCAATCTCTGTAAACTCTCTTTATGGGTTTTGAAGTAGACAAGATTATCTTCATTTTGATATATCATGTCCCACTTGAACTCATTTCCTTGTGCTCTTCTTGTATCGCACAACTTCGGGTCAACTTAGACTAATTAATCGTTGAATAATTATTCCCACTTTTATCTTTGATCTTCGTTTGTACGTCACTGTGACTTTTAATTTAGGAGCACCAGACCAGTCATTTTCTCAGAACCAACTTCTCATGAATGATCTACTCGAGACGCTCTTCACCCATGACCTTCGTGTCCCACTCAGACACTACATTTTGTGCTTCATTTTCTTCGCACAACTTTTAGGTCAATTTAGGCCAATTTATTTTCTACCGTAAAACCTGATTTAATTTCCAATTTAATTTCGGGACCCGACATCGATCCAACCTAGTCGACCCAAAGTATGGACGTAGCCCACATGAAGCCTACTACCCACATGACGCTTGTATCCTATTTATTGGAGTTCCCGCATATTATTTATTTACCCGTGATCATAAATATATATTTAATTCAATTATTGTCTCCTGTCCGATTTTGACCCGACCCGGCTCGACCGAATCCGAACCCAAGCTCCATATTGTTCTCTCGTGACTGCCCAAACACCCCACATAATTTTCCTATTTTTTCTATTTTGAAAATATCTTTTCTTCTCTCTATTTTACAAATATCTCATTTTCTTATATATATATATATATATATATATATATATATATATATATATATATATATATATAATTCTCTCTCCTATTATTTTCAACACCTACACAAACACCACCTCACCCCCTCCACCTCACAGCAGGAGCACCCCCCCTCTCTAAACCGACATCCCTCTCTCACTCTTTTTTTCAAATATCTATTCTCACACTCTCTTTCTTTCTATTAAACACACACACACATACAAAAAAAATACTCTTCCTCTCTCCTCCCAAACAACTCACAGCCCCCACCCCTCTCATGGCCGACTCCTTCCTCCTCCTCCCTAGGCCGAGCACCACCACCTACAGCCACCACCTCCATCTTCTTCTCCTCCTCTTCTTCATCATCTATATCTCCACCTCCACCACACACCACCCTCACCAACCCCATCTTCACCATCATCACCATGCACCTCCACCACCTTCACCCGAGCCACCACCACTCCACACCCCGCCGGCGACCGCCGCTGGGCCACCCCCGCGCAACCACAGCAGCCGCCAGTAACGAGGCAGCAGCCGCAACAGTGTTCACAGTAGTAGCAGGCGCACGTACGCGCGCGCGGGCCGCCGTCGTGCGCTGTCGCGCCGCCGCACGGCCGCCGTGGCCCCCCTGATGCGCGCAAGCCCCCGGCGACCTCTCCCAGTCCACCACCATCCTCTCCGGCGTGCCGAATAGCCTATTCGTGCGTTTTGAACGAGATCCCGTCGGCGCGCGCGAGTTTGAAACTCAAAATTCGTGTCCCATCGCAGCGACTTCGCACACATTTTTCGGGAGATCCTACCGTTGGATCGGTGAACTCCTTGCTCCGTCTCAATCTCAGTATATAGCACTTCACTCCCCTCAATTTTTGTCCGTTAATTTTGTCGTTTGATACCTCAAAATTGGCCACCAAGTTGACGTTTTAAATTGAACTGTTTTTGGACAGTTTCGTGGAGCCGATTTCGTCAGCTTGTAACTCCGCCTTCGCAGCTCCGGTTGGCGCGCTACCAGTTTCTGTGCGCAGCTGGTATAACCCTCGTCCTGTCTCCTTTAAGTTTCGTTTCATTATGAGCACGTTTGGTTGGTCGAATTCGACGCCAAAGTTGGCCGTCCAAATTCTTTAATTTGCACTTGTTAAATTCTATTTTTGAACCCGGGACTCCGAATTCAATTTCTGACACCACCAGTAGATTCGTGGCATCGTTCTGGCATGTTTTCATATAAAGTTTGTTTGATTTGGAGAACGTGGGCCCTGGCACGTATTTCGGCGCAAAGCGGATCCCACATTCCGAGTCAACGTGTCATTTTGAGATCGGCACATCGGAATCCTATTTCGGATATACCGTTGGGTTCGTATCATCATTCTGGATTCGTAGACATATAATTTGTTAGGTTTTGTAGACTTCTATTTCGACACGTTTTTCGGTGCAAAGTGTGTCCAACGGCGGACACCATTTTGATCCAAAATTATCATTTTGCTCCTGTGTCTAAATTGGACTTATGGGTAGGCTATCTTAGCTAATTTGACCATTCTGGACACGTTGGTAATATTTATTTTATCATCCGACAACATCTGTAGATTTTGCTTATGTATTATCCTTAATTTGTAATTAATTATTTTTCCAGAAATGGTTACTTTCTGTTTTTGAATTTTTATATATATTTTAATTTATGTAAATATCTGAGAAAAATTGTATTTAAATACTATGTTAATTTATCTAATTTATTATAATTTTTTAGCATTTATTAAGTGCTTATGGTATTTTATAAAAATAGGAAAACAG
Source organism: Iris pallida (assembly GCA_029216955.1). Taxonomy (NCBI): domain Eukaryota; kingdom Viridiplantae; phylum Streptophyta; class Magnoliopsida; order Asparagales; family Iridaceae; genus Iris; species Iris pallida. The sequence goes on along the minus strand of JANAVB010002027.1, from coordinate 39,188 downwards.
AACTCATTTTCAGGATACATGAGTTTGTTGATTTTTAATAAATATTTATGAGGGTTTATAAATTCCAAAAAAATTAGTATAAATTTCTATAATTTACAAGGATCATTTTAGTATTTTATTTTATGTATAATTGAGCTTTTTGTCTATCTCAAAATTGTTGGAACTTAGTGTACAGTTTGATTTATTTATTGAGTAGTTACGACTTACAAGTTTTGTATTGATTTGAGTTATTGTAGTATTGGACCTCACCCTACACTAGTGTAAAGGCCCTAGAAAATTAGTTTGGATATAGTGTCACTCCACATTAGACTTTTATGCTAGGTTCCCACTTAGCTAGTATCCAGTTAGGAGTCGTGTCACACCACTAGTATAATATTAAACATAGCTTAGAACTGAGTTTGTATATCATTATTGACAGGACATCGAACATCTATATCTTCGTACTAGTATTATTGCTTTGCTCGAGGCAAGTACATCTACAAACTCATTTACTGTCTTTTAATGCTACAACACGTATTAACCATGTTAAAATACTGATCCTTGAGGTAGCAAGTTAACTCTTCACATGTTGTATTACTTTTAGTACCTGCCATGCTTAGGACAGTTCTTATATCTTCACATGCTTCTTACTGGTTTACAGCACATGTTTTACTATGCTTTATACTGCTCTGAGTATTCACATGTTTTATACTGCTCCCAGTACCTGCCATGCTTATATTGCTCCCAGTATCTCTCACATGTTTTATATCGTTCTCGTATCTCCTACATGTTTTTACTGTTCTCGTATCTCTTACATGTTTAAATAACGGGTTAAGGGGAAACTGTTAGTAGTGTACGTGAACATGACCCCCTTTCCCCGTATGTATTTACCGTGCACGGTAACATTCTATATGTAACTTTGCCGTAGGTTCTGATCTCGCGTTTGTGTATGGATATACACCGATGCCGTTCGTGCACGTACGTGCATGCAGAAAAACTTGATATGTACCGCTGTACATCCTTTTCACCTATTGACCGATTCACGTACATACTACGGTTTTAAACTTTTAAACTATATGTTGTCATTTCTAAAAAGAACCAATTAAACCATGATATGCCATGTTCCCTATGTTACTATGATACCGTGATCCCAGTTGTACCATGAGGCCATGTTTCCAGTATTTCCTGTTTTATAGACTTATCACACTATGTTTCTTGTTGTACATCTCTTTCATTATATATTCAGTACTTTAGTTGTAGAGGTTGTACTTACTCCCGTCCTGACAGGATAACATTGTAGGTATACTTTCTGAGGAGGAAATACTATGTATTACATATTTTGGCACTGATTTTGAGGAGCTGGCCTTAGCTCCAGAAGAGGCCCCAGCGGGGAACCTTGTTTAGTTATCTTTCATGTGTTTTGAGACTTAGATTTTGGTCTGTACTTATATTTGGATACTGGACTTTGTCTCCAGTTAGATAATTATAAAGTGTATTATTAAGTCCGTGCTTATGTTACCTTCGCTTATAGATGTTGTGTTGTGATGAACTTTAAATATGATTTTAGAATTGTTAGCTGCTTAGATCCTTTATTGTCTATTCTTAGAACAGCTTACTACGCTTTAACCAAGCGTAGGCTGGACATGGCTCGGCCCAACCAAATAATTTGGGTAACGGGTCGTGACAACGGTACAACTTGTTAGCACCAGGATGAATAGAATATCTCGATCGGTGTGCCTCCTGTAAGACTGCCTCTATCAGCTCTCCCTTCGGCACGCACAATCGGCTGCCATGCCTCAAGGATCCATCCTCTGCTACGGTGAAGTCATCCACCAATCAAGCTAAAGCCTGGGCTCGAAGTCTACGAAGGCTCTCATCTGTAGACTGTGCCTCCCTGATCTGCTTCATCAAACCTGACTGAATGTCAAGCGCCATCATCTGTATCACTGATCCTGGCCGAACTATCTCGATACCGAGCTTCTTTAGATCTTTCCGTAAATGCCGATCTATCATCAGATACTATGCCATCGGATGCCTGCTCAGCGCATCCGCCACCATATTTGCCTTTTCGGGGTAATACTGTAAATCGATGTCGAAGTCCTTCATCAACTCCAACCATCGTCTTTGCCTCATATTCAGCTCTTTCTGCGTGAACACATACTTCAAGCTCTTGTGGTCAGTAAAGATTTCCACACGCTCTCCGTATAAGTAATGTTTCCATAACTTGAGTGCAAAGATCACCGCAGCTAACTCTAGGTCATGGGTATGATAGTTCCGCTCATGAGTCCGTAATTGCCTAGATGCATAAGAAATCACTTTCCCATGCTGCTGTAGGACACATCCCAGCCCCTTTCCCGAAGCATCGCTGTATATGGTAAAACCTCCAGATCCTGAAGGTAATGTCAGAACTGGAGCGGTCGTCAGCCTCCTCTTCAGCTCCTCAAACACTGCCTGGCAGTCCTCTGACCAGATGTACTCTGCGTCCTTCTGTGTCAGCTTCGTCATGGGTTCAGCTATCCTAGCAAAGTCCTGGACGAACTTCCTATAATAGCCGGCTAACCCCAGAAAGCTCCTGATCTCTGAAACTGACGTCGGAGCCTTCCATGTCTCAACGGCAGCAATCTTCCTGGGATCCACCGAGATCCCCTCTCCAGTAACTACATGGCCGAGAAACTCCACTCGGTCTAAAAAGAACTCGCACTTCGACAATTTGGCATACAATTTCTCATGCCTCAGAATCCCCAAAACTATCCGCAAGTGCTCTGCATGCTCCTTCGGTGTCTTCGAGTATATCAGGATGTCGTCGATGAATACTACGACGAACTTATCCAGATACTGGTGAAATGTCTTATTCATCAAATTCATAAAGACAACTGGCGCATTTGTGAGACCAAATGGCATCACCAGAAACTCGTACTGCCCGTACTTCGTGTTGAACGCCGTCTTCTGGATGTCTGCTGTAGTGCCCCGTCCCTACATCGTGCCCCGTCTCCGTCCACGGGGTGCGCGAGAAAGGAACACTGTCGCTATCGATTTGGTCGGGACCGATAGGTCGGAATCGGTCGAGTCGATCGAACGGGAACGGTTGAATTAAGATCCATTCCACGTTATGGAATGGCTTCTTCGGAACCAAGTCCCATATTCAGCGGGTTGCGCCTCGAGGATTGGCTCTGCGGCTGAGTCGGGAGAGACCTCCCATTGCTCTGGTTTTCATGCCGCACTTGAATTGGCTTTGGCTTTCGTTTTTGTGAATGCTTTCGATGGGTTTTCGTGACGCGTTTTCGAGCTCGCATTCATATCGAAATTCTTTGAAATACACAGTGTTCTAATCAGTTGCTTATGCGATTGCAGGTGATCGCGTAGGCGACGACAGCGCAGCCAACCGGTCGCTCGCTTGAAGCAAGCTAAGGCGAGTGGCTGACCTCCTTCGTCCCGTCCCTCTACTTCAAAAACTCAACATGTGAAGTAAAATAAATGCTTGTCATAATAGTATAGAATCAGTGAAATCGTGGCACGATACTTCACGAAACACTTGTTATCGAACTGTCGGTTTTGGAAATGAAAAACGTGCTTCCCTATGCAATTACACTTGGTCTATGCCAATCCAACGAATGAATCTATTAACGCTTATCGCAACGATACGGAAAAAAATGAGTAAATCAACTAAGTTCCAAATAAAGCGGTCATTGGACAACTTGTCGACAAGGTGAAGTTCCTCGAACGGTTGCCTCGGCCAAGGGACCGGTTCGGCCCGGGAGGAACGAGTGTAGCAGCGCCAACCCTTCATCGGCGCGAGTTATGCGGGCACTTTCGCACAGGGCTCGCTACCCGACGCGAAAGGGGCGTCGTCTAACCGAATGCTATAGTCCGCGATGGCTTGACATTGCCAGTGGCCTTTAAACCCCTATCACTACTTAATAGGTGCACGGGACACGGGATGAACATGATAGTTGCTTGCCTCAAAACATGTTAACATGCAAATCATACAGGATGGTTAGAAAGATCATTGAAATAGCTAGCAAACATGTTATGAAACTTCTTGAATCAAATGCAGAGCTTGGATTTAATTAGCCATTCGCCAGTACATGTGTTTCGTGCTGATCCTCGCTCTTTGCAGGTCCCGCGAGCCAGGAAGGACGTGCCAACTAGCAAGGCGACGTTCGTGACTTTTGAAGCTTCGGCCGTGCGTCGAAGACTATCTCTCAGCGACTCCACATTTTGAAGGCTCTCGACAGTCCAAGGAAAATGACTCAGCGTCCCTCCCATCCAGGTCAATGGAGTACTTGTGTATATTGAGGGATGTGTGCAATGTATGGAACGGCTATCTCATCGGCACTCTTTTGTAATTGAGTCATGTTGTAGCCCGCGCGGCAATGAGTCTTGTGTCGGAGTCTGTAAAAAGATGTTCATTATCAATAAAGTTCAAGTTTCCTTTACTTATTATGTGTATCAATTTGTCTGCGTACTCTCTTAGATCTCGTGTCTCGGATTACCTTATGACTTGGCCTTGTGCGATCGCAAATTAGGTTCGCACGGCATCACGCCCGGGGGACGACTATCGATTCGACGGAATCGGGGCGTGACATAATGGTATCAGAGCACGGCTTTATGTCCTTGGCCTCTCGTGTCGAATTCTAGTCTCCGACCGTTGACCTCGTGTCGATGAGAAGAGTTGTTCCATACGCTGAACCCAGGACATTTTCTGAAACTAACGAGAGTTGCCTTCCTTTTTCCCTGCAGTTATGGGAGCTCAGGCGGAAGACGAGACGAGCGCTTCGAGCGGCTCGAGTGCTTCTAGGCCCGAGCATTCCGTTAACCCAACGGGAATGACGCCTACTGTAGCCGGATCTTCCGGCGACCCGATGCAACGTATGCTGCAAATGCTTGAAATGCAGCAACGTCAAAACGAGCTCCATCGTCAGCAAGCGGAGGCTCGTCAGGCTCAATTTGAGAGTCGGTTCGAGGCTCAATTCAAGCTGCAGCAGCAGCAGCTGAATACCCTCCAACAGATCGTACAGTCGGTCGTCGGCAACAACAACTCAACGATGACACCTGCCGTGACCCAGCCTGCGGTTCGATCCAACGAAGCCGAACCAGAGGCGCCCGTGCTCTCACCTGCAGCACCAAGAAGTTCCAACTTCGACGTGTCAAAGTTCACTAAAAGCTGCCGCACTTCCTTCAACGGCACAGAAGATCCCGCGGTGGCGATCGACTGGTTGGAGGAGCTGGAAGACAAGTTCGAGCTTCTGGATGTCGAGGACCCGAAGAAAGTCGCGTGTGCTCAACTATTACTTCGAATGAACGCGCACGATTGGTGGGCTGTGCAGAAGCGGGCTATTCGACGTGAAGACGAGACAGCGGCGATCTTATGGGCGACATTTAGAAATGCGTTCGAGAACGAATATCTTTCTGCAGCTGTGCGACAGGAAAAGGAGAACGAGTTCATGCAGCTGACGCAAGGGAATATGACTGTACGACAATATGCGGCCAAATTCAACAAACTGGCCAAGTTCGCTGGTGACTATCTTCCTACTACTGCAAGCCGAGCAAAGCGATTCGTAGTGGGCCTGCGTTCCACTATCCGTGCACATGTCTCGGTGCCGGAATACAAAACTGTGGGCGAGGCACTCAACCACGCCATCCGTCTGGAGTCCGAGTATCCTCCTACTACTACCGGCGCTGTTAACTCTAATAACAAATGCCATAGTCATGCGGGAGGCAACAACGCACATAAGCGTCAACATCGCGGCAACCAGACGAAGGAACGGATGGTCTACAATTTCTGCCACAAGGACGGGCACCTGGACACCGACTGCCGACTTAAGAACAGAGTCTGTTTCGCATGCGGCAAAAGAGATCATCTCGTAAGGGACTGTCCGGAAGCTGCGTCGACCCAACGCCCGCCCCAACATCAACAAAACCAAGGCCAAGCACCTCGGGTTCCACCGACCACACAACAGAATGGCCAAGACCGTCGCCCTAATGCTCAGGGCCGTGTCTACGCCATGACCCGAGACGAAGTCTACGCATCTGACACAGTCGTAACAGGTATACTGCAATTCAATAATAAACCTGCTCGTGTATTGTTTGATTCAGGTGCCACGCATAGTTTCATATCGGCGGACTTTGCCGCCGAGCACAATTTTCCCCTGACACCGCTCGGTCTCGAGCTCACTGTTAACATCCCGTCGGGCATGCCACTAGCTGCGAGTTTAGTCTGTGGAGACGGAATCATCTGTATAGGTGGTCAAAAGGTCAGTCTCGATGCGATAGTTCTAAATATTAAGGACTACGATATCATTCTGGGGATGGATTGGCTCGGTCCGTGCAACGCAACCATAGACTGCGCTGAGAAGAAAGTCACTTTCCGCATACCGGGAGTGCCTGAATTCTGCTACTCGTGTGGTGAGGCGTCGCCGACCTGCATGGTGATCTCTGCGATATCTGCTCGACGGATGCTGCATTCCGGGTGCGAAGGCTATCTGGCTTCCGTTCGAGACATGCGACAGGATAGTGCAAACGCGGGTCAGACCGACGTTGTGGCAGAATTCCCCGATGTGTTCCCGGACGAGTTGCCCGGCATGCCGCCCGATCGAGAGATTGAGTTCACTATCGATACCTTCCCCGACACTCGACCGATCTCGAAGACCCCGTACAGAATGGCCCCTGCAGAGCTTAAAGAACTCAAGGTGCAGTTACAGGAATTGCTCGACAAGGGATTCATCCGACCCAGCGTCTCGCCGTGGGGAGCGCCCGTACTATTTGTCAAGAAGAAGGACGGCTCTATGCGTCTTTGTATCGACTACCGCGAGCTGAATAAAGCCACCGTCCGGAACAAGTATCCCCTGCCCCGCATAGATGATCTGTTCGATCAGCTCCAAGGAGCCACGGTGTTCTCTAAAATTGATCTGCGTTCGGGTTATCATCAACTCAAGATCAAGCCGGACGATGTGCCAAAGTCTGCCTTCCGCACTCGATACGGCCATTACGAGTTCCTGGTAATGCCGTTCGGCCTAACGAACGCCCCTGCTGCCTTCATGGATTTAATGAATCGGGTGTTCCGACCCTTCCTCGACAAGTTCGTAGTGGTCTTTATCGACGATATACTCGTCTACTCGAAGAATAAGCAGCAGCATACTGAGCATCTGCGGACCGTGCTTCAGACCCTTCGAGAAAATCAACTATACGCGAAGCGAAGCAAATGTGAATTCTGGCTTAGCAGCGTCGCATTCCTCGGACACATTATTTCTGCTGAAGGCATTGCGGTCGACCCAAAGAAAGTTGAAGCCGTTGTCGATTGGAAGCGGCCAGCGTCCGTCGGCGAGATTCGAAGTTTCCTTGGCCTAGCTGGATACTACCGACGCTTCGTGAAAGACTTCGCGAAGATCGCATCGCCTCTGACTCGCCTCACCCAGAAAGGAGTCGCCTTTGAATGGTCAGACGACTGTGAAGCTGCGTTCCAAGAGTTGAAGCAGAGGCTCGTCTCGGCCCCGATACTCGCACTTCCAGAAGGGACTGAGGGTTTCCAGATATTTAGCGACGCGTCCGGTCAGGGCTTGGGGTGCGTGCTGATGCAGCGGAACAAGGTGATATCTTTTGCGTCCCGACAGCTAAAGCCGCACGAGAAAAATTATCCCACGCACGACCTGGAGTTAGCGGCGATTGTGTTTGCGTTGAAATTGTGGCGCCACTATCTCTATGGTGTGGCGTGCACGATCTATACCGATCACAAGAGCCTCAAGTATCTATTCACGCAGAAGGAGCTGAACTTGCGGCAAAGGCGTTGGCTGGAACTAATCAAGGATTACGACTTGACTATCGACTACACGCCGGGAAAGGGAAATGTTGTGGCGGACGCTTTGAGTCGGAAGTACCTTGCCTCGTTATCCATCGACCCTCGACTGCTACGCGACCTTGAAGAGATGGGCATCGAGCTCCGAGTCAGATTCCGGAACGTGCAGTTGGCAAAGTTACAGTTGGAGCCGAGCTTGCTGAATAAGATCAAGACCGCTCAGACGGACGATTCGTACCTGAAGAAAGTGCGAGAGCTAATTTCGACAGGCAGGACGACCGACTTTGCGGAAGACGAAACCGGCGTGCTTCGATTGAAGGGTAGGCTATGCGTTCCGGACGATTCAGAACTTAGAAAGGAGATCCTGGCGGAGGCGCACTATGCGAAATACACTTTGTATCCAGGCAGTACCAAAATGTATAAGGACCTCCGCACGACCTTTTGGTGGCACGGGATGAAGAGAGATGTGGCGCTCTTCGTGTCGCAATGCATGGCCTGTCAGCAGGTGAAAGCTGAGCATCAGCGACCGGGCGGGGAGATGCAGAACCTCGCTATTCCCGAGTGGAAGTGGAATCATGTCACTATGGATTTTATTGTTGGCCTGCCGAAGACACCACGGGGGAACGACGCCATCTGGGTCATCGTCGATCGATTAACCAAGTCAGCGCACTTTATCGCCATCAAAGTTACTTGGAGCGTTGATCGCCTGGCGCAGATTTATCTTGACGAGATAGTACGGCTGCACGGAGTTCCAGTATCCATCGTCTCTGATCGGGATTCACGGTTCATATCGCGATTCTGGAGTAGCCTTCAGTCGGCGCTGGGAACCAAGTTGCAGTTCAGCTCAGCTTACCATCCTCAGACCGACGGCCAAACGGAGCGCGTCAACCAGATTCTTGAAGACATGCTACGGCTCTGCGCTATCGACTTCAAATCAAGCTGGGACGTCCACCTACCGCTGGCGGAATTTGCATACAACAATAGCTACCAATCCAGCATCCAAATGGCGCCGTATGAAGCCTTGTACGGCCGGAAGTGCAGATCTCCTATTTGCTGGGATGAAGTCGGGGAACGGCAGATACTCGGCCCGGAGCTGGTAGAACAGACTGTGGAAAAGGTCAAGCTCATTCGGGAAAGATTAAAGACCGCACAGAGTCGCCAGAAAAGCTACGCGGACATTCATCGTCGACCACTCGAGTTTCAAGTAGGCGATCACGTATTCCTCAAGGTGTCGCCCATGCGGGGAGTTAGTCGGTTCGGCGCGAAAGGAAAGCTGAGTCCGAGATTCGTTGGGCCGTTCGAAATACTTGAACGGGTCGCGCCAGTGGCCTATAAAATTGCCCTACCACCGGCGCTTGAAGGTGTTCACAATGTCTTCCATGTCTCTCAATTGCGGAAGTACGTGCACGACCCGAGCCACGTGGTGGATTTTGGCCAGCTGGAGCTAAAGTCTGACTTATCCTACGTTGAAGAACCAGTTCGAATCATAGAACGCAAGGATAAGCTGCTGCGCAATCGAGCGATCCCTCTTGTCCGCGTCCTCTGGAAGAACCACTCGGTCGAAGAGTCGACGTGGGAGCTTGAATCGGAGATGAAGGATAAATTCCCTTCATTGTTCTCGTAGAGGTAGGTTTCATCTTTAAAGTTTCGAGGACGAAACTTTTTATTAGTTGGTTATGGTGTAGTGCCCCGTCCCTACATCGTGCCCCGTCTCCGTCCACGGGGTGCGCGAGAAAGGAACACTGTCGCTATCGATTTGGTCGGGACCGATAGGTCGGAATCGGTCGAGTCGATCGAACGGGAACGGTTGAATTAAGATCCATTCCACGTTATGGAATGGCTTCTTCGGAACCAAGTCCCATATTCAGCGGGTTGCGCCTCGAGGATTGGCTCTGCGGCTGAGTCGGGAGAGACCTCCCATTGCTCTGGTTTTCATGCCGCACTTGAATTGGCTTTGGCTTTCGTTTTTGTGAATGCTTTCGATGGGTTTTCGTGACGCGTTTTCGAGCTCGCATTCATATCGAAATTCTTTGAAATACACAGTGTTCTAATCAGTTGCTTATGCGATTGCAGGTGATCGCGTAGGCGACGACAGCGCAGCCAACCGGTCGCTCGCTTGAAGCAAGCTAAGGCGAGTGGCTGACCTCCTTCGTCCCGTCCCTCTACTTCAAAAACTCAACATGTGAAGTAAAATAAATGCTTGTCATAATAGTATAGAATCAGTGAAATCGTGGCACGATACTTCACGAAACACTTGTTATCGAACTGTCGGTTTTGGAAATGAAAAACGTGCTTCCCTATGCAATTACACTTGGTCTATGCCAATCCAACGAATGAATCTATTAACGCTTATCGCAACGATACGGAAAAAAAATGAGTAAATCAACTAAGTTCCAAAGAAAGCGGTCATTGGACAACTTGTCGACAAGGTGAAGTTCCTCGAACGGTTGCCTCGGCCAAGGGACCGGTTCGGCCCGGGAGGAACGAGTGTAGCAGCGCCAACCCTTCATCGGCGCGAGTTATGCGGGCACTTTCGCACAGGGCTCGCTACCCGACGCGAAAGGGGCGTCGTCTAACCGAATGCTATAGTCCGCGATGGCTTGACATTGCCAGTGGCCTTTAAACCCCTATCACTACTTAACAGGTGCACGGGACACGGGATGAACATGATAGTTGCTTGCCTCAAAACATGTTAACATGCAAATCATACAGGATGGTTAGAAAGATCATTGAAATAGCTAGCAAACATGTTATGAAACTTCTTGAATCAAATGCAGAGCTTGGATTTAATTAGCCATTCGCCAGTACATGTGTTTCGTGCTGATCCTCGCTCTTTGCAGGTCCCGCGAGCCAGGAAGGACGTGCCAACTAGCAAGGCGACGTTCGTGACTTTTGAAGCTTCGGCCGTGCGTCGAAGACTATCTCTCAGCGACTCCACATTTTGAAGGCTCTCGACAGTCCAAGGAAAATGACTCAGCGTCCCTCCCATCCAGGTCAATGGAGTACTTGTGTATATTGAGGGATGTGTGCAATGTATGGAACGGCTATCTCATCGGCACTCTTTTGTAATTGAGTCATGTTGTAGCCCGCGCGGCAATGAGTCTTGTATCGGAGTCTGTAAAAAGATGTTCATTATCAATAAAGTTCAAGTTTCCTTTACTTATTATGTGTATCAATTTGTCTGCGTACTCTCTTAGATCTCGTGTCTCGGATTACCTTATGACTTGGCCTTGTGCGATCGCAAATTAGGTTCGCACGGCATCACGCCCGGGGGACGACTATCGATTCGACGGAATCGGGGCGTGACATCTGCTGCCCTGACCTTCACCTGGTGGTACCCGGATCTCAAATCTATCCTGGAAAATACTTTCGCCCCATTCAACTGGTCGAACAAATCATCTATCCTGGACAGAGGATATTTGTTCTTAATGGTGATGGCATTCATGGCCCGGTAGTCAATACACAACCGAACCGTACCATCCTTCTTAGGTACAAAGAGTACTGGCGCTCTCCATAGAGAAGCACTAGATCGAATGAAACCCTTTTTCAACAGGTCATCAATATGCTCCTTCATCTCTACGGCCTCCTTGGGATTCACTCTATAGCAAACCCGGGATACTAGTGATGAACCCGATACTAAATCTATAGTGAACTCCACATCTCTGTCAGGCGGAAGTCCTGGAAGATCCTCTAGGAATACATCCATAAACTCCCTAATGATAGGGTGTCGCGGTGCTAACATCCCAACTGTCACACAACAGTTCGGCTCTAGGCTGATCTCCGGCCCTGTCCTCCTGACACTGAATGGTGCTGTGCCTGGGGGACTGAACAGAATACTACTTTCATGACAGTCTATAGCTGCATGGGCATAGCTAAGCCAGTCCATCCCCAATATGATATCATAACCGAGGAGTGGCATCACAAAGAATCGTCCCCTGAACTCTCTTCCGACTATAGTAATAGAGCATCTATAGATAGCTCTAATGGGCACTGGTCTGCCTCCCGTCATTACTCTACTCATCTCCTCGGTAGGTGTAGCTACTAAGTGGTATTTATGCATAAACTCTAATGACAGGAAGCTATGAGATGCACCAGAATCAAACAAGCATAGAGCTAGAAATGTATGCAAATAAACATGACCTGTGATGACGTCAGCCAAATAATCTGGCTCCGAAACCTGCTTCGGCTCCGGCTCAAGAGCTAGACTATAAGCCTTCCCCTGGGGTCCCTTCTGCTGCTTCAGATGTTGCCCAAACCTCTGCTGCTGAGTCGGAAGCGGCCCTCTAGGCCCCTTGGCTACTGGACAGTCCTGAATCTGATGGGTGGCAGACCCACAAACTAAGCACTGCTTTAACCTCTTTCTGTAGATGGAGTAATCATGCCCCGGTCTTCCACAGAAAGAACACATAGCTCCCTTCTGCTGCTGTCGGGGTCCCGAGGCTCTAACTGGCGGGGTCGGGTGATGTGGTGTGGGAGGACGGTATGTCTGCTGGTGCGGCGTCGGTGCTCTCTGCTGGAAAGCCTGACGCTTGGACGGTCCCTCGAGGTGTACAGAAGCTGGCCTCTTGCAAGACAGAAGACGCTCCTCAATGCTCCGGGCCAACTCTAGGCTCTGGTAGTAGTCAGTCGTACCGTTTGCCACTATAAGAATGCCAATGTCTGGAACTAGACCATGGCAAAACCTACGTGTCATCTCCTCAGGGTCAGTAACTAGACAAGGAGCGAAACGGCTCAGGCGACTAAACTCTGCCGCATACTCGTCGACAGAACGGTTCCCCTGCTGGATGTTTTGGAATCGTAGCCCCATGGCTACCCTAGCGGTGGTCGAGAAGAATTTTTTCTTGAACTGGGTCTTGAACTGATCCCAAGTGGCCCTCCCTCTCGCGAATAGCGGCTCATTCCGGAACCAGACTCCTGCCATGTCTGTCAGCAGAAATTCCGTTGCCTCGACCTGGAGGTCATTCGGCAACCTAGCTCCAATGAGCTTCCTCTCTACTGAGTCCAGCCAGTCATCTGCTACAACTATGTCCTCAGTCCCTAAGAACTCCTTGGGGTTCAGACCCATGAAGTCCTTGATCGTCCCCGCTCTCTGCCGTGGCTCTACAGGTGGTGGGACCACGGTACGTTCCTCAGAACGTTCCATGCTCTGGCGGAGTAGGATGGTCTGCTCCTGATGGGTCGTTAGGAACCCCTGGATCAGAGTGAGCAGTTGGTTCCCGTCGAGCGTGACGGAAGCCTGGGTAGGTATAGTGATAGGTGGTGGTAGGAGTATCGGGTCCTGATGGGACTGTGATGTGGAAGGTGGTGGAGGCATCTGGGTTTGTGGATTTGTGGAGTGGGGGAATATGGTAGGTGGAGGTGCATCGGTCAACTGGTCAGCTGACTGGATAGGGAGTGTGCCATTCTCAGGTGTGACATAATGGGATGAACGAGTAAGCACCATCTAAATAAAATAAAAAGGACTTATAAGGACTCTTTAAAGTAAACAATCATAAACAAAAAATCCAATTTATAATAGCAAGCATGTGATATATTTCCTATGTTGCAATCCTAGTATTCCTCTAGATGTTCTAAGCGTCGTTCCTAGTGTTGTCTAATTACCTTAAGTTCCTAATTGCAGGCAAGCTTGGTACAATAACGTAACCAAACAATTTAGTCAGGGACCTGCATGGGCCACCACTAAAAATATATCATGATTCGCTATCCAAGTTGTTGGGCCGGGCCGAGTCATGTCCAGCCTACGCTTGAGATAAGCGCAGTAAGCTGTTCTAGAGATCACAAGATAATACTAAATGTGCTAACAGTTCTATAAGTAAAGAAGAGTCATAAATGCTCCAAACACAAAAGTCATCTCATAATAATAAGTCCAAGTACAAGTCCGAAATGTAAAACTGGATACAGGTCCAGCTACAAAATACGTAGTCTAATACATGACTACACTAAATATCCCGAGCAACTACACAAACTAGACGAGTTTTCCCGCAGGTACATCCTCGTAAGATAAAGCCTGGTCCTTGGCAGCAACTCCATAATATGAGTCACAGAGCAACTCCTCCTCAGTAAGAATACCTACAACGTTATCCTGTCAGGACGGGAGCAAGTACTGTTTCTAGCAAACTAATATACGAAACATGAAATGAACATAAGAGAAATAAACTGGAATCATGGCATCTCATAATCTATCATGGCAAGGACACATATGTCATAGAGACAGATGTATATGTAATGTTTAAAACTGTAGCAGGTACGTGATCGTCAATAGGTGTAAAATGTAATGTGGCACAAGTATATAAAATGTACTTCCGTACAAGTAAAACAAGCGATAGATGTACATACGTACAAATACAGCTGGTGCGCCTATGACAAGGTATACATAAAATGTTAACCTTGCTCGGTACGTACGTATGAATAAGGGAACATGATCACGTACGCTACTAACAGTTTCCCCATAACCCAGATTCTAATCATGTGAGAGATATATAAAGACTGTTCTAAGCATGGTAGTGACTGAAAGTACAACATGTGAAGATTTAACTTGCTACCCCAAGGATCAGCATTTAACATGGTTGGATTCGCAGTTCATTGATGTAACAGTATGTAAAGTTTGTAGAAGTACTTGCCTTTAGCAAAGCAAAGCAGCGATAAAAATACTATAGATGCCTGATAACTCGTCACTGTAGAAATAAATACATAAACTTAGTTTTTACACTAAGTTAAACACTAAAACACTAGTGGTGCAACACGACTTTCTGATTGGACACCTAGCCAAATAGTGACTTTAGCATAGGAGACCAATACGGGGTGACACAATACTATAACTAACTTTCTAGGGCCTTTACACTAGTGTAGGGTGAGATTCAATATGACTATAACTTAAAATAACACAAAAAGTTGTAAGTCGTAACTATGCAATAATTAAATCAAACTGTACACTATGATCCAACCCTTTACACTAGTGTAGGGGGAGTTTGCTGTTAGGTCCCTAGGAGTTTAGAAAATTATGGTTAGGTCCCTCCCCAGGATAAGTTTGCAAATAACACTTGCAAACCGATATTAAAATAATACAAGGATTTGCAAAAGCTAATTAAAATATTTGAATTAATTACAAATCTATATTAAAATATTTTAATAAATTGCAAACTCCTATTTTAAGTAATTAAAACCTATTTAAAAATTATTTAAAAATTCTAGAAAAATTTCTAAAAATTATAATAAATTATTTTAAAGCTAAACATGTCATTAGCAACTAATTAACACTAATTTAAATTAAATTTGAAAAACAGGGGCTGACAACAACCATCTATAAGTATCAAACCACTTCACAGCATCTCTCTCATTCAGTAAGAAGTTTGTCAAGTCTATTTCGTTGAAAGCTGAAGCTCCTCTCTTCCTACAGAAAGTTTATCTTGTTGTCAACATGGATGGAAATCTAACAATACTATGCTCGCTTGGAGGTGTACTAAATGGGTTAGCGTATCAAGGGGGTTTAACCCAAGTTCTTTTAGTTGATCGAATTATTTCATTTTTTAGTTTATATAATCTAATTATTGATCAATATTCTATCGACTACGAATTTATATTAGTACATATTTTCGTATCTAATTGTATAAATGTAGATAGTAAAGAAGCATGAAAATTTGTTCTTCAAGTGAATGCACAATCACCGTATATTAATATCTATGTCACTTCGCTCCCATCTATAAATGTAAGTAATATACCTGCTTGTAATACTTTTAACGTTGGTCCTAGTTCTTCTCTATGCCCGAATCGAGGCTCCTGATATATGTAGCATCTGTTGCTTATAACTGGAGATTCCCACCAAGATCTATATGCAAAATCTCCGTACACTGTTGGATATACGAAAAATGTGAGATGTTATGAGACAAATGTGGAAAAATATTAATTTTAAAATAACTTACAGTCCTCCATAGTAGCTATGTTCTGAGACAAATGTGAGATGTTATGCGTCTCAAGTCTGGAATTCCAAGCAGGAATTAATTTGCGGGCTCTTGCGGTAGCACTTCCTCTACCACGATTGTAGTGAGGCGGGTCTTCGGGTATATGTTGTTTCATACCGAATTGTCGCATAACCCGATCAGCTGGATGATACATTATGTCTCCATGGTATATTATGTAAAACCTATGGAGACTTAATTCATATGCTGTTCGTTCTATCTCAGAAGGATAAGGATTAATACAGTAATGTACCATTTGAACCTATTTTTTGGCAAATAATTATAAGTTAATAAAACAGAAAATACATTCGAATGACGTAGAATGGTGACTTTTATTTACCTCTGAAATCTTGAGTGAATCAAATTGGCCCCGATATATCTGGGCAACCGAGTAAACACAGTGTGCGGGATCTACCGCATCAGTAGTCTACCGCAAAGCGACCGAAAATACATGTGTGTCGCTACTGATACGAGAAAGTGGCCTACCGATAGAAAAATGCTCGTAGGACCAAACCTAAAAAATATATAATATAAGTGTACAAATTGTAAATGTATGCCAAATTCAAACAATTTTCGTACCTGAATCAATGTAGCGCATCCATTTACATTTTTCATCAATTTGTCCTTTGACTGGAACTGCACAAAATTTGACATAGCACTGTATAGATATGCCAGCATTGACGCTCCCCAAGCATGAATCGTCAGTTCAGTCAAATCTTTCAGAAATAGCAGAAACCGTAAATTTACCATATCTGATGCGTCGAGAAAAAAAAAGCATTAATAAGGCCTAGTAGATAGGCTCTGATGCATGCAATAACCTGAACAGAATATGAAAAAAATTATATTAGCTAAATTAAATCGAGATTTCTTCGTCATAAATATTAGCCATAAATGTAATACTTACCCGTTCCTCGTCAACTGAGATTTCTTCGTCACCGATACGATCTACGTGCATAAAATTCTGACGAAGCCATGAATAGGACACTAGGGCTTTGCCTTTCAATTTTGGTGCCTCCACACCTAGGTACTCCATGATCGTAGTCTCAGCGGAAAATGACTCATCAAATTTATAGGTTCACCTGTGATAGGCAGACCTAAAATATTTGCAACATCTTTAAGCACAATAGTCATTTCTCCGAAAGGTAGCTGAAACGTATTTCGTCCGGGCCACCAACGCTCTACTAGACTGAGAATCAAGTCTCTATCGTGACGTAGAAAACATATTTGATCAAGGTACTGAAAATCAAATACGTGTAATAAAGCTTCTTGGTCACTAGTCAATTTCCAGAAACCAAGTTGGCCCTCATAGCGCCATGTATTATGTTCTCGACACCGCACTTCATTTTATAATCACATAGCTATATATAAAACATACAAACTATGTTATTACAAAACATATAAAATATAAATTTTATTTACTAACACAATTAAAAGTATATATACCTCTCCATTAAATATCAGACTACATATGTGCGACTCGCATTGCTGCTTAATCAATTCTGTAGTTGGCCCCCCTGGTATATGACCATCGTTTTGGATAGCCATCTGTAAAAAGATGGTTGTCAAAATACATATTTAAATACTCATGAATAAGATCTACATTAGGATCATGATTAAGGTTTACATTAGGTTAGGATTAAGATTATTACTAGGATTTTGAATACGATTAGGATAAAGGTCAATGGTAGGATTAATTCGGGTTTTAAGTTAGGTTCAAGATTAGGTTTAAGTTAGGGTTGGGGTTTAAGTTAGGTTCAAAATTAGTGTTAGGATACAAGGATGAATATTAGTGCTTATGTAATATACACTATCAATGAACATTAGTGGTTGTTATTTTCTATAAAATTGTAGGTATCATTGATTATTTCTAAAAATAACATTAGTGTTTATGCCACACAATTAGTGTTTACATCCTTGTATTCTAACACTAAATTTTATTGATATTACACAAATATGAACACTAATTGTAAATATCAATGAATATTAGAGCTATAGAACACTAATATATCAATGAACATTAGTGGTTGTTATTAGTGGTTTATATAAAATGACACACAATTTTAGTGAAAATGATTAAATGATACCTATAAATGATAGTGGTTGTTTTTTTAGAAATAATTAAAATACCTACAATTTTATAGAAAATGATACCTATAAATGAACATTAGTGTTTATGCTCGTAGGATTTTGATAGTGGTTCAAAAATAGTGTTAGGATACAAGGATGAACATTACATGTAATAAATAAAATTAAAAAATATTTGTGTTAGAATATGAGAAATATGTCCTAGAAAAATATGACAAATATCAACATTACTTAAGATACAAAGTTGAACATTAGGATACAAAATAAGAAAGAAAAAAAAAAAAAACCTAACCACTCTTCTTTCAAGTTCTTCTCCTTCTCCTTCCTCCTCCTCTTCTTCTTCTTTTCTTCTGCTTCTTCTTCTTCTCGGCTTCACTCACAACAACAACACTACTCCCCACCAACCCACAAACACTTTACTCCCCACCTACCAACCACCCCCACCAACCTATTGAATATCCAAACGGGAACCAACTGAACCGAAGTGAAAGGGGGCTGAACCGAAGTGAACGGGGGAGGGGGCTGAACCGAAGTGAACGGGGGGGGGGGGGGGGGGGGGGGATTTCCGGCAGACCATCTGTCGGAATTTGGGGTGATGACCAAATTTCGTTGTCGGAAATTGGGCATCACTCCAAATTCCGACAGTCAGCCTGTCGGATCTTATCGTTTACATAAATTTTTCAAACTTTTATCGTTATTATTAATTTATATTAAATTTTTTATTGTACAGTAAATTTTTTGTTAGTTCAAATCTAAGTGGAACCAATAATATTTCTTTAAATACATTCCATTGTGATTTGAACTCAAAGCAGCATATCAATAAACTAAGCTACAATAATATTTTGTACATTATCCCAATTTACTATAATTTAATTTCTAAAATTTTCTTTTATATTATAAAAAAAAATTCCAGAAAAAAAGGTTATAAAAATGTCCTTACTGAATACTTTTATTGCTTAGTGAAAAAATTAAAGGCATAATCCGCCTTTAGTAAGGTGTTATTCGCAAATGAACCCTTATTACTAAGGACTTTTTCTTTATAATATTTTAGTCGTGTTTAATGGGGTTGGTTGGCTGGTAAGGTAGATCAATTAGAACATCCTTAGTATGGACATTTGGGTTCTTTCTATAATTTATTTTAAACTTTATTCTTCTCGTGCAATTTTGTATAACTTCAATACTATGTATGATTTTTGTATGAAGTTGTACTTTTTTTTGGCTACAAATTTTTTTCCTATGGCGGTGATAATTTTTTGAAGTTTAGGAACAGATATAATTTTCAGTTAAATTGCCATATTATTTTACATGCAAAGAATATACTTGCACATTATCATACCATATATCAATGATAATATTTTATTAAAAATGAATTTAGTTTTATTTCTATTGTTTGTCATTTTAGGCATAAAAAATATTCTGAAGCCATAAAAATCTATTGCTTATGTAGCCGCCAATTGTCCTTTATTATTTGAAATGCAAACAAACTCGCTTTAGTGTGATTTTATTGCACATCGTCTTCCTACAAGTAGTGTTGAGCCATTCATTAATTATTGATTAAAATGAAGATATAACCTTCATTTTGTTTAAAAATATACATTTTTTTTTTCCAAAGCGTGCGGGCTCAGTATAATCGTGTCCCACGCCACGATTCTTGGCCTGTCGTATGGAACGACTTTTGGAGTGCGGACGTAGTCCGTTGGCCTTGTCATCATCGCCGTGCACACGCACCCCGCGCACTCCGCGCGCTCCAGAGCTCCGCTCGGCAGCACACCGTCTTTCGACGGCAGTTACTCAACACCTTGCTTTGTCCACGACGCCGAAGAGACGCCCTCGACGACTAAGGGTGACCGCCCGTACGACGACCACTGATTCCTTGTCGCCTGCGACTACCGATTCCGCCCAGCCGTCCGTTCTATGCGCACGACGCATATTGGCGACGATCGCCGACGCCCTTACGATCGAGCATGCGATCGTTTATGGCGGACGTCTTCTCGTCGCCCTCAGCAGCGCCGCACGACGGACCGTGTGGTCGGCCTGTCGCTTATACCCGTGGGCGAATGATGCCGATTCCCCGATCCGTCGCACAACGACCGTGCACTGAGTTTGCTACACGGACGCCTCATTCTGCCCCACGCAGGCTCAGTTCGTAGCCCTATATCGTCAGGCCTCCGACGTTGTGGAATATACATGTATATAGGATATTTGATAATAATTCTATATTATTATATTATTGTATGTAGCGGTTCCGGTTCCAAAAGTCTATGTTTTCACCTATGAAATTACTTTTGAAAGACTATGCATGTCCAAAAACAATTGATATTAAAGTAGTTTTTTTTGCCTTTTTTGAATCCCGTTATAAATTACAGTTTTTTTTTGTTTTCTCTTGGTCTTTAACTAGAAAGTGATGTACAATTATGTTGTATTTTTTTCCTTCTCATTGTCTAAATATAGTTTAAAATATATACTTGACAAATGTACAAAATAGTATTAAATATTTTGAAAGATATATTTTTTGAGTCAATGGACATATATTGTAATAAAATGTGTAATTATCCGTGGTAAATAATTATGTTGATAAAAATGTGTGTCAATTATATGTTTTTTTATTTAATTTAAACATATTTGATATATATAATATTGTAGAATAGTATTTTTGGAACATAAAAAATACTTATAAGAGTTGATTATAAAACTACAAACGCACCCCATTTTGGCACTTTCTAGTCTAAACTTCCAAGAGTTCTCCGGCAGGAGGGTGTTTTCCACCAATTCAACGGAAGTCGGTTATCGTTCCCATTGGAAAACAAAGAATTTTTTTATATTTCCGATTATTTTTTATTCGATTTGCTTGCTAATTTCAGGGTTTTGGAAAGAGAAGGGGGTGCAATTTCGATCCATCCCACATCGGTAGTTCATCCCGATTCCGTTATTGGAAAGGTTTGTTTCCTCTTTATCGCTATTATTGGAAAGGTTTGTTTCCTATTTCGTAAATCTTAGGGATTCAAAAGATTTTAGTGTTTTTTTTTGGTATCTTGACAATACAGTACATTTTGTAATGGTAATACACAAATTTTTTTTGGTACTTATGTCATATAATGCACTTCTTTGGTTAAATTATTGTCTATAATTATCCTGCTACAGTGACAAGAACATGCAAATGTCGAGAATAGGGTTTCAAATCGCCGGTCCCAAAAAATTGGGATAAATGATCTGTTGCTGTTGTAACTACGAGCAATCAATTTATTGACGACTGGTTTAAAGAGTGACCCTCAAAATTGTACCTGGATCAGTTTTACACGAGGCATACCCACTAGAAGAATTATTCACAGCTGTACTGCCAGCTTATTCATGCAAGCGTTCATGGTTTGGAAAGTTATGACTTCTCGAATTCCAAATAGTATAGGAAGTTAGGATCGTAGTGGAAAATTACGACTTCTCGAATTTTAGTTGGAAGTTGCGACTTCTCAAATCAGTGTATAGTCACACATAGGTGAATTCTTGCATTCTTGATGTTACAGCTAGTAGGGGACACGAAAGTGGGAAGAGAACTAGGAAGGAGCCTTAGGACCTCTATATGCCTGTCACATGAACTGCAATAATCAACCAGCAGAAAGACCCTTCGGACTAGAAATGTGTCCTTAAACCCTTGCTACAACTGGACAGATCTAACCTGGGATTTGGCCGGTTGTAATCCTATGTCTGGTGCCTAAGTGCCTTCTTTCGTATTTACATATATCTGAAGTTACAAGCACAAACCATTACACTATGCGATATACACAAATACTATGAGACAAACTTTTCCGATCTATCAACTAGGATACAGAAAGAGTGATATCTAAGGACAAACTATATATATATAAAGTTGCCAAGGACTCAGCCCATGTGGTAGGAGTAGGAGGCATCCCCCATTGGTCTTGAGTTTGAGCATGGGAAAGCACATTTAATTCCCTTGTGGTGTGGTGGGGGGGGGGGGGGGGGGGGGGAATTAATGTGAGGGCAGCTGGTGGGTGGTGCAGGCCGAGTGCGGGTCAAGCGCACCTGCAGTGCATGTGCGGGCCAGCCGGGTCGGGATGTGGCCTTCGGGCCAAGAGTCTATAATACAATTACCTTTATATATATATATATTATATATAATATATATATATAAACATAAATGTTGCCAACTTTTACTTATTAATTTTTTAGTGTAATAATTAAACTGTCTGGTGTTCGTAGGTTCCTCGATTGATCCTTTATGCACGATCAGGTCAGTTGTAAAGATAGGCAATGCATTCAAATACATCCTTGAAGTCATATCATGGGAGATGTTGAATCAGGGGCCTGTGCATGCTACTACAAGTATTGAGTTTGTAGTCATTGTTTCTTGTTATGAAGCTTGTGTGACTTTGCAGTCATAATCCAGATTCCAAATTTGTGTATCTGCAGGTATACTTTCAACCATGATATTTGTGTGTGTGTTTGAGGGCTTGCAAAATCATATATTTAAACTCTATATTATGTGTTTGTGTGCGTGCATATGTATGCCTCCATGTGTCCATGCATTCGCGGGGGCATTCACCCATGAGCAGAAATACATTACAATGATTCTAGTTATTGGATGTAAATATTCATCGGAAAGAAAATTAATCTTGAATTGTTATTTTCTTCTTCTTCATGTTATTGACATGACTTCATAATTCATATATTCCATTAGTCAGTGTTCTGTATAAAAGGAAGTTGCCTGGCAAGATAAACCCAAACTGTAATAACCTTTGGCTTATTTGAAACTGAATACCTTGAGTTATCACATTTTTGCAACTAAATAGTAAATGCCCTCAATTTTTTAGTTAGCAACTAAATACCTCGAACTATTGGGCCGTTAGCAAGTTGCTTCCTGCCTTTAGTGTACTGTCATATCTGAGGTCAAACTAATGATAAGTGTCTTTTTACCTTTCCCCCTGAATGATATATTACTTCTTTTACAAAAAAACAAAAAGCTAAAAAATCTAACCCCCCTACTCCCCAGCTGCCTCGCAGTTCCACCTCTAATGGGATCATGCAGCCCCCTTGTATATATATATATATATATATATATATATATATATATATTATATATATATATATATATATTTTTATTTTTTTTTTTTTGCCTCGCAGTTCCACCCTCTAATGGGATCATGCAGCCCCCTTGTATATATATATATATATATATATATATATATATATATATATATATATGTTTTTTTTTTTTGAAAGAAGGTAATTGTGGCAAACGCTCCCACTGGGAATCGATCTCCTGACCACGTCGGGCCGCATGCATCTCTCTTAACCACTAGGCTAGAGGTCATTTTCTATATATATAATATATATATATATATATAATATTATATATATATATATAGAATCAGTTCTAATTGTTTACTGTTTATCTGTTATAGGCTAGGTTGTTAAGCATACCTTCAATACTAGGTTAATTCGTCACATTTTTAAATTTCAGGTGCATAAGTTTAAACCTTTGTATGGACATTTATCATCTCTGCACTAAACATCATGTAGTCACTGTATGATTCACTGTCATACTTCCCTTTTCTTGAGATTAATGATCTTGACATTTCTCTCTTCAAGGTTGATTTAATTGCATATAAAAGTTTAGATTTCTTTTGATTGATTACTAATTTACATGAATAGATTGCTTAAGATGTTCCCAAATACGTGATGGTTTCTGGATATACAGCTGAGATTCGTGGATTTAATTTAGAGGGTCTCAGTAATAGAGGTTGGTCTAATTATAACCTATAAATTAGTTAAGCACGTAGTATTTGAATTCTTATAAGTGAAGGTTTCTGTTAAATGATGATGCAATTTTAACTTACAATTTTCTTTTATGAGGTGGAGACTTTTTTAGAAGTACAGATGGTTATGGTATTTTAACCTTCGTCGAGCTCAAATACCTCACAATGGATACCTTATCTAGCTACAATTTAAGCAGGTTTCATGCCTAAAATAGGTCTGTGTACATACTTACCCCAAAATTGCTCGGCAATGAATTTTGGCATGCGGGTGTGTGAGGGGACATATTTAGGGTGTCTCAGCATTTAACCATTGCCTTATTTGAAGTTGTAAACACGTCCCCATAAAGTCACGGACCTAAGATTATAATCTCTCTTATAATGAAATTACTAAACTTGCACTTGCACTTGCACTTGTCATTTGATTTGTAAGGAATAAAATGGAATAGTACCCAATTTTGGCATCATATGAAACAATTACTGCTAGAATAAAAACAACAACAACAAGAATAATAGGTAATCGTCATCGAAGCCATTTCCCATCGGAATGTGTTCAGTTATGGAGCATGATAGCTTCATAAAACAATTGACAAAGTTTTTGACCACCTGTCAACCTGAAGTCAACCCTTTATTCTGGTCCAAAGCCAACTAGCTACGAGCAAGATGTCTTTTCCATATATGATAGTTAACGGGCATGCAAACCTACCTTTTTGTCCATAAATTTAATCTCATGCAATCATGGAACACTGTCCGCCTTCCCCTAGACTAGAAAAGAGTCTAGAGAGTCTAGACAAAGAGGTAAGGGCTGTGTCGTCTTTAACAACTCTTTAAACTAACATCTGGTGCATCTATTGGTCCTATGATATGATAGTATTTTTCTCGTCTCGTTCTCAATTGGTAACCGCTCTAATTTCCCATGAACATGCTCGCTTCATATCTTATCTTGTAATCTATACTCATCCATCTTACCATTCTCATTTCAACTATATTCATTTTTGGAGGCGAACTATACTACGAAGAAGCTAAAGTCTATTATTATAGGCGTTACCAATATAATTTCTTCATAGGTCAAACAAGTCAAGCCAAAGTTATGCTTATTTCCGTATTATGCTTAAATTTCTCTACCGTTACTCGAAGCAGTTGAGACATTGAAATGCACTCTCTATTTCAATTTGCTCCTTGCTTATATTGAACAACATTCAATATCTGATTTGTCTCATTTATCTCTTTGTTGAGGACTCTTCGTACATAAGATTATTGTGTTGCTCCTTGTTTGGATGAGTTTACACTGCATGACCATTTATGCACTTGCCAACTGGCCTTCTAGTCTCTACTGCAATGCCCTATATTGCTATATATGGTATAGTTGCTCAGACAGGAGTTCAACACTGATTCATTTGGTCAATCCTGGTAGTGTTTCCCTTCTCTATGGAAATACTGGTTTTCTTCACGAGTTAAGATATGTATGACACTTCTCTCTATTATAATTGTTGTTTCCATCTGTATCCAGCACGACACATGTTTCCATCTGATGATGTTTTACCACCACCAAAAATTCGGGTCAATGGTAATCCGTGGTGCCGCTCCGACACTCAAGTTAGATTGAGAACGAAGAAAAAATTGGAGTTTAGGGTAGAAAAAGTATCTTGACATTTGCGGAAGGGATCATATATAGCCCTCGATGGATAACCCTAGACCACTTAGCTTGCTTATCAAATTAGGGTCTAAGAGTCGATGGAATAGATATGAATCTCCCACGGATCTTCGATGATAATCTTAATAGGATTATCCCTGCTTAGTGTATCAGAGAGTTCAGGTATGCACCGGACTTGGATCCGTACCTGCAGTAGAGACTGGCAGGCTCGGGCTGTGGGATATGTATATCACCACCATCTGTGCGAGATGCTTGTTTAAAGTTTAAACACAGATCTTCCCACTTTTATGAACTGTAAAATAATCACAAGATGAAGAGTATTATGTCCTCGTTTATCAAATACTATTAAGATTCCGATATATACGACCACTAGTTTTACTTATTAAGTTTCTTAATATTATAAACACAAATTCAGTTGTATGTACATATTCATGTTAAATGTTCATATGTTAACAAACATATATAGCTGTGTCCCCGTGTCTGGACTTTGCTGAGTTACCATTCCAGACACCCTGTATTGTGCCCAAGTGCCACATACCAGCGTCTCATTGTCTGCCACTAATTATAGTTCATAAGTAGTTATGAGCTTTGATGTTATG
Organism: Iris pallida; assembly: GCA_029216955.1. Lineage (NCBI taxonomy): Eukaryota > Viridiplantae > Streptophyta > Magnoliopsida > Asparagales > Iridaceae > Iris > Iris pallida. The sequence continues at coordinate 13,356 of JANAVB010002027.1, read as the reverse complement.
TTTATTTTCTGAAGGAATCTTGAACGATATTACCCTCATGAATATCTTGATACAAATAGCTTTGGGGAAGCACCATATGTGTATGTGCTTGCAAAAGCTAATCTTGTGTAATGTTTACAAGATACATTTGTACACAACATATTGGGTGTTGTTACTGAGCAGTATTGATGTCAATTTCCTGTCATGTAAGTTTTTTGAGTTCAAAGTAATGTTCGCAGTGTCTATTTTAGACCTTCGTATGAGACTCTGAGTATTGATCTCATCACACATCAGTTGGGGGGTTTCGGTGGTTTTATACCGTTCGGCTTTGGTAGTTTTGGCGTTTCGGTTTAGGTTTCGGCTGATACTTCAAACCTTGGTTCAGAGTGCAGGCCCTGCACAGAGTGGGTGCAATCATGGGGTTTTTGGTAGCCAATAGAGTAGACTATTTAAAATGGTAACACAGTCATATGCACAAACATCTGTATATTATAATGACTACAAGGCTCCTTTTGACTTGTTAAGAAAAGTTGCAACTAGTTGGCCAATATTTCTAATTCTCATGTTGTTTGCCAATATTACAAACTCATGAAGTTGAGAAGGAACTTTCAGAATGTGACTTGGAATATAGATTTAAATATCCTCTGACCCATTGTGAGATATATAGGTCTCTCAATTGGAAGAAACAACTCCCACTTTGCTTCATGATACCGGACTACTCCCAATAAGCACAAATGCACTTGTCGGTCTCGTGTCAATTGAGGTTTTGCTTGTTACCCCTTTAAATGAGTATAATAATGACCACATTAATCACAATTTCATGAGAAGTTTTAAATTCAGATATATGGCTTCTACTGAATAGACCTAGTATAAACGATGAATGCTATAAATAGATCACATTTTTTCATGGTTTTGTTGGAGTTTGGCTGTTATTAGTATTATAAAAGTACTTCAAATGTTTAGCTTCTGTACAACTCTCAATGTTAGAAGTGAATATTATTAATTTTTTTAGATACAGGACTTGGGCAAACACATGTTCATGATGGGCGGATGCATGAGCCTTAGTCAAAGGGGGCTACTTTCAATATGAAAATGCAAACAAACACAAATATGTAGCAATGCAATTTTATCACTAAAGATTGGTTAAGCCTAATGGTCAATAAATTGCTCTGTAATTTTGTGCTATGAAGCACGAGAACTCCATTTAGGAAGGTGTACTCATACCCGGTACTCGTACTCATGTGTACTTACTGCATACATACCCAATTTTTTTGTACTTTCAAATTTAATTTTGGATATTTCATCGGTACTTTCTAGTGCAAGTCATTGGATTTTACCTTATCTTGTAAAATATAGCTTTGATGCTTTGTTTAAGTTTTTATTTTTTAACTTAAAATACATATTTTCAAATTTCCGTGCTAAAATTTATTTGACGACTATATTGTAAGAAATTTAAACTCTTACTTTATATATATATATATATATATATATATATATATATATATATAATATATTATATATATTTTTTTTTTTTTGGAAAAAGGGTAAATTTTATTCCATCATCTCAATAAGGTTACAACATAGAGATACAATCCCAACTCAGGGGGACATTACTAGTACATCCGACTCAATGTTATGAAGTATGCCCACCACTGGGGTGGATAGTCCCTCATAAATGCGCCGGTTCCTCTCCCGCCAGACATGCCAAACTGACGCAGCAAGTCTCAATCTAGCACGCCTAGCCCAGCTCTGCTCCTTGCCCCTGCAATCACCAATCCACTTAAGGATTTCTTTGAAGTCCCGCTCCCTGCCAACCCCTCCCAAGTGTCTCCGGCACTGCTCTGCCCAGATGCTCCACGCCACATGGCACTGAAAGAACAGGTGCCCAATAGATTCAGGCTCTGTCTCACACAAAACACACTTAGGGTCAGGGACAGAAACCCCGAACCGAAGCAATCTGTCCCGAGTCAGCAACCGGCCCATCACCAGTTTGTATGCAGACAGTTGCATCTTCCTGGCGAGCCCCTTCCCCCAGACAAAGTCGTACTCCTCAATATCATCGATCGGGGGGCGGACAAGGTCGTAGCAGCTGCTAAATCTGAACTCCCCAGCACCCTCCGAGCGGCCGGGAGGGGCCCACATCCAGACATCAGACAGTGCCATAGGAGTGATCTGCACCTGTCTGATCTCCTCAACTAACGTAGCAGTGAACCTATACTCCTCAGGCCTCCAGACCCCACCACGGATGATGTGCCTACACGTCAGGCCTCTGTATGCCACGCCGTCCCTCTGGGGGCCCAGAATCTCCAGGAGAGACTGACCTGAGATCCACGGATCGAGCCAAAGATCCGTCTCCCCTCCCTCCCTCATCCTCCTCCGCAAAGCCGTCCGAAGCACAGGACGGGTCCTCAGGATATGCTTGAGAGACACAGAGAAGTTGTTGTCAATTTCACATACCCAGAAGTTTCTGCCCCGGAGATACCGACTAGACATCCAGGCCGACCATAGAGAATCACCCTGAAGGAACCTCCATGCCAGCTTGATCCCCGCCGCCTCCCTGACAGAAACAAGTGATCGCAGACCCACCCCTCCCTCTTTCCTAGGCCGACAGAGCTGCTCCCAGGAGATGGCATGTATCCCCCCATGCCAAATGAACTTGGCACATATGTCCTCAATCTTTCTGATAGTAGTCAGAGGAACCATAATCGATTGGAGCCAGAACAGAGCAATAGCAGAAATGACTGAGCGAACCAGCTCAATACGCCCTCCAAACGATAGGCCCGCCGCCTGCCAGCCCTCAACCCTCCTCTGTGCAAAATCCACCAGACTCTGACAGTCACGATCCTTCGCGTAGTTGACGGAAAGGGGCACCCCCAGATATTTCACCGGGAGGTCCCCCTTTTCCACCCCAAGCTCCATGGCCCGCTCCTCCTTCAAAGTGCAAGAGTTGCTGAAGTAGACTTTGCTCTTGTCCCTGTTCAACCGGAGGTCCGATAGCTGTCCGAACTCCTCCATCACTGTCGCAAGCTCCCTCATCCCTCGCATGGAAGGCCTCAACAGGACCAAAAGGTCATCTGCATAAATGAGATGAGAGACCACCGGAGAGACCCTGCTGTAAATCGGTACAATCTTCTCCCGATGTACCGCGATGTCCATCAAACATGTGAAATACTCCATCACAAGAGTGAATAGGTAGGGGGAAAGCGGGTCCCCCTGCCGAAGCCCCCTGCTGCTGCCGAAGAACCCGTAAGGGATACCCTGGATGAGGACCGAGAAAGTAGGAGAGGTGATGCACTCTCTGACTCTATCCACCCAAGTCTCGGAGAAGCCCATCGCACCCATCAAATGACAGAGGAAGTCCCTGTTGACGGTGTCGTAGGCTTTCCTCAGGTCGAGCTTCACACACGCCTTCATCCCTCCAGGCTTGTGGAACTCCCGAATCAGCTCATGAGCCAGCAGGCTATGCTCCGCAATAGACCGCCCCTTAATGAAGGCCGCCTGATTCCGAGACACCAGACCCTGCATAGCATCCTCCATCCTCCTGCACATAAGATGAGTAATTTTTATACAAATAATTACAGCAAGCAATCGGTCGAAAGTCAGCAAGAGATGTCGCCCCCTCCTTCTTGGGCACTAGCGTCAGGAAGGTGTGGTTCAGCTCCTTCAGGAGCTTGCCCGTATCAAAGAACTCCTGAACAGCCTCAAGGACCGGGGCCTTGAGGATACTCCAATGGCGCTTGTAGAAGCCACTGGAGAACCCATCCGGCCCAGGAGCCTTTGAAGCATCAGCCTGCATCACAATCGCCTCCACCTCCGCCATACGGATAGGGGCCATGAGAAGACCATTGCCGTACTCCGTAATCAACGTCTTCGTGATCAGCTGCGGGAAAACCGAGGGATAGTCCGTCTGATGATAGAGCTCAGAGTAGAACCGGACAGCCTCCTCCTGGATAGCAACCTGGTCGGTCACAAGGTGCCCGTCCCTGCCAATCAGTCTCTGGATACGGTTCCGGTGCTGACGCGCCCGGATGACATCATAGAAGAACTTGGTGCAGCGATCCCCATCCTTGAGCCAGGAGCATTTGGCCCGTTGGGCCGCACTAATCTCCTGCTGAAGCCTCAAGGTGTTGACCTCTGCAGCCAACCTCTTCTCTCTAGCCGCCATCTCCCCACTCATCATGTCGCCCTGAAGCTCTGACTGCAGGTCTCTCAACTCCGCCTCCTTCTCCTGTAAGGAGGTCCGGGGAAGAGCCCTCACCCAGTCTCTGAGGGCGCGTTTGGCGTTCTTCAGCCTGTGAACCATACAAAACTGGGCAGTGCCGACCGCCTCCTGGCCAAGACCTCCCGCCACAGTCTCCTCATAGCCAGCCGATAGGAACCAACTGTTGTCTTACCGGAACGGACGGGCTCTCCATCTAGTACTCTCCACGAAGCGCACCAGGATCGGCGAGTGGTCACTGGTCCCCGCAGGTAGCCCCTCAGCCACAGAGGAGGGGAATAGGCGGAACCAATCACTGTTCCCCAAAGCACGATCCAGCTGGCATGCCACCCTGCTCACCTCCGCCTTGTTGTGCCAAGTCCAGATGTGTCCAATCCTCTCTAAGTCCCTGAGTCCTGACTGGAGTAGGCAAGACTGAAAATCTGAGAGGATCTGGTCCGGGACCGGCCGCCCCCCCAGCTTCTCTTCCCGGTATAGCGTAGCATTGAAGTCTCCCATAATCAGAAGAGGGAGATGCCGATGCATCGCTAAAGAACTCAGCCTGATGATGTCCTGCCACAAGACTCCCGGCGCCTCCTGTCATTGTGCCCGTAGACGGCACCCAGTAAGAAGCGGAACCCCCCCTTGTTGGTGAAGGAGATAGCCACCAGCTGGTCAGACATGAAGACCTCCTCACCCTCCCAACTAGCTCCATTCCATCTAACCCAGATTCTAGCCATATCACAGAGACCAAGGTTGTGAAGCTGGACCCAGTCCGTAGGGGTTCTACGGGACAGGGTTTTCGCCCCCCTGATCTTAGTCTCTAGTAATATCGAGATTTCACACTGTTCCTTCCTCAGCACCTCACTAATCTCCCTCCATCTCCCCAGAGAACCCCCCCGGACATTCCAGGCAAGGGCCGACATCTAAACCGCGGGTGGGATCCCCTGAACATCCTCTGAAGGGGCACCCGGGGAGAGTGCAACCTCCATATCTCTGGTATCCTCATCTCTATCCCCGTAGAAGGAGGGGCAGAGCAGGGGCCGCGGCCCCGTGTGGGTCCCCCTATGGGGGGTGCGCTAGTACTGCCACCCAATTGGGATTGACCTTCCACACTCTCTCTGTCCCATGTTCGCTGTCCTCACTATGCGCCTCCGTAGCCTGGCGCTTCCGACTGTACACCTGGAGTGCTAGTGCATCTTTATCTCCATGTCGCCTGTCCTCCTGTCCCATACTCCTGGTGGTCATGGTCCTCGTCCCCATATACTCAACCATCGCTCCAGCAATATCCTCCGTCGGAGACCCCGCAAATGCCCCCGAGATGGGGGAAGTGTCTGCCTCCATCTCATCCTCCATCGAGCCCCCCTGATCCACAACAGGGGAGGCATCAGCACCACCTGCCTCCTGCACTACCTCCTCCGTCACCGCCTCAGAAGCTCCTCCACGTCTACACGCACTCGGGAGATGCCCGAAGCAGGCACATGCCGGACATCTGGGGGGGACCCACTCATACTCCACCCTCTGTATAGCAAACTGGCCAGAAGGTGTCCTGTACTTCAACTGCTCAGGCAGGTCCAATCGGGCATCAATCTCCACAAACACCCGTGCATACATCAGTCTGGATCTGAAAGTGGTGGCATCATCCGCCTTAATCGGCTTGCCAATGAGGCTGGCAAGTCGCATAAGTAGTGGGACACTCCAGAAGCGTACCGGGAACTCAGGAAAGCGAACCCACACAGGCACAGCATTAAACACCTCCTTCTCACACCTCAAGTCGGGGGTCCATTGCTTCAGAATGATGAGACGGCCGTCAAACGTCCATGGCCCTCCCTGGAGTATCCGAGTCACATCTTCCGCCAACCCAAATTTTACGAAGTAGAAACCATTTTCCTTGGAGAAGAACTCCATGCTCCCCTTCGGCCGCCAGACTCTGTCCGCATATCCTCTGATCTGCCCGTAGAAGGGCTTGCTCCCCAACACATATAGCACTAACGTGTTCTCCCAGAATGCCGTCACCTTCGCCACTTCGTCGGCAGGAAAGTCGGCGCATAGCTCACCCCCAATCGTCATAGGTGCTACATACTCCATCGATGCCGGCGTCTTGGCGACCCCCCCTTGCAAGCATCGGCCCAGGAAACCGGCCGCGGACCCGAACTCCGAGGTGGTGTCGTCGGTGGAGGTCGGGCACTCATGTTCGCAGCAGTCGCTCTACCCCCGATAATTGGAACCGCCGTCCCCGCCGACCCCTTCTCACGGGGCCGCCACGCAATCCTGGCTTGTCCCTCCCGATCCACCGTGTGAGTCTGACCCCTCGATGGACCCGTTCTCCTTGCTATCCCCGTCCTCCTGTCAGATCCCTGCGTATAAGTGGTGCCTCTACGCACCTCAGGGATCTGCGGTCGTTGCCCTCCTCCTCGCCTAACTCTCCGATTCTGGACCGTAGTCCAAGTCCCCTCCTCATCCTCCAATCCCGACGATGTTCTTTGGGCTGTGAACACCATCGGGGAGCCCTCGGAGGCCACCGCCGTCGAACTCCCGGTCGAACCCGTGCCCTTGCGATAGGTCTCCTTCCGCAGCCCTTCCGGCCACCCCCCCCGCCTGGGGGGGGGGGGGTCGCCGGCAACCGCCCGCCCCCGGGGGTCGCCTGACCTCCCCGGTCGACCCGCTGCGCGGCGGCGCCCGCGCGGACGCGAGCAGCAGCTCCAGCGCCCTTCGCCGGCGGCCCGCCGCCGCCGACCTCCACCGGCCGGTCGCCACCGACCGCCCCCGCCACCCCCTTGCCTTTCCCGGGGTCCGGGGGGCGGTTTGCCGCCTCCACGCCGTGATTAAGCGATGCCCTAGCAGAGCTAGGGTTTCCGTCTCCTGTAGCAGCCGCCATATATTATATATATATATATATATATATATATATATATATATATATATATGAAGTATAACTCTTTTTTTATTGAACTTGAGACCTCTTGGTTAAAAGCATGTACACTTATCAACTAGACTACCATTTAGTTATGAATTTGTCATAAAATATTAGGTATATAATATAGGGTGTTGTTATTAACACTCCTAAAATGTCATCCTGTACTTTTCTAATTTTATTCATTCAAATTTTAAATATGTCTGCATTAAATCTGACATTATTTGAAATTTGAATGAAAAAAAATTAGAAGATGAGTGCAAGATGACATTTTAGGAGTGTCACAAATTAGAAGACGAGTGCATAATGACATTTAGGAGTGTTGATAAGGACACTCATAATATATATATATATATCTATATAATAAGAAACTAAAAATCCAGAGTCCCTACCCCCTCGGTCTAAGGAGGGTTTGTCATCGTGGGTGTGTATTGTGTAATGCCTCGCTTCGCATGCTGCATTATGCTGGCATGTTGGCTCGAATGACTATTGGACTTGGTTTCATGCGGAGGAATTATTCAGATATCTACTCGGTTGAGGCAAATAGGCTATTCATCATTAGGTGGGCAGTTTTGATCCTTCTCTCCTTTATCTTTAAGTTGTTGCATGTTTTGTTCCATATACCATAAATTTGTTATGCTTATATACACATGCATGCTTACGAATTGTTAACTGATCCTAAGGCAAGATTAGAAAGACTACATGATATTTGCATGCACTCACATAATCAACCGTGTTGGTTTTAGGTGAGTTGGGTTAAGGCCACTCACCACTGCATTCCTCAATGTGCTGACATCCCAATCCCACATGTGCGGGAACTTACTTAGACGAGCTGAGACGTTGGAGCTGAAAGTTCGTGGTAGCAATTTGCTTATAAACGTACTTCATGTAACAAGTTGCAAAACATGATAGTTGATGGTAATTAACAGCAAATTAGCATATTTTGTAATTGGCTGTGTGGAATGCAAAAATACTCTATATACTCCCCAGGTCCTTGTTTCATACTCCACCCTCTGCCTAAGTGATGTTTGGAACATAAAAATATCCCCTTGGCCTACATGCACTGCACCTGGTCCACATACCAGTGAGGCTGGGGAGGGTGGAGTAGGAAACCAGTGAAGGCCTGGGAAGTATGTACAGTCTTTTGCTTTGGAGGAACAAAGGCTTTGTTGTTGTTTTGCTGTATAATTATCGCATGGGACTTGCATTCTTATTTAAATTATGATAGCTTTCTTGTGTGCTTCTTGTTTGCATTCTGGAAGTATTCTAATCTGGCTTTATGCATATCTTGATAAAGGAGGGGAACTATACTAAGTCTTACTTATGGTTTAAATGGAGGCGGCTACTTCCATAAGATATACTGTCACAACTTTGGGTTTACAGTTCATATACTTCATTCATGTCTGATTTTATTTTGATTTTTGTTGGCTTTGTAAAAATTTCTGGTCTTGATCAACAACATGGGTTGCATTATTCAATTTAGACTATAGGACTGGTAGTATCCATTTTTTGAGTAGTAAGAGAGAATAATTTTTCTTTTAATAAGTTGTGCTTTGTTCGGGGGACAATATCAAAATATACTAGAATGAAGGTTATGGAAGGGAACTTGGATAATACTGCTAGTTCTAGCCAGTGGGGAGCAGGGAGCTATTTTTGGAGTAATTCCTTCCCCTAGTAGGAAGTGGAATTGCCACTTTCTAGTTTATTATGATTATTCTTAGTGATAATATTTGTGTTGGAATGGGCTTGTTGCCTTTTTGATCATCTTTGGAGGAACAATCATGAACGTGTTGTATAATCTTTTATGATTCTTTCCTATGGGCAACAAACTTTTAGACGAGGGGTTCAAGCCTAGTCTACCTGCTGCTGTTTCATGCTTGTCATGCTTTGGAATTAAAAACTAGATTGCCCAACTGTTGAGTTGAGCACTAATTACTTGACCATCTTAATGCATATATTATTGCATCAAGTTGAATGTGTATGTATGTGTGCATCTGTTATTGTTGCTAGATCCGGTTTCCGTATTTGTATGTGCACCTGTTGCTCTTGTTGTAATTGATGGACATTGTTTAACTAAAAAGAAAAAATGTTGGCACTTCTGCAAGTGAGTATTGCCAGAAACGTGGTCTCAAAAGCACAATTGTCTTACAAGAAAATGTGGTACTGCTGGTTGGATTTGACAGTCTACTGTCTACCAGCAGACTCTAGTTTTCTCTTTCAACATTATTAGGTTAATAACTACTTATATTAGTTAGTGCTTATTTCAATTTCTTAGGATGTCCCTTAAGTTCCAATTTAAAGATCACATTATGGCTTTATAGTAGGTAGGCTTGCCTAACCTGATGTTATCTTTGTCCTTTTGAGGTTATAATTCAACCGTGTTTGACATTGAGGATACCAAAGAAATTTGTGTGGAAGAAACTTGCCAGATATCAACTTTCGGGTGCAAAATTTTCAAATGTTTACTATACTCGATTTTAACTTGTCTTGTATACCGCGACGACAACCATATGTTTTGTATCTAGAAAAAGTTGAAATGGATATATCCTCTCAGGGTTGAACTAGTATATATGAGCTTCCAGAGTTCAAAATGTGTTGTTTCTAGGTTTATTACTGATCAAATTAATTAGCTATTCTTGTGATTTTGACTTCAATAAGTCACCAACACAAGTTACAGAACAGATGGACCTAATTGAACGGAATAAGATGATAAGTATCTGTGGCAGGAAAGGCTGAACAAGGCAGGCAACCAGCCCTCTTGTATTGTTGGCGAAATCTTTGTTTTATAGGTGGATTATGTCTTGTGGGACTATTACCGAGGTTAGCAAATTAATACTGGTTAAAGCCCCAATTATTTTACTCGGTTAATTAGTATTCACCTAATGGCTTAATAGATGGCTCTCTTGTCGTTAAGAGTATATTAGTTTGAGATATAATGAACATATTGTCTTCTTTTGTCAATTGTGGTATCATGTTCTTCCTCTTTATTAGTAGAGAGGAATAGTGCAAGTGCATATCATGAGAATTGAATGGATTGTGTCTAACTCCGCACATTGGAGATTCTGATGAAAATAATGCAGATGTAGTCATTGTGTATCATATACCTTGTGAAAGCGAAAGCGGAAGTGAAAGTGATGGAGACCAAAATAAAAATAAAAATGAAGTGGGTCCACTAAATGATATGTTTCTTCTTGACCAAGTTCCATTATGTCCTAATTTATGAAGATGTGTTAATTAGTGTTGCACATTGATGGACTATTAAATTCCTAATTCCAGAGATAGTTGGTAATCTGTGTTGGACATGGGGGATTTGATGAGAATGAAAGCTTTGTATAATATATGTAGTTTTTATGGGACGGTCTTGATATTGTCTGAGTTCAGCCACATACCCATTTCTCTTTAATGAAATGTGGGGCATTTATGCGAAAGCTACTTCTGGAAGAACCTTTTGTTCTAAATAACTAAGTATTTTTAGCAATAGATTTTTTTTATGTAGAAAAAAAAAACTTTTCTGGAAATTCTGTAGAGGATTCCAAGTTCGTAAAATTTAGTAGAAGTTTAACTCGTCAGGGCATTAGACGTTTATGTTAGCCCAATGATTGTATCATATTTTTGAATATGGCTAATCGATTAAGTTTAAGATTATGATATCACTAACAATCGCACAATTCCTAAGCATTGTCCTAAATGTTCATTGAATGTATACTACTGCTTTGTTTGTCTAATATGTATTTACAGAAAAGCAAGATCGAATAAGACATATGCAATGAAAAAATTCATGACAAGCCAAAGACGGGGTTATAGCAGAAGATTTCTCTGAACCGTCCAATGACATCTCTGGGACCTCGCACTCGGGGGTTCCACTGCCCGGTCAGAGGACGGGGGTCGAGGGGGCAGCGTCCCTCGTGGGGGTTAGGGGGAGCCCCGAAAGGTATACTGATTTTCAGATATGTTCATTTTTGGACAACTACCGTCAAGAAAAAAAAGCCATCATTGTACAAAGGAAGAAGATAAGTCAGACATGCCTACAAGATACATTGGTCATCTATATGCTGCTTGGATTTATATTTTCTTTTGTATTTTACATTTTATTTGAGTATAGGAATGTAAGACGTAGTCGCACTTGGCAACTAGAGTACTCAAGTCCACTCAAAAACAACCTATCTAAACCCAGATCAAACCCAATACTCAAGTCAGGCCTAAATCCTACACCAAACCAAGTCAAATCAGCCTGAACCCAAACTAGAAACTTGCTGGTAATAGAGTAACCAAACTTGGTCCCCCTTGACCCAACACCAATGTTGCAAACATTCATATTTTCGAATATTTGGGAAGTGAACTTTGTCCGAGTTCCCTCATCCAAAAAGTCTGTAAGTAGCAAAGCATTCCGTGCTATTTTGAACATTCTCACTTCCATATCTTCTACCATCTGAGCTTTAACCTTTCTGTTACCAAGAAACCAACTCCCAGCCTTCTAGTGTGCCAAAGTTGCAATCTCGGTTAGAAGTCTGTTCGAATTGTAACGTTTGGATTTTCAAGTGGTCTCTACACTTGTTGTTTGAAGTCGACAAGCTCTTCGGATCAAAAGTTTGTGGTTGTTGAAGTCGACAAGCCTTCGGATCAAAGCTTGTGGTTGTAAGAAGTCGACTTGCCCTTCGGATTAAACCACGTGGTGTAACTGCTATTACAATAGTGGATTAACATCGAGCATGAGTTCTCAAGACTGGACTAGTCCTCTCAGAGAAAAACCAGTATAAATTTGGTGTTTGCGTTTTCTCTCTATAAACCTTACACTTTCAGTTTACATATTTGTGCTTATTATTTATATACTTGGTACTGTGCCTTTATATTTATTTTTGAGGGTTATTTTCTGCTGTACTTTATTCATCCCCCTCTAGAGTTGCCTCACGATCCTACAGTTTAAGCTGTTTTTTTTATTATTTCAATGAAGCTGCCATTTTTTTGTTTTAATTTTTCTTTTACCGATCGGATTTTACAATAGTTAAATCTCAACGTTCATATTACAACGGTCAAATATTGAGCTATAAATCGATAGGGGAAGGGGCATGGGGTTTAGATTTTTGGCAAATCTAGTTGCTAATTTTTGTTGTAAAATCACATTATCATTTTTCATCTTCCACAAGTTCTATTCTTGTGATTCTTTGTGGCATTTATGGATCTAATTTTAAGAATATTTTATTCGCATAAAGGTTAAGTAAATGGGTTATTTTACGAATGAGTTTTAACCCAACTTCTTTTAGCGCATCAAATTATTATTCAGTATGAATTCATATAATGTGTATTTTTTCCTCTACTTGTTTATTATTAGATGGTGAAAAAATATGTTTGTTGTTCAAAATATTTTACATTCACCGCATATAAATATTTGCGTTACTCCACTTTACCAAATTTTAACACAGATATCATTTCAAATAGTTAACATTTTTCTAATAACCAAAGTTTACTGTTGGTCATAGTTCTTTAGACCAAATTGTTTCATTTATTGAAGACGAAAGTGTATTAATTCAAGAGGAGGAGGATGAAATTAGTGATGATTTAATTGGTGGTCAAATTATGATTTAGATGATAATGTAGAATAATCTAAATGTTAGCAATAATGAAATATTTGTCGGAAAAAATATTTGATTCTCATTTAAATTTAGAAGTTTTATAGGTGATTTAGCAAATGAACATAATTTACTTGTTCAACTGTATAAACATCCCGAAAAATTGTATATGCTTGTTGATGAACCAAGTTGTTGTTAGAAAGTATACGCTAAAGTCATTGGTGAAGATGGAACATTTGTTATTTGTACATTAGAAACTCGATATTCTTGTTTAGATGGACTTACAACACGAGGTAATCAATTGACTACTACTGAATGGATTTTAAAAAAAAAGATAAAATTAGGGAGGGAAAAAAAAGCATCATGCATCAGATTTTAGGCAAATGTTAAAGGCCACCCCCAAATTACTAAGGGCCACCAACTTAAAACTTTAAAAAAATTTACAAGTTTGCCATTTTGAAAACACTAAGGGCCACCCCACTTCTGTCAATTGAGGACTGCAGGACTTGCCTGCAGTCCAAAGTGAAGACAGGACTGCAGTGCTGGCCTGCAGTCCTCAATTGACATAATTTTTTTTTTTGGTCTACAGTGACTGCAGGTTTGCCTACAGTCCCAAGTGAAGAAAGGACTGTAGTCCTTGAGCTTCTCGACCCAGGCCTCGGCCCCGTCCCGTGCTCGTCGTCACCGCTCGGCGGTGG
>JANAVB010002026.1:0-313366 GCA_029216955.1 Iris pallida | reverse complement strand
TCGATGCTAGGCTTGACGTAGCCCTTGCTTGTCAAGTCGTTGCACGAACACATTAGAAAAGAGTTTTGTTGGGCTATCGAAGTATAGCAAGCACCGTCCCGTGTCACGTGCATTTGTTAAGCAGTGAAAGGGTGTGAAGGCCACTAGCAATGTCAAGACATCACGGACTATAGCTGGGTTAGACGACGACCCTTTTGCTGCGGGCCGAATCGGTCCCTTGGCCTAGGAATGGATTGGTTGAAGGAGCAATACACAAGAATAGACTGCCATAGCTGGGTTAGACGACGACCCTTGATTCTCGACAGGTTGTAATATCTAACTGTTGTTAGATAGTAGAACTATACAGCGTTCTACGTCGTTTCTGCGGTGTAGGCTGGGACGCTGTTACGTTATGGAATGCCCTTACTCCGGGTACAGGTCGTGATAGGGTGCACCAGAAAGGAACACTGTCGCTATTGATTTGGTCGGGACCGATAGGTCGGGATCGATTGACTCGATCGAACGGGAACGGTTGAATTAAGATCCATTCTCTCGCCTGAAGTAAACTCAATGTGAGTGGCTGACCCTCCTCTTCTCGACCCCCTTCCTAGGTAAATTGATAATGTTGTTGCGAATGAAAGGATAAATGCAAGGGCACAAACACGGGAAAGGGATTGAGTTTTCAAAGGTAATGTAGGCTATGTCTTAATAACTAAAAGGAAAATATGTCTTCGCACGGTTATGGACAACTTGTCGACAACGTAGTTTCCTCGATCAGCACAGGTTTAGCGAGGACTTGCATCGGAGCTAGCTACTTGCGTTGAAAGGACCCCAATTAACAAAGCTATACGTCCAGGATGGTTCCAGAGAAGCCATTCCATAACGTGACAGCGTCCCAGCCTATACCGCAGAAACGACGTAGAACGCTGTCTAGTTCTACTATTTAACAACATATATAATATCAAAACCTGTCGAGAACGATCAACTACAAATGGAGGACAAGCAATGTCAATATAATATACTCAATAAGCTATGATATTGTTGCGATCGTCCAGTGTAGGTATTTATGTATGGTATTTATGGTGCACATCATCTTAATTCAACCTAGTAGTTCAAAGGAGAGAATTATGTATGGTATTTATGGTGCACATCATTAGGACGGGTTGCGACCGTCAAGTGTTGTGATAAGCTATGATATCAGTAGGTTTGGGATCCTTCGGATAATAGTCTAGCAACCCGTATCGAAGCGATCATAGTCTTACACATAAGGATGCCAAAGATGCATTACGGTGCGAACCGTCCATGGTCATTGCGTGATGACAGGCCATGGTCATTGCTGCGACAGACCATGGAGAACTTGCATCAGCTAGCTATGGCAGCAGTGAAGAGAGGTGCACCAGCTACAGTTCAGGGAGCAGCATGACTCCCTAGCAGATCACATATCGCTCTAATAATTCAAATCACATTTTACATTTATTATCGTATCTTATATTCCAGTTCAGCTTTACTTTTCGTATTTCTCACCATGCTATGTTTCCATTACTCACATGCTCTACCTGCTTTTATACTATACCATGATTTGAGACTAAGTTCTATTTGTAAGAAGGGTTACAACCTCGGTCCTTGTTTGGTCCAAGGGTTGTAACTCGGCTTCAAATGGTTTCCAAGTCGCCTATATCTTTGTCTTGTATTTCATTATAATGTCTCTTATAGTATTTGTCAATTCATATGGAACTGCTGTTGGTGTTTGTACTTGCTTATTTTTCTGACAGGATACCGTTGACCACGTACTCGTACCCCTAATCAGGGTGCGGGTCGTGACAGAAACACCGTGACCTTCATATAGATAGGGCCGGTGGGCTGAGATTAGCGTTGGGTGCAGGCGCATGGACTGCCACCCTTATGCATATGTTGAAGTTTACGGTTGGTTGGTTGAGTGAAATGATATGATTTCTTATGTAAAGTTCTAACCTTGCAGGCTAGGCGAAATGGGACATAGATGAGCACGATCACAATGTTTATGTTAAGATTATGTCCAACTGTATCTGCCGCAGGGACACGGTGGTGGACAAGTTCATGATAGGTTCGGCTCGAGGCTGGACGTAACCACGTAACCACGTACTCGTGCCCCTAATCAGGGTGCGGGTCGTGACAGAAACACCGTGACCTTCATATAGATAGGGCGTAACCACGTACTCGTGCCCCTAATCAGAGTGGACGTAACCACGTACTCGTGCCCCTAATCAGGGTGCGGGTCGTGACAGAAATACCGTGACCTTCATATAGATAGGGCCGGTGGGCTGAGATTAGCGTTGGGTGCAGGCGCAGGGCCTGCCACCCTTATGCATATGTTTAAGTTTACGGTTGGTTGGTTGAGTGAAATGATATGAATTCTTATGTAAAGTTCTAACCTTGTAGGCTAGGAAAAATGGGACATAGATGAGCACGATCACAATGTTTATGTTAAGATTATGTCTAACTGTATCTGCCGCAGGGACACGGTGGTGGACAAGTTCAGGATATGTTCGGCTCGAGGCGGGGCTCGGCTTGGACTTCCAGATGCATGGAGGCCTTAGCGTTCAAGAGGAGCTACCGCATTGGCGTTCGGACTTGCGAGATGTTCAGCCAAAGACTACTTGTTGGCTATAAAGAGGCATAATGTATGGAACAATGTACTCCTTTGTGAGCTAGAGAGATCATGAGCGTTGTAGCCAATTGGCATGATAAGTTGGGCTATTCAGAGCCATTGTAACGTTTTCCTTTCGCTGCTTATGTTATCAATTGAGCTATAAACACTATTGTGAATCTGTTATCTTGCCTTGCACGAGCGCAACTCCAGGCTCGTACGGCATCACGCCCCAGCGATGACGATGATTCGGGTGAAAACTTGATAAAGATGAAGACGGTAACTCGGTCGACAAACGTAAGTATCGAGGTATGATCGAAATTCTTTTATAGTAGCATTAATATTAAATCTACATTGGCTTTTCTGTTAATTTAAAATTTACAATATAATTAAAACTAATATTACAAAAATGCTATTTGCTCCCAAAAAATTTGGGTGATACCATCTTCCATTATGTGGCATATGACATGGTTGCTAACATGACAGCTGACATGGCAAAATTTAACAATAAAATTAATATTAAAATGAATATTAATAGTAAATAAATAATTTAATATTAAATTAACATTGATTAATATTAACATTAACATTAGCATTAGCATTAGCATTAACATTAATATTAATATTGACATTAAAATTAACATTAAAAAATTTGGGTAATTAATTTTTGGGGTTAAAATTTGCCATGTCAGCTGTTATGTCATCTGCCATGTCAGATGCCACATAATAGGAGATGGCATCACCCAAATATGTTGGGAGCCCAAACGACTAATTGCTAATATTAATACAGTGGCATTACCGTTATTTTCCAATAGATTCGTGACTTGTTCGGTCACACCCCTCCACGAGCAGGTTACATACACCCGCGTAAACGAGGGTTAAATAGCCTTTTCCAAAGAAGAGAACCCATCCGACTAGAGAGAAACAAAGGAAAGAAGAAGAAGAACAGTCGCAATGGAGAGGAGCAAGATCAACTGCAGCGGATGGGCCGTCATCCCTACCGAGATTCTCTCGATGATACTGGTACTGTCGGGGATGCCGGCGGACGAGATAATGTGCAACGTGGCCCCAGTTTGCCGTTCGTGGTGGAAGGTGCTCAACGGTCCCTTAGACTATTGGTCCAACGTCGACTTGGTACAGTGGTGCCGGAGGACCCAGCAAACCGCTGAGATTAGTTTGACCGTAATGAAGCTCGTGGCTCGCAGTGAGGGACATCTAGGGTCCCTCTCCGCGTACAAGCTCGACGAAGCAGCCTTCTCTTTTGCATGTTTAAGGCCAGTGCAAAATTTTATTTGGTCTTATTCTAATACTTTATTTTTTCTATTACAAAATTTTACGTATACTTTTGTTAATTTCTATTGATGTTTTCCCATTTTTATAATACAGTAGGAAATTTCTAAGGGTTCTGCACATTCCGAAGTGCGACGTGAGTGATGAAACTTTCGTGAGACACTTGGAGTTTCTCCCTGTGCTGGAAGAACTCGACATTAGCTACTACCTCTACATCACGTCGACTGGAATAATTTTCGTCGGAAATTATTGCCGCCGTCTGGTCAAGCTGAGTAGGGACATGCCCCCTCCATCTTACATGCTCAGGAACAGATTCGTGAAGAACACGAAAAATGAGGCGGAGGGAAAGGCCGTGGCTGATTCGATGCCGCGTCTCGAGCACCTACATATGGGATTCGGCATATTCAATGGAGACACGCTGCGATCTATCATATGCAACTGCAAGGGTCTTCGCCTGCTCGACATACGTGGGTGCTTCAACGTGATCTTCGACGACGAACTCTGGAAAATTTGTTATTCAATTCAGACGTTTAAAAAACCCTTTGATAATGTAATCCCAGTACCAGGAGAACCTGTGTACGAGTGGTATAATGATTTAGATACGATCTATCATTCCTGGGGTGAATGGTGAAAACATTAGCAAGCATGCATGCATGCATTTCTTTATACTCCCTCCGTCCCAAAAATATAGTCCTATTTCTATTTTCACAAAGATTAAGAAAATCCAATTAATATGTCCAACAAAACAAAATCTCTCCAATTTGCCCCTTATAGAAGTTTTGAATTTTGCTTTTGTACTTATTGTGATCTCTAATTGGGTTAATGAATGCCATTAAATCTCTATTTGGATTTATTTAATGATATCACATTCTACTATGTAAATTAAACTTTGGAGACAATATTTTGGCAAATTTTAGTTTGAATTTTGGAGGCAATATAAACTAAAGTGTCTTTTCAGTATCCATCATTACAGCTCAAGTATATTTTCAAAATACAACTCTTAAATGCATAGAGAATTGTAGAGTTTATCTTGATATAATTACAGTTTAAATAAGGCTAAAATTATAAATTACTCCACAAATATCCATTATATAAAAAGAAATGGGCTATAATATGGGACAAACCAAAAAGGAAAGTGAGACTATATTTTTGGGACGGAGGGAGTATGTATTTTTCACTAGTCTACATACAAGATATTTTTTATGAGTTCGATTCTCCATTTTGAGCAAATTTTACTTTTGTCAATACTAATTTTTAACATGATTATTTTTTTTATAAATAAAATGGACTGTGATATAATGACGCCTAAGACGGCTCACTTCTGAGATTTCGACATTTCCCAACACAGATTTTACCATTAATACAACATCTCAGTGTAATCATATCCAAGAGATTTCGCCATTTCCCAACACAGATTTTACCTTATTCAAAATGAATTCTCCGTCCTATATGGACCATTTTCCGTCCTACATGTATCATTCTTCGTCCAACATTCCGCATTCTCCGTCCTAATGTACCATTCGCCGTCCTAAATGTACAATTCTCCGTCCTAAATGTACCATTCTCCATATTAGAGGAACGGAGAATGGCCATTAACAGCCAAACAGCCAAACTAATTCATAGCCTTCAAAACCAATTTATATAGATTCAAAACAAAACTAAACAGCCAAACTATTTAAAATTCATAACCCTACAGAACAGTCATAAATATACCATTCTCCGTCCTATATGGACCATTCTCCGTCCTACATCTATCATTCTCCGTCCTACATTTACCATTCTCCGTCCTAATGTACCATTTGCCGTCCTAAATGTATAATTCTCCGTCCTAAATTTACCATTCTCCGTATTAGAGGAACGGAGAATGACCATTAACAGCCAAACAGCCAAACTAATTCATCTTCACGAGCCAACAAAACCAATTTATATAGATTCAAAACAAAACTAAACAGCCAAACTATTTAAAATTCACAACCCTACAGAACATTCCTAAATGTACCATTCTCCGTCCTAAATGTACCATTCGACGTCCTAAATGTACAATTCTCCGTCCTACCTCCGTCCTAAATGTACCATTCTCCGTGTTAGAGGAACGGAGAATGGCCATTAACAGTCCCAAAAATTATTCCATACTAAGTTAAAAGCATATAATAGCACCCAAAAAATGTTAACAATAGAAAAATTCTACAGAACCCAAACACCAGACTCGAACCTAGGCCTTCCATGTAAAAGCCAAACAGCACAACCAACTAAGCCTGTTATAAGACATCAATAATGCTAAGTCTACTACCAAATGCTTGCTTACAACACTCTTACAACCTTCACCCATTGATGACATGTGGGCCATGGCCCACATGTCAGTAATGGGTGAAGGTTGTAAGAGTGTTGTAAGCATTTGGTTGTAACTTTAACATTATATCCCAACTTCCAATAAGGAATAAGAAGAGTCGGTTAGGAACGTGTATATATATACATAGGGGTCCCCATTCATCTGAGTAGGTTGCACATTTAACATGGCTCCAAAAAGATCATCTGGTTGGGAACCATTGCCAGAGCCTTCTTTCAGTCGTCGTCGAGCCTCTTCGCATGGAGCACCCTCTGCGCCGCCTCCGGCCCATGACTGGCTGGCAGCGGCTGTGAACTTTCTGACCTCCTGCGGGTTGTCACTGGAGGTCATCGCTCGACCTCTTCATCCGACGCCAAACTTTGACCTGTTGTCGATCACTCCGGAGGAAC
The DNA here is from genome assembly GCA_029216955.1 of Iris pallida. NCBI lineage: Eukaryota > Viridiplantae > Streptophyta > Magnoliopsida > Asparagales > Iridaceae > Iris > Iris pallida. The sequence continues at coordinate 306,735 of JANAVB010002026.1, read as the reverse complement.
GAGATTCTTTGGAGAAGAGGGAAGCGTTTCGCCGCCTGTGCCATAGGGCGGGTGTGCGCACCCTGCAGGACTTTGCGAAGATCCTCCGGGAGGCCAGTGAGGGCTAGACCCTTTTTTTTTTCGTTTTTTACAGTTTTTTGTCCTCCTCTTGTATACTTCTCTGGAGAATGTTCCGACGACAAAGCTGGGATTTAATGAAATATAATATTTTGTTAACTCAATTTGGTTTCGGCTACAATCAAACTTTTACAACCTTCTTACAACTTACACCCATTTGCTAACTATAGTATTGCTCTTTATAATTGACAAATCTTGTTACGTCAAATCAATATATCAGCGACGATATCCCCATCAATGACTTGTTACGTCATAGAATTGATTATGCTGCCAGCGTCAATCTTGCCGTCAAATCCATCTTAAATATGATTACAAAGTAAAATAGAGGACAACATTGAGTGTTTCAATTTTACTCTTTTCAAGTACATAGTCTTCTTATTTTCAAAAATTTAATTAAATATTCGTAAAATGGAAATATTGAGTTTTAAACTTCACATTCTTAAATATGTTGCCAAATTTTTTTAAATAAATATGTTTCCACCACGTTTTTTCTGCCAAATTTTTCAATAATTTATACGGAACACGTGGATATATACTAGTAATAATAGTAATAAATTTAATTTTAGAAAAGAATTTTTTAAAATTAAGGTCTCAAAATTCCAAAGGTTTATGTAGTGATTTCACATGGATATATACTAGTAATAATAGTAATAAATTTAATTTTGGAAAGTAGTTTTTTAAATTTAATAGTAATAAATTCGACCGTCTTATACTAGTAATAATAGTAATAAATTTAATTTAAGACTCAAAACTATTCTAATTTTTTCCACTTCCCAAGGTCATATAAGACGGTCGAATTTTCCCTCTTCTTCTCTCAAACCCTCTTCCTTCTCCCAAACCCTCTCCCAAACCCTCTTCTAATCAAAATGCCGCCGAAGAAACAACGACCGTCGCCGAAGGGAAAGGATCCACGAAGGGATGCGATACAGGCCCGAAGGGCAGAACTTGTAAGGGCGGCGAAAACCAAGATTATGGTCGCTAGGGCAGAGGCCGAAAGGGCAGCGGCGGAAGCAGCGGCGGCGGCAGCGACAATGAAAGCGGAGGCGACGGCCAAGCCACGTGCAAAAAAGGCTAAGAACACTAATTGCTCGACAAAGACCAGAAAATCTATCTTCGATACAGAGTCGTCGGAAGACTCAACTTATGAAGATCGAAGGCGTACTCAAGCGAAGGCTAAGGTGGCAACGGATACAGAGTCATCAGCGTACTCTGTGGATTTTGAATCCTCATCAGAAGAGGAAAATAAAGAGGAAGAGCAATCATCAAATAAGTCCCAGGCTGGAGAGGAGGTAAAAAAATTTAAAGACTCTAAAACTAAGAAGATATACATTAAATATTTCAAGAAAAAGGCTGTTATGCCTGAAAGATCAATTAAGATGGATGATGTCGAAGACGAAGCTTTCCTGGATATATTAAAATTCTATCAATTGGAGAAACTGAACAAATCCTGTCTTGAAAAAATCTCCCAAACAATAGTAAGAGAATTTTACTCAAATCTTCCGGCTGAAATTAAAGAAAAAGAAGAGGATCAACCACTGGTGTTTCTGAGAGGGAAACTGATTAGGGTAAATGCTGCTGTCATCAACGAATTTTATGGATTTGATCCAGTTCCTGAGTTTGATATGAAAGATATTGATAATGTTTCCATGACGGATGCAATTCATGATATTACAGGTGTTTTAATGGGTGCCAAGACCCCTCAAAATATATACAAAGATCAATTAAAAACTTTGTATAAATTGTTGCATGCCTACGTATCTCAAACACTCAACCCTACTGGACATGACTTTTCCATCCATCCCGAGAGAGTAAAATTTCTTTATTATATGGGAAAGAAAAAAAGGATGGATATAGGTTTCTACATGTTCAGTAGAATGATACATCTCGTGGGAAAACCAACTGCAAGGACAGCTCTCCCTTTCGGAGGATTTGTATGCTCGATGGCTAATAAACATTCTGTCCCAAGCTTAGCAGGGGATGTTTATATTAAAAACAAAGGCCCCATGAGAAAACTAACCTTCACTCGAATGTTTGGAAAACGGGCAGCAGCTGCAAGCAAACTATCAACATCTGGAAAACCATCAACTTATGGAATCAAAAACACTAAGGACAGGGTTGATGATCTATACAATTTTGTTGCTGCAAACTTTGAGAATGTCTTCAAAGAGATGAAGACTATATCCGACAACCAGAAATTGATTTTGGATAAGATCAACCAGATAGAGGTTGAATTTGCTGACCAAGAATAAGATTTTCTTTCCCTCGTGAAGAAGGTAAATGGGGCTAGCCCAAAATCTTATGTAAAAATACACACTGTGCACATTGACACTTTAATACTAGCCATCACTTTGATACTTCTATTTATGTTTCTGGATGTCATTTCTACCTATAAAGTGAGTCAGTACTGACTATAATTTTTCTTCATCCGTCCCTCAAGGTGTAGGTGAAGGATATTTTGAGAAAGAAGAAGAAGAAGTAGGAAAAAAAAAGAAACAAGAAGAAGAAGATGGAGACGGCTATGAAGATTCATCTTTTGAGTTTTGAATGTCTCTTATTTCAATGTGGAAGTAATATTTGACTTGTAATATTATTCTGAATATTTGTTGGTCATGGCGGACAAACTAAATTTTGTGTTTGAAATATTGTAAGACTAAACTTTTCGCTTGTACTCAGTGCATAGTTCGTAATTTGTTTTGAAAATATAATATGGTCTTGAATTTAGAGTAGGTCTGATATTTATTTGGATTATAGTATTGTGAATTATGCAGGTTCTATGTTGAATTACTAACGTGGATTGGGCAGATTACTGTAACGTGAATTATGCAGTTTATTGGACTTGGAATGAAGTATACTTAATTTGATTATGATTTTTTGGTTGAAGCGTTTATTTGGTTGGCAGTTGGCCTTCATAGATGATATTGATATTTTGGTGTATTTCTTTGATTTGCAGATGCCCATCACAGATTTCGTGAGTCCTGGGTGCATTACTAGGGTTTACAGGTGGCCTCATTACGGATGCATTCCTGGGATCACTGAAACTTTATTTGATTGTAATGTGTTTTGTTTTCTGTAAAAAATCATTACATCGATGCCATCAGTATGAATTCGATGCCGGTGCCTGTTCATCCCTTGTTATTGCTGAAGCAAAATTGTAATCCTGCGTTCATCCCTTGTTATTGCGGAAACATAATTGTAATCCTGCATGTTCATCCTTTGTTATTGCCATCAGTACATCGATGCCATCAGTATGAAGTCGATGCCAGTGTAAGGCATAATATAATGTAAGAAAAATTCTCTTTGATAGTAGGTTAATTATATTCAAACATTCGCAAGAAATTTTGTTCAGCCATACATTGGAAGCCTGATAAAATGATATTCGGATTATCTTGAAAATGATTTAATATAAAATGAATGTACTATGGTAAATGATATTAAAAATACTGTAAATTTTTGGTGAAAACAATATGAGATACTTGAACATTTCCAGTCCTAAATGTACCATACTTTGTTAAAAGCACAGAGGGTGTCCGTTCTCCGTTTTCAAAGAACGGAGAATGGCCATTCTCCATGTTAAAGTAACGGAGAATGGCCATTCTCCTTGAGCATGGCCATTCTCCGTGTTAAAAACAAAGAGAACAGCCATCCTCCGTCCATTCGCCGTATGGAAAGCAAAGAGAATGGCCATTCTCCGTCCATTCGCCGTGTTAAAAGCAAAGAGAATGGCCATTCTCCGTCCATTCGCCGTGTTAAAAGCAAAGAGAATGGCCATTCTCCGAGTTAAAAGCAAAGAGAATGGCCATTCACCGTCCAAATAAAATATTCTCTTCGAAAATATTATCATTAGAAAAGTAAAAAAATTTCGTCCGATCAATACAGATTTTTTTTTAAAATATGTGACAAGATGACCCGCCCGACCTCAGAAGCAGGTTTCCTCAGTTCACCACCACCACCGTGACATGTAGCTTTATTAACAAAATATTAAATTATTAGATGAAAAATAAGATTTCTGACAATGGCATGGACAGTAAAATTAGAGCGGCGCCGCTAGTACTTCTTGTTCGAGGAGGTTTCGACTATGTCCGACGCGAAGCGAACCGATTCTTCACAGCGCAGCTGGTACTCCTCGTTGTTCTAGGAGGGCTCGACGACGTTCGACGCGATCCGGACCGATTCTTATTTCCATCTTCATCTTTGTTTCTTTTTCCACCACAACCACCAACACCACCACCACGACGGCCTGTAACAAAAAAAAATACGAAATATTAAATTGGATGGACTTTTGAGAGAGTAAATATGAGTTAATTTAGGGTGTTCATTGAAAAAATTAAAGTGAAGAATGACCTGCTAAAGCAAGTTACCAACAGGTCAAAAGTCTAAATCAGCATTAAATGATGTTTCTACACTATTATTCAATCCGAACCATTGGATCAACATCCAACGGTCCAGATTTCGGATGTATCGATACATCCATTTCCAGCGGATGTATTGTAGAACGACCCATATAAAATATATATATATATATATATATATATATATCCTAGTGTATATATTTTTGAATGTATAGGTATGTGTATATATTGGTAGTGTATAGGTATAGCCTATGGATTAGTGAGGCAGTTTAGGAATGACCCAATAGGCCTAACTTGGCAAAGTTGACTAGCAAGTTGAGCAAGTTGACAAATTTCAACTTTTGGTCAAACTTGATCTAAACTTGACTTAAATGGACTTAAAATGACTAGATAACTTGAGTTTGACCTAAGTTTGGAATAATAGACTATTTGACTTAGGATTGACCTAGTTTGACCAGAATGGTTGACCAGGGTTGACCAAGGGTTGACTTTGACCCAGAATGACCTAGAATTATTTAGAATGCATTGTAGTTTTCTCTAAATTTATATTGGACACTTTGTAACCTGTGGTTGCTCTAAATAGAACTCAGATACTCCAGTTCGGACTCATATTCTCATCAGAATTCGGGATATCAGGCGAGTACATTCTCTGACCGTTTCATACTTGTTAGGAATTATATTTTTGTTATGGACTAATTTACTTGATGTTGACACGATGTTATCACGGATTAGTACTATATGGATCTTTACATTAGATTATATCCCCCTCGGGTGCATCAGATACATCATGTCATGTGCTATTCATGAACATCATGTATTTCATGGACTCTATTCATGTACACTCATGTGCTCTCATGATCTCATGAGTTTCATGTATAAACTTTCATGTACAATAACATAACCTGTCTAGATCCTTGTGTATTTATCGGGGTACAGGAGAGTAGAAGTAGTCATGTGAACAATTCTGAAGTAGTATAATCATGTGCAAACTCTATAGTGTAATCATGTACAAATCAAGTCGTTCACATGTCAATCTTGTACTCTAAATCACTAGTCACTTACAGTTCTCTATTACCATACTTAAATATTTTCTGTTATCAAATTCTCTCTTCTTCTTCATGGTTATTCTTACAGTTTTCATGTACTTTATTCTATAGCATGCTTTACATTTCCTGTCATGATATGAACTACGTGAGAGGTATGTATTCGTTCCTATCCTGATTGGACCCGTTGAAAATATTACAGAGGATGAGGAGGAGTTCTGCCCTACTTATTATGGAGCTGGCTTAGATGACACCGGTGACTTGGACCCTCAGGAGGATCCAGCAGTTGTTGAGGACTTGCCCATTGTCTAGTTTAGACTTCTAGACTAGTTATTTCTATTTAGATGTTTTGTCTTGAGATGTACTTCAGTTATTGGATTTTGATGTTGTTTAAACATCCAAACTTATTTCTTTCAGTTTTAGTTCTCTGTTGAGATTTATTATCCATCTTTTATTCCTTCATTTCCATCTTAGATTCTGTGATTGAGTTGTACCTTCTATGTTGTCCTCCTTTTGGAGAGTATATCATTGTACGGGTACAGTTATATATTGTTAGATGTTGTGACATAGGACGACGTTCTACCGCCGACACTGTGGCGTAGGCTGGACGTATCCACTTTTCGTGCCCTTACACTGGGTGCGGGTCGTGACACGTTTTTAGTGGTGGCCCATGCAGGTCGAGAGAGTTGCAACTAGTATAATTTTGTAGTGGTGCTCGAACTAGAGTATCACGATAGCCTGTAGTAGGATATAGGATATAAGTTTAAGGTACTCAATGACATTATCCTTCTTTTGAAATAACTGTCCTCCTTTGATTATATCGCTTCCTTTTCAGTAATTGATTCTTTGTTTCATCTGTCTTCAGGATAATGGAGACACGACCGCATCGCTCTGGCCCAAGGGATACACTGAGAGGTCTGCCACTTCTCGCCTAACTCAGTAGGACCCTGGGACTACAACACCTCTCGTTCCTGCTTAGGTGGGAGCATCTGCAGCTGTTGGGGGTGCTCCTCCACCGGTTCCGAGGACTACCCCGGGGATTCAGGGGATGCTACCACCACCGCCTCAGGGGACAGTTGATATGGCGCAGTTTCTTTCCTTCTTCCAGCAGATGATGGAGGCTCAGCGGTGCCAATCGGAGGATATAAGGCAGGGCATTGGAAATACCCATCAGCTAGCCATGGTAGCAGTAGAGAAGGTGACTGTCCAGCCGCAAGGATGGCAGATACAGCCGTACCAGCCGAGGACCCCGGGCATTCAAGACTTTCAGAAGATGCGGCCGTGAGACTTCAAGGGTATTGAGGGTATCCTATAGGCCGACGACTGGATCTAGCATATAGAGGAGATCTTTCGTCTGGCGCAGATACCAGCTGAGATTCAGATATAGGCAACGGACAGCCAAATGCAGGACCTTGCCCGTACATGGTACCAGACCGACCCCAGAGTTGGTACAGAGGGGCAGATATGGGAAGCTTTCAAGAAGCTCTTCAAGGAGAAGTTCTTCTCCGACACAGCAATTGGCGCCTTGGAGACGCAGTTCGAGAACTTGATTCAGGGGAACCAGACAGTAGAGGAGTACGCCGGAGAGTTCTGCCGCCTAGGCAGATTTGTTGAGGGACTTAGCGAGACGGCGAAGGTTAGGAGGTTCAAGAAGGGCTTGGTCAAGGAAGTCAAGTCCTTGACCAAGAGTGACAGAGATGCTACCTTTGAGGAGATTCTGTCGGGCGCTATGGCAGCAGAGGACGAGCTCGAGCTGGAGCTGAAGAGAGGAAGTGATTCACATGGAGCCGGCGGTAGTAAAGGCCCGGCCAAGAAGCCCCATTATCAGCATCAGCATCAACAGAAGCTGTTCCAACTGCAGCAGTTCTAGAGTCAGGGTCGTACGTCTTTTCAGCAGAGGCAGATAGAGCAGGCACCTAGGCAGCAGCTAGCCATCAGTTGCACCTTCTGCAAGAAGCCAGGGTATGAGTGGAACGATTATAGGAAGAGGCTAGGCAAGTACCTACTTTGTGGTTCAGCGGAGCACCAGCTGAGCGACTGTCCCATATCTTCAGGACGTACAACTCAGGGAGTAGGAGCCAAGGCTCCGGCAGGACAGCAGAAGGGACCATTGCAGACTCAGAAGCAGAAGTTTATTCAGTACCAGCAGCAGGCCAGAAGAGGTCAGCAGGGGCGAGCTTTTGCCATATCAGCCGAGGATGCAGAGACAGTAGGAGATCTGATAGCAGGTTCTGTTCTTCTTGACTCTTTTCCCGCATTTACTTTGTTTGATTCGGGGGCTCTCCATAGCTTTGTTTGATTCGTTGCCTAGGACTTGTAATTTCACGACTGGGGGTGGTATCATCCTCGTCCGTAATATTTACAGGGATCGAAGAGTATTTTTGGGAGACCGAGAACTGGATGTGAGTCTGCTCGTAATGCCATTACCGACCTACGATATTGTACTCGGGATGGATTGGTTGAGCAGGCACCATGCCTGTATAGATTGTCATGGTGGTAGAGTTCTTTTTAGAGTGCCAGGAGAGCCAGAATTCGAGTTTACCAGACGGAAGACGGAGTAGAGCAGCGGAGTCTTCTGCAGAGTTTTAGTAGAGGAGCAGAGCGTGCCACATCCATTGATAGCTGAGTTCGTGGATGTATTTTCGGAGGAGTTGCCAGGGTTACCTCCGGACAGAGATGTGGAGTTCTCTATAGATTTGGTGCCTAGTGCAGAGTCGATATCTCAGCATGTCTATAGAGTGAAAAACAACAAGCTGGTGGAGTTGAAGAAGCAGGTGGATGAGTTGCAGGACAAAGGTTTCATCCGATCGAGTTCTTCAGCGTGGGGTGCACCGGTACTCTTTGTACCGAAGAAGGAGGGGTCGGTATGGATATGTATCGACTACAGGGCTCTCAATAGCCTCACGATCAAGAACAAGTACCCGCCATCGAGGATCGATGATCTGTTCGATCAGTTGAGCAGAGCGAGGATATTTTCCAAAATTGATCTGAGGTCAGGTTACCATCAAGTAAAGGTGAAAAAGGAGGACATTCCGAAGACAATATTCAGGATACGGTATGGCCAGTTTGAGTTCATCTTGATGCCGTTTGGGCTAACTAACGCCCCGACAGTATTCATGAACTGATGAACAAGGTGTTCCACCTGTACTTGGACAAGTTTATGGTGGTGTTCATCGACGAAATCTTGGTGTACTCGAAGACCCCAGAGGAGCATGAGGAGAGCTTGAGAGTAGTTCTGGAGACTCTCAGGAAGGATGAGCTTTATGGCAAGCTCTCGAAGTGTGAGTTCTTCCTGGATTGAGTTGATTTCCTAGGTCATATTGTGACTGGGATGGGATCTCATTCGACCTGAAGAAGATCAGAGCAGTTGAGGCGTGGACTGCTCCTAGTTCAGTTGCAGAGATCAGGAGTTTCCTTGGATTGGCAGGCTATTACATGAGGTTTGTTCAGGATTTCTCTCGGGTTGCAGAGCCATTGACTAGGATGACCCGGAAGGACGCAGAGTTTATCTGGTCAGAGGAGTGTCAGGTTGCTTTTGATGAATTGAAAAAGCAGCTGACGACAGCCCCGATTCTGACATTGCCATCAGGATCAGGCGGGTTCACTATCTATAGTGACGCTTCAAGAAAGGGTCTGGGTTGTGTCTTGCAGCAACATAGGAATGTGATTGCCTATGCATCCAGGCAATTACGTCCGCATGAGAAGAAATACCCTATCCATGACTTGGAGTTGGTGGCAGTTTTCTTTACTATTAAGTTGTGGAAGCACTATCTATACGGAGAGCGTGTGGAGATCTTCACAGATCACAAGAGCTTGAAGTATGTGTTTACACAGAAGGAGATCAACATGAGGCAAAGGAGATGGTTGGAGTTGATGAATGACTTCGATATATCATTGCAGTGTCATCCAGGGAAGGCCAACGTAGTTGCCGATGCCTTGAGTAGGTATCTAGTGGCCATGTGTTTGATGGTGGATCATCACTTGTTAGCAGATTTGGAGAGCCTGGGATCGAAGTGATAGTGCCGGGAGTTGAGATACAGATGTGGAGACTACAAATTTAGTCGGACTTGATGGAGAGGATTAAGTCAACTCAGTTCGATGATGTTGCTCTATGGTGTATTCGAGAGCAGGTTCGAGCAAGACTTGTGAATGAGTTTGTCATTGCAGGGGATGACGCATTGAGGCATGGTTCTAGACTGTGTGTGCCTAGTGGAGACCTTCAGGAGCAGGTTATGCAGGAGGCCCACCGTTCTTAGTACTCTATGCATCCAGGTGCCGACAAGATATATAGGGATCTGAAGGAGCATGTATGGTGGTATGGAATAAAGTGGGAGGTAGCACACTTCGTAGCCATATGTTTAGTCTGTCAGCAGGTTAAGGCAGAGAGGCAGAGGCCAGGAGGACTGTTACAGCCATTGCCCATTAGTGGAAGTGGGTGCACAATACGATGGAATTTGTTTCAGGATTGCCACGTACACCAGGAGAAAAAGATACGATTTAGGTCTTCGTAGACAGGTTGACCAAATCAGCCTATTTCTTGCCTTTCAAAGTGGGTTTGTCTACGGAGAAGCTAGCAAAGATGTACGTACATCAGATTGTCAGACTTCATGGAGTTCTGGTGAGCATTGTCTCGAATCGAGATAGTCACTTTAATTTCGATTTTTAGCGGAGTCTACATACTAGTTTGGGCACTCAACTCAAGTTTAGTACTGCATACCACCCTCAAACAGACGGACAGTCAAAAAGGACTATTCAGACACTCGAGGACATGCTGCAGACTTGTGTCCTAGATTTTGTAGATTCCTGGGAGGATCATTTGTACTTGGTGGAGTTTGCATACAATAACAGTTTTCAGGCCAGCATTGAGATGTCACCATTCGAGGCGTTATACGGGCGTAGATATCGTACTCCCTTGTCTTGGGATGACGTTGGAGAGCGAGCTTTATTAGGACCTAAGATGGTTGTTGATGCAGCCGAGAAGGTGAAGCTCATCAGATATCGACTTCGCATAGCGCAGGACAGACATCGATATTGGGCCAATAGCCACAGGAGACCTTTGGAGTTTGAGGTACAGCTTAGACTTAGGATTAGGATTTTGATGTTTTGTGATTTTGTTTGATCATGTGATTGTTATAGTTAAGTTTGAGACCATGTTTGTGCTAGGTTGGAGATCTGGTGTTTCTGGGGATATCTTCAAAGCATGGTACTATTCTCTAGTAGAGGTGGAAAGCTTAGCCTACGTTTTATCGGATCTTTCGTTATCAGCGGAAGAGTCGGTGATGTGTCATACAGACTGGGCTTGCCATCTGCATTAGAGGGAGTCCACAACGTATGTAACGCCCCAGTCCTAAAATACTTAGGACTAAGTACGTCGACATGCCAGCTGCATACATACGATGTATACTCCAATATATGGAACCATCGTACATGTACATAAGCTGTAAAATACAGTAAACCACGATACTATTCTTATCCACAAATAAAGAGTAAGGACTTTATAATAAACTCATAAATTATCATTTATAAATTGTTGGGCGGAGACAAATCCACTACCAACGAAAAAGAGAGAAATACATAATAACAAAATTTTGTCGAGCGATGCGAAGACGATCCATGTGTAATCATCCTCGAGGAAATGGCTTTGGCTAGAGCATCTGCGAAAACCACAATGACACACCTAGAGAATTCATCAGGTCCTCAGAGGAACGTAACAAGATACAATAAACAACATGCCATATAATTACTGAATAGAAAATATGCCACAAATAAAAGTAAGTGACAAGACCTCAATAAGGTAACCTTACCATACTAAAGTGAACATGTAGTTGAGAAACAATCCTTTTGATGCATGAGCCCTGGCTGTAAATGGGATCGGCATAGTCCCCATATAGGGCACCAGGGGCCTACGTCCGCAACGTCCGAAGATCGTCAGAGGGCATCATGTGCAAGGGGGTACGTCCATAACGCTCTGGGAAACGTCAGAGGGCACCTGGAGCCTGCGTCTCCGGAGGAGCGCACATGTAATCAGGGAAGTGCAAAGAAGCCCATACGTCAGGTATTGTTCTCCCCATCCAATACTCTCATGTAAGTCGCATCCACAACCATATACCTCTACTAACTGATAAGTCTCCTAGCATGCCCCTAATAGAAGTAAGCCCTAATGCATGCGCACGGGTGATCACACGATTAGACGGTCACGAATAAAGGTCTAGAATTGAGGGAAGGTCGAGTAAGTCAAGATTGAGATATCTTCACATAGTTTGGCAGATGACTTAACTACACTTGAGTATATACAACTATCATGGCAATTAATGGAGAATACTTGTATCCCATTAGGGTGACCTTGTTTGCTTCTTGCTCCTCTACCAATATATGATCTAATCTAAAATTTCAAGTTGCTCAAATGTTTCTCAATAAAATTCTCAGGATATTCCACCAAAATTTCTAATCATCTTAGGCTGTCAAGTTTAATCCAAATTTAAATTTCTAATCAATCTCAAAATAACCCTTGTATATCGCAAATCGAATATACTTTTTTTCCCCTTCAAGGTCGATTTCATATCTTCCAAAACCAAAATTTTACTAACATCTCTTCAAACTCAAAATTTAATAAACTTACAAATTGTAAAAAGTATGACTCAATTTAAAACCTTAAGCTCTTTTTTTTTTCAAACTAAACTACCACATTCTCTATTCATCTACAAAATCGTGACTTATAATTTAAAACTCTTTAATAAATCTCGAGATAAATTTTAGCATATTACAATCCAAACTTAAACTTAATCGTAACTCATGCGTCACAATTTAAAATTTTAAGTTATTACTCAACTCGATTTCATATCCCAATAAATCATAACTTTTCACAATTTCAAAAATCATAAATCAAAATTTGTTTCCTCAATCCTTTATAGAATCTATCAATCCTCTAGTAACATTAAAATGAAATTTCTTTCCATCTCTACTACCCAACTTAGAATTAACTAATCCTTTATAACTCAATTAAGACTTCAATGCATACTAACTGTCAATGTAATCCACGTGTTTGACCTATGAGCACATACTAGCGTAGTTATCTTTCTAGCTATTACTAAGCACAAAAAATACGAATTCACGGAAGAAAAAGTTCAAGCAGGATACAAATCAAGGATGGTAACGAGAGTTCGAAACTTGAAGCAAGGAAGGAGGTCAAGCTTGTGGATGAGATCCTAAACTCTATTCCTACATGTAGGTTCACATCGGTACAGTCACGTAACCGAAGTAATAAACTGACTTGCATGGGCCACCACAAAAACATGTAACGCCCCAGTCCCAAAATACTTAGGGCTAAGTACGTCGACATGCCAATTGCATACATACGATGTATAATCCAATATATGGAACCATCGTACGTGTACATAAGCTGTAAATTACAATAAACCATGATACTATTCTTATCCACAAATAAAGAGTAAGGACTTTATAATAACCTCATGAATTATCATTTACAAATTGTTAGGTGGAGATAAATTCACTACCAACAAAAAAGAGAGAAATACATGATAACAGAATTTTGTTAAGCGATGCGAAGACGATCCAAGTGTAATCATCCTCGAAGAAATGGCCTTGGCTAGAGCATCTACAAAAACCACAAAGACACACCTGGAGAATTCATCCGGTCCTCAGAGGGACGTAACAAAATACAATAAACAACATGCCATATAATTACTGAATATAAAATATGCCATAAATAAAAGTAAGTGACAAGACCTCAATAAGGTAACCTAACCATAATAAAGTGAACATGCAGTTGAGAAATAATCCTTTCGACGTATGAGCCCTGGCTGTAATTGGGATCGGCATAGTCCAAATATAGGGCACCAGGGGCCTACGTCCGTAACGTCCGAAGATTGTCAGAGGGTATCATGTGCAAGGGGGTACGTCCATAACGCTCTGGGAAACGTCAGAGGGCACCTGGAGCCTGCGTCTACGGAGGAGCGCACAGGTAATGAGGGAAGTGCAAAGAAGCCCATACGTCAGGTATTGTTCTTCCCACCCAATGCTCTTATTTAAGTCGCATACGCGACCATATACCTTTACTAACTGCTAAGTCTTCTAATATGCGTCTAATAGCAGTTAGCCCTAACGCATGCGCACGGGTGATCAGCCAACACGCAAGGACCTCCACATGCTACTCATCTTACAAATACTTGTGGTACAACTGTGTCAAGGTATATGCGATACACTCCAAACGCTAGTCCCTTAACTCAAAGTCCATATGCAATCAAAGGATAATAAGTAAAGTAATGCTAATATCACTGAGCTGATAATAAACAGGCACTATAAAAGGGTACAACTAGAAGAAATGGAATTAAATATACAGCGATATGTAATAAATAAAATACAGACTGAATATAAATTATAAATTATGGTAAGGTATCTTGCTTGATGTAGCGCCTGGTGTGGTGCGATGCTCAGACATGACCTGTTTTGCCCAATAGCCAATGGCGATGTGTAAGGGTCCGAAGTTCACAAAGGAAGGTAATAATTGATTAGTGAGGGCCAACTAATCTAAAGAAACTTTTGATTTAGAGAAAGAAATTTCTTATCTAGAAAAATATAGATTTTGAAAAGTATTTATAGTCTTTTTAGAATTTTAATGTAGTTTATATAAATATTCTATGAAAAGATCATACGTAAAATCAAATATTATATACGCCTATATTGCCCGAAATTACTTCAAGTTCGTAGCCCATATATTTACCAATATTTAGACATATTAAAACTGAAAAGTTTTAACCCAAAAAGGCCCAAAGATTTTTATTTATAACCCAAAACACTTTAGAATTAAGGCACAAAATATAAATCCATATGTTATCTCGAAAACATATATATATTGCTCAATTCATTATTTAATAACCCAAAAATATTTTCCCTCTACAAAATAATAATTTATATATTCAGATATATATATTTGAATCAACAAAGTAGTTTATATCAGTTTGTAAGCCCTCAATAATATATATACAAGTTGTTATAGAAGTTTTAAATTCATTAATATTATAATTTTCCTAATAGCCCGAAGCCCAAAACATAATACAGCCCAACAACTTTTTATTTATTTAATATATTTTTTTTACAAAAGTCCTCAGATTTTGGCCTGTGGGCAGCAGCCCAGGTCCGGCCCACTTAATGGTGAACTAAACCCATTTCCTTCTTTCTGAAGGGAAACAAGAAAGAAATCCAATGAAGAAGAAGGAGACAAAGGAGGAGGAGCTTACAGTGCAGGCGCTCGATACAGAAGGTAGCGATCATCGGCGTCGCCAGAGGAAGGCTTTGCAGGTACGGAGGTCCAACGGTGGTGCAGCCCTCGCGTCGTGGAGGCGCGGGTTTACGTCGGAGATCGGGCTGTCAGCGGGTCCGGCTTGCCGGCGTGGAGGGCCGGGTGAGGCACGCTCACGACCGTCCATGAGAGGGGGCGGAGGCTACAGATTGTAGTGCCCCGACCCACAAGATGCCTTATGATGGATGGTTGGTTCGATGAAGCCTTGTTAGACTTGGAAATATGCGAGGGATCGCTTTGAAGGCTATACGATCATGGCGGGAATCGTCCTATGAATGTGAGTAGTGTTGAACCCTTCAAAGATCCTTTAGCTTCACGCTTAAAATAAGGATGAGTATGCTATGTTTCTTGTTGAGTTGCTCAATAACACCTTACATGGAAGTTGGAAAGATAATGAAAGATAATAATCACCTGAACGTAAACTGTTGCGCTAAGATGAATTGTATGCTTGTAAGATGTTGCGAAGAATTACATGACAGGTGAAGGCAAAGTCCCAAATACTTGGGCGGTGAGTATATCGAGCTTTGGCTCGATGAATAGTTGGCAAAACAGATGTTAAGACCCAAGAATTGGACAGTGAGTATGCTTGAATTGCATTCGAATGAATGTATGCTAAAACAGATGCTAAGTCCCAGGAATTGGGCGGTGAATACATTGAAAGTTTGGTTGGAAAGATGTATGGTATCAAAGATATGGCAAAGGAATTGGGTAACAATATTCTATTATCCCGTCGCTGATGTAGAATGTTGATTAGGCCAAGATCCAGGCAAGATGGCAAGATGATAATACGAATGAGAAAGATGGGTTATTACTTAGTTTTCCTTATCATGCATCATATGTTTCTTCTTAGATAAGTTGCGTATAGTTGCATGGTCATGGACAACTTGTCGACAAGGTGGTTCTTCGAACGGTATTCCTGGGCCATGGAACCCGGTTCGTCCTGGAGGGAACAATACTGAAGTAGTAGCAGTGCTGAAGTAGTAGCACGGTATACAGGACTTGCAGTGGGGCTAGCTACCTGCACTGGTAAGGGCGCTGTATACCTGTAAGTCGGTCTAAGATGGCGTGTTGCCAGTAACCTTCATATAGATAGGTCCGGTGCTAATGATGTCTTGTGCATGCAGAGTAAGTTATTACTCAGATACAGGAAAGGATGTTGGCTGTTGGTAAGAATCACCTGAAATATGATATTTATATTAAATTATGATATTGTTCCTAACAATGTATTGTGCAGGCAGAGTAAGTATTATAAATGTACATGGATGACTACACGACCGTGGATAAGAATCACCAAAGGGTGATAACTGTATGCTTTAAATTATATTGGCTATAAGATTTGCATGCTTTACTTCTTGTCGGCTATAACATGAAATTGACCCTAAGGCAACGAGAAAGATCATTTTTAGTAATATTCTGTAACACGATTACTTAGTGCTGTATTCTTAGGTGAGTTGGGCCAGCACCGTTCGCCAGTACATTGATGATGTACTGACCCACGTTGTAGGCAATATTACAGGTATATGCTTGGGGGAAATCCTTTGATCAGTGCTTGGCATCGATGAATCGGATGGGTGTGCAGAAGTACATCTTTCAAGATGATGTCTTCTGCTATACGGGACATAATGTATGGAACAGTGTAACTCGGTTGTACCAGTGAGATTGTAGCCATATTGGCAAGTTCAATGTAAAGAAGTCGATATATTCAGTTGTAGCCTAAAGGGCTAGTGTATACATTCAGTCGACTATTCAAGAGTCTTGTAATCAGTTGTAAACTCTGTATTCTGCTGCAAGTCTTGTAATCCTTTATTATTATCAATAAAGAGATACATTTCTTCATATCTTTTGTGACTTCAATTTATCTGCTTGGTTTTGCTGCGTTGTTGATGTTTTCTAAGAAATACCAGGAACTGTAATGGTTTTGTCTTGTACAAGTGCAATCTAGACTTGTACGGCATCACGCCCAGTGGCTAGTTTCAATCCTCCGGGATCGGGGCGTGACATAATGGTATCAGAGCACAGCTTTACGTCCTTGGATTCTTATTCGATTTGTTTCAAAATCAATATTGCTATTAAAGATGATTCTAAGCTGCTTCCACGATTATTCAAATTTGCTTCCGCGATGAAATCAAAGTTGCCTCTATGATTACTCATAGTGCTTCTGCGATTATTCCGTGTTGCTTCCAAACTATTCTAAGTTGTTCCCTTGACTGAAAGTCCGTTGATCCTTCTAGTTGCTCACTGGGTGTTCCATACAATAAGTCTAAATATGTAGGCTGTGATGTGTGTGCTCTGTGAATTTCTAAAAGATACCAAAAAGAATAACAATGATGCGATACGAAATTAAGTTTATGATGTATGCTGGATGTCTTATGTGTGGGATTCATGGAGTCGATTGTTATGCAGCAATCGACAGTGGGTGATGGCATGGTATGTTGGAACAGAATGTGCATGGATTTTAGTGAATAAGAATCGACAGAATCTTGAGTCGGTATTTGTGGTCAGTATAACCACTGAAGGATGGATAGTCCATGTTGGACGTTGGTTTGATGCGAAAGAATATTATGTTGAGTATGGCTTGAGCTCTGAGTGGTATATTACATATACACTCGTCGTGATAAGATGTCCCTTGACCCTTGATGTGTTTATAATTTAGTAACTGCTTTACCTATAAGGTATTGGGTAGTATCGAATCGTAGCTATGATTACGATTGATACATGTTGGCTAGGCGTGTTCCTTGATTGTTAAGTTGGATGATCCGTTGTGAGATTTTGATGTGTTCAGATGAACCATCGCTAGACCTTGTCGGTTAGCATTATATTGGGTAATAAGAGAATTGAGAATGTGAAATAAATGCCTTGGTTGGGAAGGAAACGAATTTCAGATTCAGGCGAAGACTTGGATCAGTTGGGTAAAAGAATTGTAGGCTTGGTAACGATAGTGTGGTGTTGCTATTGAAAGATTTTGCGAGAATAACTATGGACCGAATATTGAACGATGTTGGAATTGAGTATAAGAAATTGCATGTTAGATATCGACGAAATTGATGGTGATGTTAGACGCTTATCGGGATGTTACGAATGATATAGAAGATGAAGAGAGTTGCATCGACCGAAAAGTTAGAGAATGGGCTTGAGAAATAGATGATCTTAGCACGTGGTGCAGTTGTGCTTGAGAGAATTTGATGTGTCCCGAATTAACAAGTTATGACCCTTGACTATTTTGAGGCATAGAGAATAAGTGCTTGTCCCTTGATGCATAAAAGAGTAGATGTCCCGTATAAGAGTCGAATGGCTGGAATACAAATAAGTATCGAGGTGCAGCGATATGTAATAGACCCTGTCGGTAGATGATGTTGTCGCATGAATAACAAGTTTGGTAGAATATAGAATTGTTGGATTATGACTTAGCTAATGAGTTATGTCATATCCACTAAGATGACCGATACACGAATGCTAGATGATTGGTGCTATAGAGATTGGATCGGTGCATGAATAGTAAATCTTCTTATAGAATCACAAGGAGATGATACAAACGAATATTGATGGTTAACGTGAATTGCTAAGAGATGACCGTATTGGTGCTAGAAATTTATAAATGATGCCTCAGAAGAAATATGATTATGTAGTTGCCTTATTTTGTTGGTTAAGAGAGTACGGACCGTATCGATGATCTAAAAATGTGGTAAACGAATATGTCACGAAGAGACCGTAGGAAGAGATAGTAAGTGATAAACTATTGAGATAGCAATGTCGGATGATGACTCGAAATAGTTGACCCGATTGAATAGACAATTTGAGTACGACATGGGATGCAAGTCGGAATGAACAAGTGATGCTATGTCTATGCAAGTAGAAATTGAAAGTTTAAATATTCAATTGATAAGTCTTATATGATAGCTTCGGGAGTGACCATAAGGATTGTCGGATAGATTTTATCGGTTGTTGGTAATTCTAGAATGAGACTTCGTTGGGTATGACCCGAGTATGAGTACGGGTAGAAAGACTTGACCCTAGAATGTCGGTTGGTTGCCTAGAATGTTGGTTGGTTACCTAGAATGTCGGTTGGTTGCCTAGAGTGTCGGTTGGTTGCCTAGAATGTTGGTTGGTTGCTTAAGTTTCAGATTGGTTGGCTATGTTCTTCAGTTGTTCGTGTTGGGAATAAGTTCATAAGATTGGGGTGGTGTCCCATGTCCCTAAGTTGGTCAGACCATAGAGTTGCCCCTATGATGAGAATTGGTTGCCTCTAAGATAAGAGATAAGTATGTCCCTGATAGCTACTCATCTCATATGAGCTAGCTGAATGTTTGGTTTAGCTTAGATTAGCTGACCATAGAGACTTGACTGAATGCTAAGTTGACTGTTGGAAAATCGTAGGATGTTCCTATTGATGTTGCGTGGGTATAGTCGAAATGAGTAAGATTTGTCGGAAGGTAGACTTCGGAATAGAATAAAGATTGTTGGAAAAATTCGGTGTTATAATGTTGGATGGGATGACGGATCATGTTGGTTTTGAAATTTGGTTGCCTTTGTTAGAATGCTGGAAATTGCTAAAGCTGGTTGGATTGGTTGATTAATATTGAGCTGTGTAAATGGATGGTAGTGCCTTGAGACAGTTGGAATAATTTCATTGACCGGATCAGAATTGAGGATATAAGTGTAACGATGGAATGGGATAGTGTATGTAGCCGAGATCGGCGAGAGCGAATGTGAATAGGAATGACCGTTGGGATTAATATTATTGGATATAAGAGTTGCTTATGCGAGAGGATAATATGTTGGCTTGATCAATAAGAGAATATATTCGAGTACAGCGAGAAATGTTACTAGAATGGAATGATGGTACAATTTGATGGATGGATTATGATCAGAAAATTTGTAAGTTGCAAACAAAGTGTATGGATACGAACAATGATGAGTACAAGATTTGATCAACAAGAATCGGAGTATCGAAATGAAATATGGCAATAGGATTTATCAACTTTGGTGGCATGGATAACAATGAACTTGAAAGGAATACTTGATACATCTAAGTCAGAATACTTTAGAAAATTTTTGGATCGATTGTGGAAAATTTCTTGAATTGGAATTGGCAACATCTATTGTCTTATTAGTTGGTTGGAATATTGAATAAACAAGTGGGATTATACGAGATGCTCAAAAGAATTACTGATGTTCGGAAGAGAAGTTACACCGTAGCTCATTCGTTTTCTCTATCGCTGAACTTGGCTGAAGTGCATGTATTTCGGGGACGCCTAAAATATGTGTATAATTCCAACTAAGTGGTATGCTGAATTCAAACGAAGCCACGGGGAGGATTATCATGTTCTAAGGATTTGCACGAGTGTCGAAGGAAAGATCAAAGATGGTAAACTATTTTGAATCAATTGGGATGCTGTATCGAGATGGTGCATTACTTGAATTCAATCGAGAGATTGCGGAGAAATATTAAATAGTGCAAGTTGATCGTTGAGAAGTTTCATAAAAAGTCGGTTGAAGTTTTGGGGATGAGTTTTGTTTTAAGATTCGAGGACGAAACTTTTTTTGAGTGGTATATATTGTAGTGCCCCGACCCGCAAGATGCCTTATGATGGATGGTTGGTTCGATGAAGCCTTGTTGGACTTGGAAATATGCGAGGGATCGCTTGGAAGGCTATGCGATCATGGCAGGAATTGTCCTATGAATGTGAGTAGTGTTGAGCCCTACAAAGATCCTTTAGCTTCACGCTTAAAATAAGGATGAGTATGCTATGTTTCTTGTTGAGTTGCTCAATAACACCTTGCATGGAAGTTGGAAAGATAATGAAAGGTAATAATCACTTGAACGTGAACTGTTGTGCTAAGATGAATTGTATGCTTGTAAGATGTTGCGAAAAATTACATGACAGGTGAAGGCAAAGTCCCAAATACTTGGGCGGTAAGTATATCGAGCTTTGGCTCGATGAATAGATGGCAAAACAGATGTTAAGACCCAAGAATTGGGCAGTGAGTATGCTTGAATTGCATTCGAATGAATGTATGCTAAAACAGATGCTAAGTCCCAGGAATTGGGCGGTGAATACATTGAAAGTTTGGTTGGAAAGATGTATGGTATCAAAGATATGGCAAAAGGATTGGGAAACAACATTCTATTATCCCATCGCCGATGTAGAATGTTGATTACGCCAAGATCCAGGCAAGATGGCAAGATGATAATACGAATGAGAAAGATGGGTTATTACTTAGTTTTCTTTATCATGCATCATATGTTTCTTCTTAGATAAGTTGCATATAGTTGTATGGTCATGGACAACTTGTCAACAAGGTGGTTCCTCGAACGGTTTTTCTGGGCCATGGAACCCGGTTCGTCCTGGGGGGAACAATGCTGAAGTAGTAGCAGTACTGAAGTAGTAGCACGGTATACATGACTTGCAGTGGGGCTAGCTACCTGCACTGGTAAGGGCGCTGTATACCTCTAAGTCGGTCCAAGATGGCGTGTCGCCAGTGACCTTCATATAGATAGGTCCGGTGCTAATGATGTCTTGTGCATGCAGAGTAAGTTATTACTCAAATACAGGGAAGGATGTTGGCTGTTGGTAAGAATCACCTGAACGGTAATTTTTATATTGAATCATGATATTGTTCCTAACAATGTCTTGTGCAGGCAGAGTAAGTATTATAAATGTACAGGGATGACTACACGACCGTGGTTAAGAATCACCAAAGGGTGATAACTGTATGCTTTAAATTATGTTGGCTATAAGATTTGTATGCTTTACTTCTTGTCGGCTATAACATGAAATTGACCCTAAGGCAACGAAAAAGATCACTGTTAGTAATGTTCTGTAACATGATTACTTAGTGCTGTCTTCTTAGGTGAGTTAGGCCAGCACCGCTCGCCAGTACATTGATGATGTACTGACCCACGTTGTGGGCAATATTACAGGTATATGCTTGGGGAAATCCTTTGATCAGTGCTTGGCATCGATGAATCGGATGGGTGTCCAGAAGCACTTCTTTCAAGATGATGTCTTATGCTATACGGGACATAATGTATGGAACAGTGTAAGTTGGTTGTACCAGTGAGATTGTAGCCATATTGGTAAGTTCAATATAAAGAAGTCGGTATATTCAGTTGTAGCCTAAAGGGCTAGTGTATACATTCAGTCGGCTATTCAAGAGTCTTGTAATCAGTTGTAAACTCTGTATTCCGCTGCAAATCTGGTAATCCTTTATTATTATCAATAAAGAGATACATTTCTTTATATCTTGTGTGACTTCAATTTATCTGCTTGGTTTTGCTGCGTTGTCGATGTTTTCTAAGAAATATCAGGAATTGTATTGGTTTTGCCTTGTACAAGTACAATCTAGACTTGTACGGCATCACGCCGAGTGGCTAGTTTCGATCCTCCGGGATCGGGGCGTGACACAGTCGATCCCCGCCGTGGGTTGCCATGTCGCGACGTATGGCGACCGGAGGGCAGCAACGCGGCTCGGGAATAGCGACGGTCGAGGGAGATCGGCGGCGGCTTCCACGATGGCGGGGGCTCGCTGCAATGCAGAAACTCGAGAAGGCGGAGGCGGTAAGGGGCGTTCACTGGGCGCAACGAAACGACAGAAGGGGGACCAGCTGTGCGGCACGGTGGCTGTGCCGAGCGCACGGGAAGAGTCTTCGCTGGGCGGACCTGTTCGGTATGGCGCAGAGAAGGTAAGGACTTTCCCCCCTATTTCCCTTTCCGATGGTGGTGGTAGTGACGATGATGGTTGCGGTCGGGGTTCCGGCGTGGACGATGTTGGGGGTTTCGATTGGTTTAGCCTAAGTGGGCCGTTGTCAGGGTGGTGATGAGGGGGTTATGATGGTGAAGGGGTAGCGGCCATGGTGGAGGTAGTCGTGGCGGTGGAGTTGTTGGCCCGGGTGGTGCCAACAAAGTAGGGGAAGAAGTGGTCGGAGATTTTGGTTGGGGTTGGCCAGGACAATGTTGTGGTTCTCGGCAGAGGGAAAAAGGGTCCGGGTCAATGTGGTGGCTAGACGGGAAGTCGGGTTGTGGACGGGTAGCGGGTCGGAGTGCAGAAGGAGATGGTTGTGGCTGTCCAGGTGATCGCCGGGGCTGTTGGTCGGTATCCGAGGTGAGGCGGAGATGGCTGCTGGGAAAGGAGGTGTTGGTGGTGTGGTCGAGGATAGAAAATAATGTATTTGTAAAAATATAGTAGATGGGATGGACAGGAATGCGGACACGATGCACGTAGTGGTAAAGTTTTCGGGACTCTGAAATTGATGGAAGAAGGGCTGAGAGCCTCTCCTTATATAGGAGGTGGTGGCTCTTAATTGGATAACGATTACTAGTAGTTTAAACCCGACTAGATAATTCCATATATATTTTTAGTTTAGTTTAGAACGATTCAAAAATCATTTTAATCAAATCAAATTCAAAATAAATTTAGATAGATTCAATCTTTTATTTAAATTATTCATAATAAAAAATTGGTAACCATAAATAAGTTATCTTTAAATCAGAATTTCAAATTATCTTTAAATAATAAATAATGCCAATAAATAAATATTTTCATGATTCATAATAAATATTTAATTATTTGAGATACACTTTGTAATGAAAAAAAATTATTTTGATAAGTTGTTGAAATCCAAAATATATGCAAAATTAGATAAAGTAAAATAGCCCTCCTTATAATAAAAGGGAATAAAATAACATTTTGAAAATTTCCTAATGCGATGCCTTGTGCAACTTTTAGCAATAAAATAAATAAATAAATAAAATATTTTATCGCCTATTATTTGAAAGCTATATTTCTATATGATAAAAATGTTTTCTAAAAATATGTACCTCGCACATATTCGCACTCGACGAGCAAATACGAAAAATGCAATTCCGCATGCGCCGTACAATACGAAGTACAAATTAAACACCATTAAATACAATTTTTTTAAAAAATCATAGCAGATATTTAGGGGGTTTACATCCTACCCAAATTACAAGAATTTCGTCCTCAAAATTTAGAAAAAATTAGGGTAGGTAGGCTTCAGGAGATAGAAAGAGTTTAACTATCAGAAATCATGATTTAATTCATTAGACGAGAAGAAGAAACGACATTCAACGAAAATTGACAATTTGATAACTAAAAGAATAAATCAATGGTGTAGTTTTGTAATGATCATGTGCATGACATCCTTTTGTGTCTAATTTGGTCATACTGCCATCAATCATAGAATCACCAAAATCTCAAAGCTTTTTAATAAATTCCTCTATCTCATTCTAAGACTACTAATTCCATATTCAGGTTGCGTTAAATATCATCATGATTCTTCGAGTAATCACTCTAGTTTTTATTAGTAATAAATCTTCAAAAGCTTCAATTTCTTCTCAATATTCATATTCCATGAAACTTCAAGTTTTCTTAAGACACTTTCTTTTTCTTCTTTATTTCATTTGTTGTTTCTCCTTAATATTAACTCACAAAATTTATATTCCTTAAAAATATATCCTCAATTCCTATATCTCACAATATAAATTTCAATAAGTACCAAAGTTTTGAATTCAAGGATTATATATTCTTCTTCTTCCATCATATCTATATATAGTTTTGTTCAAACTAAATTTCGACCTCATAATCTCTTTAAAATTGAAATTTAATAAATCAATTAGTCGGAGCAATCAAACTCTATCTTAGTCATGAAACTTCATATTCGTAATCATAAAAATTATCCTTAGGATATCAAGAATTTTCACCTTTTAATATTGGGTAGCTTCGAGATCCACTACATCCAACATCCTACTTATCATCTCATAAAAATTTCTCAATAATGGGTTTACCTTGAAGAACCGATTTGTTAATCGAGAAGTCTACTCTCCTTTTAAAAAATGATATCACCTTTCTCAATTTCGCCTAATAGGATTTACCACATAATTCCACTTATGCATATTCAATCACATTAATTAATTATACCCCTATTCTCCTCGGTGGGTTTTCTAATCTAACCTCTACTAACCTAGGGATGTCATGGTCAAAGTTCACCTTTACATAAGAGAATCATAAACGGAACAAGGTTGCATAAACTACGGAGGAATCGTAGCAAAATACGGGTGAAGCAATTTAATCGGAAGGGAGAAAGTAGGGTTGTTAATGTTTTATGGAGAGTAAAAGGTGGTATGGGTCTAAGTAAACAAAAAAAGGCATGAAATAAAAGGATAAGGGTTAAGCAATTGAGATAAAACACAAATTAAGCATTTAGAAATTTTAGTAGATCACAATCATACATTGGGTCGAAAGATTTGAGTCAAGTTATGGTCTCTAAATAAAGTCAGGAAGGACAATGTTATCATGGTAGGGTTTATAGCTAGCCATTTTGACTCGTAAGTCACATCATAAAAATAGAGTACATGGGGTCGTGTTTTAGTGGGACATGATACGTCTATATGAAGGTGGAGTCGTCTATGTCTTGCATGTGAAATTTGTTGGAAGGAAAAGTCTAGTGTTGTACTCCAATATCAAAAGTCACTATAGGGAACATTAGATGATCAAAATAGAAAGTGGGTTTTCATGAGGTACTAATTAATGCACCAAAAATAAAAAGGTTAAGGCACGAAATAAAGATAGTTTAGGAAATCTCGTAGATCAAGGTAAAATAAGTTAGGGACACAGTTTCTAGAGAAAAGATAGTCTCTTAGATAAGGGTATGGTCAAGGGAATGATTCTAATCATTTCTAAGTGTCAAACGATTAGACGGTCACGAATAAAGGTCTAGAATTGAGAAAAGGTCGAGTAAGTAAAGATTGAGATATCTTCACATAGTTTGGCAGATGACTTAACTACACTTGAGTATATACAACTATCATGGCAATTAATGGGGAATACTTGTATCCCATTAGGGTGACCTTATTTGCTTCTTTGTCCTCTACCAATATATGATCTAATCTAAAATTTTAAGTTGCTCAAAAGTTTCTCAATAAAATTCTCAATATATTCCACCAAAATTTCTAATCATCTTAGGCTGTCAAGTTTAATCCAAATTTAAATTTCTAATCAATCTCAAAATAACCCTTGTATATCACAAATCGAATATACTTTTTTCCCCTTCAAGGTCGATTTCATATCTTCCAAAACCAAAATTTTACTAACATCTCTTCAAACTCAAAATTTAATAAACTTACAAATCGTAAAAAGAATGACTCAATTTAAAACCTTAAGCTCTCTTTCTTTCTTTTTTCTTCTTTTTTTAAAACTAAACTTTCACATTCTCTATTCATCTAAAAAATTGTGACTTATAATTTAAAACTCTTTAATAAATCTCGAGATAAATTTTAGCATATTATAATCCAAACTTAAACTTAATCGTAACTCATGCGTCACAATTTAAAAATTTAAGTTATTACTCAACTCGATTTCATATCCCAATAAATCATAACTATTTCATAATTTCAAAAATCATAAATCAAAATTTGTTTCCTTAATCCTTTATAGAATCTATCAATCCTCTAGTAACATTAAAACGAAATTTCTTTCCATCTCTACTACCCAACTTAGAATTAACTAATCCTTTATAACTCAATTAAGACCTCAATGCATACTAACTGTCAATGTAATCCACGTGTTTGACCTATGAGCACATACTAGCGTAGTTATCTTTCTAGCTGTTACTAAGCACAAAAAATTCGAATTCACAGTAGAAAGAGTTCAAGCAGGATGTAAATCAAGGATGGTAACGAGAGTTCGAAACTTGAAGCAAGGAAGGAGGTCAAGCTTGTGGAAGAGATCCTAAACTCTATTCCTATATGTAGGTTCACATCGGTACAGTCACGTAACTGAAGTGATAAACTGACCTGCATGGGCCACCACAAAAACATGTAACGCCCCAGTCCCAAAATACTTAGGACTAAGTACGTCGACATGCCAACTACATACATACGATGTATACTCCAATATATGGAACCATCGTACGTGTACATAAGCTGTAAAATGCAGTAAACCACGATACTATTCTCATCCACAAATAAAGAGTAAGAACTTTATAATAAACTCATGAATTATCATTTACAAATTGTTAGGCGGAGACAAATTTACTACCAACAAAAAAGAGAGAAATACATGATAACGAAATTTTGTCGAGCGATGCGAAGACGATCCAAGTGTAATCATCCTCGAAAAAATGGCCTTGGCTAGAGCATCTACAAAAACCACAAAGACACACCTGGAGAATTCATCCGGTCCTCAGAGGGACGTAACAAAATACAATAAACAACATGCCATATAATTACTGAATATAAAATATGCAACAAATAAAAGTAAGTGACAAGACATCAATAAGGTAACCTAACCATACTAAAGTGAACATGCAGTTGAGAAACAATCCTTTCGACGCATGAGCCCTGGCTGTAAATGGGATCAGCATAGTCCCCATATAGGGCACCAGGGGCCTACGTCTGTAACGTCCGAAGATCGTCAGAGGGCATCATGAGCAAGGGGGTACGTCCATAATGCTCTGGGAAACGTCAGAGGCACCTGGAGCCTGCGTCTTCGGTGGAGCGCACAGGTAATTAGGGAAGTGCAAAGAAGCCCATACGTCAGGTATTGTTCTCCCCACCCAATGCTCTTATTTCAGTCGCATCCACGACCATATACCTCTACTACCTGCTAAGTCTTCTAACATACGTCTAATAGCAGTTAGCCCTAATGCATGCGCACAGGTGATCAACCAACACGCAAGGACATCTACATGCTACTCATCTCACAAATACTCATGGTACAACTGTGTCAAGGTATATGCGATACACTACAAATGGTAGTCCTTAACTCTAAGTCCATATACAACAAAGGATAATAAGTAAAGTAATGCTAATATCACTGAGTAGATAATAAATCAGGCACTGTAAAAGGGTACAGCTAGAAGAACTGGAATTAAATACACAGTGATATGCAATAAATAAAATGCAGACTGAATATAAACAATAAATTATGGCAAGGTATCTTGCCTGATGTAGTCCCTGGTGTGGTGCGATGCTCAGACATGACCTGTTTTGCCCAATAGCCAAGGGCGATGTGTAAGGGTCCGAAGTTCACAAAGGAAGGTAATAATTGATTCGTAAGGGCCAACTAATCTAAAGGAACTTTTGATTTAGAGAAAAAAAATTCATATCTAGAAGAATATAAAATTTTAAAAGTATTTATAGTTTTTTTAGAATTTTAATGTAGTTTATATAAAAATTCATTGCAAAGATCATATGTAAAATCAAATATTATATACGCCTATATAGCCCAAAATTACTTCAAGTCCGTAGCCCATATATTTACCAATATTTAGACATATTAAAACTGAAAAGTTTTAACCCAACAAGGCCCAAAGATTTTTATTTACAACCCAAAACACTTTAGAATTAAAGCACAAAATATAAATCCATATGTTATCTCGAAAGCATATATATATTGCTCAATTCATTATTTAATAACCCAAAAATATTTTCCCTCTACAAAATAATAATTTATATATTCACATATATATATATAAATCAACAAAGTAGTTTATATCAGTTTGTAAGCCCTCAATAATATATATACAAGTTGTTATAGAAGTTATGAATTCATTAATATTATTCTTTTGCTAATAGCCCAAAGCCCAAAATACAATACAGCCCAACAAATTTTTATTTATTTATTATAATTTTTTTATATACAAAAGTCAGATTTTGGCCTGTGGGCAGCAGCCCAGGTCCGGCCCACTTAATGGGTAACTAAACCCATTTCCTTCTTTCTGAAGGGAATCAAGAAAAAAATAACCAATGAAGAAGAAGGAGACAAAGGAGGAGGAGCTTACAGTGGGGGCTCTCGATGCGGAAGGTAGCGATCATCGGCATCGTCGGAGGAAGGTGTTGCAGATGTGGAGGTCCAACGGTGGTGCAGCCCTCGCATCGTGGCGGCACGGGTATACGTCGGAGATCGGGCGGTCAGCGGGTCCGGCCTGTCGACGTGGAGGTTCGTGTGAGGCGGGCTCACAACCGTCCATGAGAAGGGGCGGAGGCTGCGGTTGATCCCCGCCGTGGGTCGCCGTGTCGCGGTGTATGGTGACCGGAGGACAGCGACGCGGCTTGAGAACGGCGACGATCAAGGGAGATCGGCGGCGGCTTCCCGGCGGGGGTTCGCTGCAACGCAAAAACTCGGGAAGGCGGAGACGGTGAGGGGCGTTCACCGAGTACGACAAAACGGCGGAAGGTGGTCCGGCTGTGCGGCACGGTAGCTGTGCCGAGCGCACGGGGAGGGGTCTTCGCCGGGCGGACCTGCTCGGCATGGCACGGAGAAGGTAAGGGCTCCCCCTATTTTCCTTTCCGATGGTTGTGGTAGTGACAATGATGGCTGCGGTCGGGGTTCCGGTGTGGACGATGTTGGGGGTTTTGATTGGTCTGTCCTAAGTGGGCAGTTGTCGGGATGATGATGAGGTGGTTATGATGGTGACGGGGTGGCGGCCATGGCAGAGGTGGTCGTGGTGGTGGAGTTGTTGGTACGGGTGGTGCCAACAAAGTAGGAAAAGAAGTGGTCGGAGATTTTGGCCGGGGTTGGCCAGGACAGTGTTGTGGTTCTTTACAGTGGGAAAAAGGGACGGGGTCAATGTGGTGGCTAGACGGGAAGTCGGGTTGTGGACGGAAGGCGGGTCAGAGTGCATAAGGAGATGGTGGTGGCTGTCCAGGTGATCGATGGGGTTGTTGGTTGGTGTCCGAGGTGAGGCAGGGATGGCTGATGGGATAGGTGGCGTTGGTGGTGTGGTCGAGGATAGAAAATAATGTATCTGTAAAAATATAGTAGATGGGATGGACAGGAATGTAACACCCAGTTTTCCAGAAGAGGGTGATTTTGAAATTTTATAATTATAATTATTATTTATTGATATTTATTTCATATTATAATTTTTGGTGATTTTTAATCATTTAAAACTATTTTAAAACATGACTTATGATTTTGGTGTTTGATAGTGTAACCTTGGAGACTGGTTGACCTAGAGCCTAGCCTTGTGATTAGGGTATTTTGTTTATTATTTCTAGTTTGAGGGTATTTTTATCATTTTTGGGGTTATTTGAATTTATTAGAATTTATGGGAAATTTTAGGAATTATTTTGGAATTGTTTGAATGAAGGTTGACTAGGTTGACTATTGACTAGCTTTGACTTGGTAACCTAACCCTAGTTGAGTTTGGACTTGGTTAGACTATGAGACCCTAGGTTAAGTTAAATTAACCATACTCTAGTTATTAGAATCAATTAGAAATATAGAGTTTAGAATAGAAAGCTTTTGATCACAAGTCATGACTTGTGATTTTAGAAACATTGATTTATGACTAAGCCCAACCCACTAGCAACCCTAACACAAGCCCATACATGGCCGGCCACTTAACCCTTCCTAGGGATTCCCACCCTATAAGTATTCTCCTAGAAATTAGGGCTAGCCTCTTAGGAAGAGCAAAGCTTTAGAAAGAGGTATTTTCTCAACTTTAAAAATTCCTAGAAAATCCATTTCAACTCCTTTTTCCCCCAAACTAATTGCAATAGGTTCTAATTTTATTCCTCTTGCTGCTGTTATTGAGTAATTTTAGAGTTTGGGCAAATTGGAGGAGTTCGGATATCAAGAGGAAAACCTCTCTTTGGAGCTTTTTGAGGATTTTGATACATATAGGTAACTTTCATTCCACACCATAGAATTCTGATTTTATTGCATATCTAGGGAGCCCTAGGCCTAACCTAACTATAGGAATAGGAAACCCTAGATTTCGTGTCAAATTCGTGTCCTATTTGGACACGTATCAGTGTCATGGTGCATGTGTTTGATGAAATGCCCCAATGGGCATTTTGAGTGATTTTTAGGAATCTTTTTGAATAGAAAATTAGGTTTATATATCGCTTACATGGTTCTTGTGTCCTTGTGTGATTTTCGTATCGTGTCGAGTCAGCACAGACACGTGTACACGCTGTCGCGTGCGTGCGTGTACGGGCAGTTTGCTTGCCCTGCTTCACGGGGGACACAACTCACTGGACACGACACCTCGACACGTGAAAATTGACATATGACACGGGGCTGACACTGACACGGGGCTCTCCAAGTTTCAGAGCCTCACATGTCGTGTCGAACATGCACGAGCTCCTGCATCGAATTTTCACTGAACCGAGTGCTGTCAATTTCGTGCACTGATACCCGTGTCCTATCTCACGCACACGTGTCATGGACACGTATCAGTGTGTCCTAGTCCTAGTCCTAGACCTAGTCGACACTTGGACACGACCACGAGGTCTGTGTCGTGTCGTGTCGAGTGCACGAACACTGTGAACACGTGCACGATGATTGTCCTGCTGTACTGTGTCCAAGTTTCTGTTTGGACACGTTTGTGTCCTCGTGCTTGGACATAAATACATCATATGACATGTACATAATATGTATACTCATTACCAACCACTGATTTGGTATATTAGTTTAATTTAATTGATCAATTCTCAATTACCCCTAAATTCTGATACCTTAATATCAGTCTATTACTCATTGTTTTGTTCCAGATTTTTTCATTCGAATTTCTAGCACCTATTTAATCTATTTTTTACTGTTAATTGCATGATTTAAAAACTCTAATGTGTACACCTATATGTTTGCTATGTGTGTGTCGATTTGGGGTTAAATTGGTTGTGGTTTGGGACAGAAAACTGGGTGTTAGTGTTGGACTGAATATAATGTTTTTCTTCAATGTGTTAAACTGAGTTTTTGTGAACTATGAACTGTTTTCTTTCAATGTATAAATCTGAGCATGGTTTGAATGGGACTGAAAACTGAGATATGGGTTTCTTCACTATTCTTTACTGTTTACACTATCCTGAACACACACACACAATACCTCACTGTCCTACTCACTGTTTAGCCTATGTTCACTGTTACACACACACACAAGTCACCCACACACACATGTAAACTGGGAACACAAGTAGCACTCACTGTTTTCAGGACTAACACCTACACACACATACATGTTACCCACACTCATGTCTCACTGTTTTTGCCTAAGTCTGCACACTGTTTTCAAGATACATCCCCACACCACTCACATGTCTATGTGTCTCACACACACACTTGACACCATGTATCATTCACACACCTACACTCTCATATATTCACACACCTATGTATTCTCTCATGACACTCATCACACACATACACATGTCATTTCTTCTTCACACACTCTTGTATTCATGTCTCACACTCACACACATTTCCTCATGTCACACACACATGCCATAGCTCATCACACCCTCACTTCACTCATGACACACACACACATCCCTTCCTATTCTCAATAGATAATATATGTACATGTGTGATATTAAGGGTAGCCTATATGCTATTGTGTATTCCTATATAGATTATATTAATATAGTAATATGTGTATTTTAGTTATATTATATAATACATCAATATGTGTATTACTTTAGATATAGGTATAATCTTGTGTAGATGTGATTTATGGTTGGTTTTAGACATGGTTTAGCCTATGGCCTAGTCTCTTAGCCTATGTGTGGCTTGAATGCCAATATAGAGTCTAGATTAGACTAGTATAGACTTGGTTGACCTAGTTTGACTTCTAGGGTTGACCAGAGTTGACCATGAGTTGACTTTGGCCTAGATTGACCTAGATTCATGTAGAATGCATTGTAGTGCATCTTATTACCATTCTGGACTTGTTGTGACTTGTGCTGTTCTAATAGGAGCCAGACACCACTCCTCGGACAGTATATATATTCTCCATATTCTCAGGTTACAGGCGAGTACATTCTCTGATCATTTCATATCCTGCTTAGAATTATTTTCCTGTATTAAATTACTTTACTTGATACTGTCACGTTGGTCACACGGATTAGTACTATATGGATCCCTTCTTGAGATGTTATCCCTTCAGGGAGCATCCGGTACTCTATGTTCTGTGTGTTTCACTTACATGGCGTATCACTATGCTTCGTTGGATCTTTGATCACTTGTGATATGTACTCTCATATCACAGAGTCTTCCTTAAATCCTTATCCCATTCATTGGGTTTCCTAGAATCCCCATTTATGGGACATCCATGTATCACCCTTTGGGGTCCTTTGTATGGAATCATAACATAACCTGGCTGGATCCTTGTGTATTGATTGGGGGTACGGGGGAGTAGAAGTAGACATATGAATAATACCCAAATAATATCTCATCAGAATCATTCCATAGTGTCTTATCAGAATCATCCTATGCCATTTACATGTCTATATTAAACTCTGACTCACTAGCCACTGTTAGTTCTTTACTTATAGTAGATATTTCTATTACAGTTCTCTATCTCTCTGTTTACATACTGTATTTCTTCAGTATATATATCTTACTTTACAGCATGATTATATTTTCTAACCTGCTATGAACTGTTGAGATGTATAGTGCTCCCTCCTGTCCTGATTGGACCTGTTGAAAATATTACAGAGGACGAGGGGGAGGTCTGTGCGGATACCTTCTACGGGACAGCTCTAGCTGACGACTTTACCCTACTGCCTAGACTAGCTTAGTTAGGCCTTATCTTACTTATGTTGTCTTGAGACTAGCAGATAGACTTTATTTCTGTCTTTGAGATCTGGGTTGTAAATTCTTTCATATTCAGTAGCTGAGATCTTGTACTCTGGATATCTGTTGAGATGTTATCTTAGACTGTCTGATCACCTGTATTTTCTTGAGTTTTATATCATATCGTGCTTTCTTCTTCCTTAGTTGTGATTGAGTTTACTCTGCTATGTCACCCCCATTCGGGGAGTATAAACTGCTTAGTGTTATATTGTTAGATGTTGTGACCTAGGACAGCGTTCTACCGCCGACACTGCGGCGTAGGCTGGGCGTTGTTACGTTCTCGTACCCTCACAGTGGGTGCGGGTCGTGACAAGGAACACAGACACGATGCACGCTGTGGTAGAGTTTTCGGGACTTTAAAATTGATAGAAAAAGGGCTGAGAGCCTCTCCTTATATAGGAGGTGGTGGCTCTTAATTGGATAACAATTACTAGTAGTTTAAACCCGACTAGATAATTCCATATATATTTTTAGTATAGTTTAGAATGATTCAAAAATCATTTTAATCAAATCAAATTCAAAGTAAATTTAGATAGATTCAATCTTTTATTTAAACTATTCAAAATCAAAAATTGGTAACCATAAATAAGTTATCGTTAAATCAGAATTTCAAATTATCTTTAAATAATAAATAACACCCATAAATAAATAATTTCATGATGCATAATAAATATTTATTTATTTGAGATACACTTTGCAATGAATAAAAATTATTTTAATAGTTTTTGAAATCCAAAATATATGTAAAATTAGATAAAGTAAAATAGCCCTCTTTATAATAAAAGGGAATAAAATAACGTTTTGGAAATTTCTTAATGCGATGCCTTGTGCAACTTTTAGCAATAAAATAAATAAATAAAATATTTTATCGCTTATTATTTGAAAGCTATATTTCTATATGATAAAAATGTTTTCTAAAAATATGTACCTCGTACATATTCGCACTCGACGAGCAAATACGAAAAATGCAATTTCACACGCGCCGTACAATACGAAGTACAAATTAAACACCATTAAATACAATTTTTTTAAAATCATAGTAGAAATTTAGGGGGTTTACAACGTAGTTCACGTGTTGCAGTTGAGACAGTACGTCGCAAATCCCAGCCATGTACTAGATCATTCCGAGATCGAGGTGGGCCCTACTCTTAGTTATCCAGAATAGCCCGTAGAGATTCTGGATTGATGAGAGAAGGTGCTGAGGAACCAGACGATACCCTTGGTTCGCGTCACATGGAGGCATCACTCTCCAGATGAGTCTACCTTGGAGAGGGAGGATGAGATGCGCGAGCAATACCCTTATCTTTTTCAGTCTTGAGGTATGATTTTTCTATCCTTTTCATCTGTTCAGTTTTTTTATCTTTAATTTCGAGGACAAAATTATTTTAAGAAGTGTAGATTTGTCCCTATCACTTTTCTAGATTAGGGGTATTTTAGTAATTGTGTGTTAATTTGAATTTTTGATAATTTTATTATTATTTGATTGGTGTGGTAATTGTTGATTAGTGCTTTTGGTATTAGCAGATGGTTTAACCTTAGTTAACCTTGATCAG
Organism: Iris pallida; assembly: GCA_029216955.1. Taxonomy (NCBI): domain Eukaryota; kingdom Viridiplantae; phylum Streptophyta; class Magnoliopsida; order Asparagales; family Iridaceae; genus Iris; species Iris pallida. The sequence goes on along the minus strand of JANAVB010002026.1, from coordinate 271,757 downwards.
AAGACTAACCATGTGATTAGCGACTTAATTAGTTAATTAGAATTTAAGTTAGAGCTTAGTCCTAATTAGGAAACAATTCAAGTAATTTTTAGGCTATTTTAATACATAGCTTTTTGGCCTTTTTGCTAATGGGCTTCTTGTTTAACTTTAGATGAGTTGTAGCCCATCACCAACACTAACTTAAGCCTAGCATCCCCTATGGCCGACCACAATAGCAGCCCCTCCTTTTATGTGTTATAGCATTGTAGCCGTCAAGTTTCTCAAACTCTAGAAATCCCCTTCTCTTCCAAAAGCCTATTTTACTCAACTCACATCCAAATCAATCCAAACAAAATGTGTTGCGATCCTTGGGAGGAGAGAAACTTGCTGGAGACTTGCTAGAAAGGAATCAGAGGCTTTGGACCGGAGAAAATCAGCGTCGGGACATTTGGAGGCTCGTTTCATTGAGATATTGACTCTCAATAGGTAAACCCCTCTAAACCCCTGTAAATTCTGATTTTTCTTCATAGATGCATCCATCTAGGTACCCTGGACCTGTAGTTGTAGTTTGATTGATTTTTATATACGTTTGGTAGGCGTATCAGACGCGTGTCAGGGTGTTTGAACACGTGTTCGATGAAATGCCTCTTAGAATTGAAAGTTCTTATTTTTCGATTCTGTTTTCACAAATTTGTTGCTATTTATAATTGAAACAACTTTCGTAAAGACGGATCTCGATTTGACACATTTTTGGTATCCAAATCTGACACGGTCACACGTGCACGAGGCACCGTGGGTGTCCTGATGCTCGAGTGTCATAACTCGATGGATATGACACGATTTTACGTGAAACTTGATGGACACGTGGGGGCAACCTCTGACCACATGCTCCTAAAGTTTCAAGAGGTTTTCTGGAGCATGCACGAAGCAATCAAACCCGCACGGGTTCAGCCCACTGTGCATGCGTGCGAAAATTGTCGCTGACACGGCCTTCGTTCGCGGACACGACACGACGAGGACACGATCTAGGAGCATGGACAAAAAGACCTAGACCTAGGCTAACTCTAAACTCGACCACGTGGCATGACGTGGCTTGTGTCGCGAGCTACGGAGGTCGACACAGGCCTACGAGGCCGCGCATGGGTGCGTACAGCCCGTGCGATACGTGTCTCGTACGACACATGGACACCACGTGGACACATGTCAGGATGGTGTACACCTAGACCTAGACCCTACCTAGCTACGTGCATGAGCATGTCACTACTAGATTTCTAGTTTGAGACTATTTTTGTCATTTTTGAGGTTATTTGAATTTATTATAATTTATTTGAATTTATGGGAATTTTTAGGAATTATTTTGGAATTATTTGAATGATGGTTGACTAGGTTGACTTTGACTAGCATTGACCTTAGTAGGCTAACCTAGAAGCTAACCCTAGTTGTGTTAGACTTGGTTAGGTCATGTAACCCTAGTTAGACTAGTGTTAACCTATGGTTTAGTCATTAAACTCAAGTTAGACTAGTTAAGTCATAAGCCATGACTTATGGTTGAACCATTGATTAGCAACTTGACACATAGGGGCCCAAAGCCCAACCCATTACCTAAACCTAACCCTAATCCTAGCATGGCCGGCCAACACCAGCATTGGGAATCCTTCCTATAAATAGTCTCCTAGAAATTAGGACTAGCCTCTTTAGGAAAGAACAAGTTTTAGAAAGAGATATTTTCCCAACTTCATAAATTCCTAGAAAATCCAAATTAACTCCTTTTTCCCTCAAACAAATTGCAATAGGTTTTAAATTAAGTTTTCTTGCCGTTGGTATATTTATTTCTCAGTTTCATAGCAATTTGGTGGAGTTTGGGGAGCAAGGAGACACTCCTCTTTGACGCTTTTTGAGGACTTGTGACAGCATTAGGTAAATCACTAAAACTCTTTGTTAGATGCTGATTTTATTGCATATAGACCTAAATCTAAGTGTCCCCTAGCTAACCCTAGATTTCTGTAGGATTTCGTGTCCTATTCATGTCCCATTTGGACACGTATCAGTCCTAGTATGTTAGTGTTTGATGAAATGCCCCAAAGGGCATTTCGAATTGTTTTTAGGAAAGTTTTTGAATAGGAAATCGTGTTTTAGTGTTGCTTACATGATTCTTATCGATTGAGGTGGATTTGGTTAGAGTGTCGTGTCGGTTGGACACATGGACACGCCCACGCACGCAGGGACTGCACTGTCCTGCTGCTCGGGGTGATTGCGCCATGGACACAACACGAGGACACATGTTATTCTGTGGACACGTTGGGGCAGTGTCTGACATGACACTCCCCAAGTGGCACGACTCCTTGTGTCGTATCGGACACGTAATATAGAGTGCACTAGTTTTACACTGAGTTGTTCAGTCGACTTTATGGCCACTGATACGGGCTTAGACACAGAGCTGGACACTTCGTGGACACGACTCAGGCACTTAGACACCTACCCTGACACCCCACCTAGCTACTGACACGACCACGAGACACTTGGACACTTGTGTCGTGTCCTAGACCTAGGTGCACACATGCACGAGGCAGTACACTGCTGTGCAGTGTCCTGTGTGTTGGTTTTTGGTTTTATTGCATTTGGACACGTCTGTGTCCTTGTGGTGGAAACGAGACACTCCCTAAGACACGTGCACAAGTGTGTTTACTATTACCAACCTATAATTTCGTATTTTGGTTTGTTTTTATGTGTTAATTCCTATTTACCCCATTTCTGATTCATTAACATTCCAATTTTGTTCCAGTTTTCATATTTGGACTTGGCAGTCGATTTTACCCATTTAAATGCTGATTAAATATTGGTTTAAAACCCTAAAGTAGTTCTCCTACTTGTAATCTAACTAGGGGTCGATTTTGAGGTATTTTGGTTTTGAATGGGATTCAAGGTGGGGACTTGAATGTATTTTTCTAAAAACTACTTGAATGGTTAATGTATTGATTCCTTTCTTTTCTTTTAACTGTCCCAGCTGAACTGACAGGAATGTATTGATTCCTTCCTTTCTCTTCTTTGTTACTCACAGTCACACATTTCCCTGTACACCTATCACTGCTCACACACCGATCTCACACACATTGTCACTCTCTTCACTCTCTACCTCTCTATGCACATTTCCCATTTCCTAATTTCTATGTTCTTGTATATATATGTATATACAATGTAGGTGGCCTACACATATGTGTATATATGAATTGAGCCTATATATATATATATATATATATATATATATATATATGTGTGTGATGGTTCCAAATAAATATAAATTATAACCTAATGTGATGTATGTAAATATGCATATGTATATCTATGTAATATTGAATGCCTAATGTAATGTATCTAAATAAATAGGTATATTGATAAATAAGTTAGACATGTTGAATGTATGCTAGTTATATTGCATATAGCTATATGGTGATAATGTGATATAGTTGGGATGGGCTTGGTTCAGGCTTGCATAGCCTTATAGTGGTGTGTACTAGCTAGTATATGCTAGTTTGACCTAGTATAGACTAGTGTAGACTAGTAAGTCCAATTTAGACTTGTTAGACCTAGTTTGACCATAGTTGACCTAGTTTGACTTCTAGGGTTGACCAGAGTTGACCAAGAGTTGACTTTGGCCTAGATTGACCTAGATTCATTTAGAATGCATTGAATTGCATCTTGTTATTATTTTAGACTTGTTGTGACTTGTGCTGTTCTGATTAGGTGCCAGACACCTCTCTTCGGACAGTATATTTCATCCGGACACTCAGATACTAGGCGAGTACATTCTCTGATCATTTCATATCCTGCTTAGAATTATTTTCCTGCTTTAAATTACTTTACTTGATACTGTCACGTTGGTCATACGGATTAGTACTATATGGATCCCTTCTTGAGATGTTATCCCTTCAGGGAGCATCAGGTACTTCATGTTCTGTGCGTTTCACTTACATGGCGTATCACTATGCTCCATGGTTCATTGATCACTTGTGACATGTACTCTCATGATCACAGAGTCTTCCTTGAATCCTTATCCCATTTATTGTGTTTTCTAAAATCCCCATTTATGGGACTACCATGTACCACCCTTCGGGGGCCATTGCATAGAATCATAACATAACCTGGCTGGATCCTTGTGTATTGATTGGGGGTACGGGGGAGTAGAAGTAGACATATGAATAATATCCAAGTAGTGTAGCATCAGAATCATTCCATAATGTAGCATCAGAATCATTCTATGCCATTTACATGTCTATATTGTACTCTGACTCACTAGCCACCGTTAGTTCTCTATGTATAGTAGATATTTCTATTACAGCTTTCTCTCTCTGTTTACATACTGCATTTCTTTCAGTACATGTATCTTACTTTACTGTATTATTATATTTTCTAACCTGCTATGAACTGTTGAGATGTATTGTGCTCGCTCCTGTCCTGACTGGACCTGTTGAAAATATTACAGAGGACGAGGAGGAGGCCTATGTGGATACTTTCTATGGGGCAGCCCTAGACGACACTTGTGAGCTAGACTCTCAGGAGGACCCAGCTCTAGCTGATGACATTACCCCCATTGCCTAGACTAACTTAGTTAGGCTTTATCTTACTTATGTTGTCTTGAGACTGGTTTAGCTAGATTTTATTTCTGTCTTGAGATCTGAGTTGTATATATTCTTTCATATTCAGTAGCTGAGACTTGTACTCTGGATATTTGCTGAGATGTTATCTTAGACTTTCTGATGATCTGTATTTCTTTGAGTTCTATATCATATCGTGCTTCTTCTTCCTTAGTTGTGATTGAGTTTACATTCTGCTATGTCACCCCCATTCGGGGAGTATAAACTGTTTAGAATTATATTGTTAGATGTTGTGACCTAGGACATCGTTCTACCGTCGACACTGTGGCGTAGGCTGGACGTACCCACGTCTCGTGCCCTTACTCTAGGGTGCGGGTCGTGACACGTTTTTAGTGGTGGCCCATGTAGGTCTAGACTGGTAGTATAGTGGTATTCGAACCAGAGTATCACTACAGCCTGCAGTAGGGTATAGGATATTAGTTTTCAAGGTACTCAATCACATTAGGAAAAACTTTTTTATTGCCATCTAAATCCTTACTGTCAATCGATTCTTTTGAATTTTAACTGTCCGCCTTTGTTATATCGCTTCTTTCTCAGAAATTGATACTATTGTTTGGTCTATCTTCAGGATGGTGGAGACGCGGTCGCACCGTACCATTCATGGGGATAATGTAGAGGGGTCTGCTACCTCTCAGCCAGTTCAGCAGAGACAGGAGATTGCAGCTCCTGCCACCTCTGTTCGTATTGAGGCTCCAGCAGCAGCAGCAGGGGGTATGCCTCCACCGGCTCGGAGGCAGGACCCAGTCATCGCAGAGATGCCCTTCCAGCAGCTGCCGCCTACAGGATACGTGGATGCGGCACAGATGTTCTCCTATTTCCAGCAGTTCATGGACCGGCAGCAGGCCCGACAGGACAGGGGCATAGAGTTGGCCCTTACGACAGTTGCAGCCCGACCAGTGGTTCAGCAGCCGAGGACATCGGGGATAGAGCAGTTCCAGAAGATGAGCCCCAGAGACTTCCTGGGGACAGAGTAGATTCTATATGCTGATGAGTGGATCGAGCATATAGAGGAGATCTTCCGCCTGGCCCGGATACCAGCAGATCTCCAGATTGAGGCAGCAGCTAGCCGGATGCGAGATCTTGCTCGCACCTGGTATCAGTCAGACCCCAGGGTGGGGGTAGCTGGGCAGACTTGGGAGGAGTTCAAGGGCTTCTTCAAGAAGAAGTTCTTCCCATATTCAGCGCTTCGAGCCTTGGAGTCGCAGTTCGAGAGCTTAGTTCAGGGGAGCCTATCCGTAGAGGAGTACGCTGGAGAGTTCGGCTGCCTCGGCAGATTTGTAGAGGGCTTGAGCGAGACGGAGAAGGCCCAGAGGTTCCGGAAGGGTCTGGTCAAGGAGGTCAAGTCCTTGACCAAGGGCAACAGGGATGCCACTTTTGAGGAGATCTTGACGGGAGCCTTATTGGCTGAGGATGATCTTGAGCTTAGGCTCAAGAGGGGGCGAGACCCAGTTGGAGGCAGCAGCAGCAGAGGCCAGGCCAAAAGGCCCCACTTTCAGCACCAGCAGCCGAGGCAGTTCCAGCCGCAGCCGATCCAGCAGAGGCCAGTTCACCAGCAGCAGCAGCCGAGACAGTACCTACAGGGCCAGAGACAGGTGATCACTTGTGCTTACTGCAAGAAGCCCGGGCATGTCGCCAATGAGTGCCAGAAGATGCTAGGCCAGTGTCTAGTGTGTGGTTCAGCAGACCACCAGATGAGGGAGTGCCGCATGGGACGAGTAGCTCAGGAGCAGCAGTCAGAGCTCCAGCAGGCCAGCAGAGGGGACCAGCCCTGCCGACACAGCAGCAGAGGTTCGTCCAGTACCAGCTGCAGGCCAGGAGAGGACAGCAGGGGCGAGCTTTTGCCATGGCGGCTGGAGATACAGAGGTGATAGGAGAGTTGATCGCAGGTTCGGTTCTTCTCGACTCCAGTCCATCTTTTGTATTATTCGATATTCCGGTGCTTCGCATAGCTTCATATCAGTATCTTTTGCGATTAGACACGGTATCATAGCTGAATCGTTGCCTAGGACTTACAAGATCACGATCGGGGGTAGTATTATCCTCGTGAGTGATATTTGTAAGGATCGGAGAGTAGTTTTGGGAGGCCGTGAGTTGGAGATGAGCCTGCTCGTAATGCCATTGCCGAACTATGATATAGTACTAGGCATGGATTGGTTGAGCAGGCACCACACCAGCATTGACTGCAGAGGGGGTAGAGTTCTCTTCAGAGTGCCAGGGGAGCCAGAGTTCGAGTACTCCAGACGTCAGACAGTGCAGAGCAGCGGAGTCTTCTGCGGAGTCTCGGTTGAGGAGCAGGCGATTCTACACCCCTTAATAGCAAAGTATATGGATGTTTTCCCAGAGGAGTTGTATGGATTGCCACCAGACAGAGACATTGAGTTCTCGATAGACTTGGTTCCAGGAGCGGAACCCATCTCTCAGCATGTCTATCGAGTGTACAATAATGAGTTGGTGGAGCTGAAGAAGCAGGTAGATGAGCTGCAGGACAAGGGCTTCATCCGTTTGAGTTCATCGTCATGGGGTGCACCAGTGTTATTTGTGCCGAAGAAGGATGGGTCAGTACGGATGTGTATTGACTATAGGGCACTCAACAACCTCACGATCAAGAACAGATACCCACTGCCGCGGATCGACAAACTTTTTGACCAGTTGAGCGAAACTCGGGTATTTTCCAAGATTGATCTGAGGTTGGGATATCACCAGGTGAAGGTGAAGGAGGAGGATATTTCCAAGACCGATTTCAGGACGCGGTACAGGCAGTTTGAGTTTTTGGTTATGCCGTTTGGGCTAACCAATGCACCAGCAGTGTTTATGAACCTAATGAACAAGGTGTTCCACCAGTATCTGGATCAGTTTGTGGTGGTGTTCATTGACGACATCTTGGTATATTTCAAGACTGAGGAGGAGCACGAGGTGCATTTGAGGATCGTGCTGGAGACTCTCAGAAAGGAGCAGCTTTACGGGAAGCTCTCCAAGTGTGAGTTCTTCTTGGACCGGGTGGACTTTTTGGGGCATGTGGTGACTGGAGATAGAATCTCAGTTGACCCCAATAAGATCGTAGCAGTTGAGGCATGGGCAGCGCCGACTTCAGTGGCAGAGATCAGGAGTTTCCTTGGGCTGGCAGGATATTATCGAAGATTTGTGTAGGATTTCTCCCGGGTTGCAGAGCCGTTGACTCGGTTGACCCGGAAGGATACTGAGTTTGTTTGGTTAGAGGAGTGTCAGGCAGCTTTTGATGAGTTAAAGAAGCGTCTTATGACAGCTCCGATTCTGATATTGCCTTCAGGATCAGGGGGATTCACTATTTATAGTGATGCTTCAGGAAAGGGGCTGGGTTGTGTCTTACAGCAGCATGGGAAGGTGATTGCCTATGCTTTCAGGCAATTACGTCCCCATGAGTAGAACTACCCTACCCATGACCTGGAGCTGGCAGCAGTGATTTTTGCTCTGAAGTTGTGGAAGCATTATCTGTATGGGGAGCGGGTAGAGATTTTTACAGATCACAAGAGCTTAAAGTATGTGTTCACTCAGAAGGAGCTGAACATGAGGTAGTGCAGATGGCTAGAGTTGATGAAAGACTTCGACTTATCTCTTCAGTATCACCCAGGGAGGGCCAACGTGGTTGCCGATGCCTTGAGTAGGTATCCGACAGCCATGTGTTTGACCATGGACGGTCACTTGCTTGCTGATTTGGAGAGCCTGGGGATTGAGGTGACCGTGTCCGGAGTGCAGATGCAGATGTGGGGCATGCAGATTCAGTCAGACTTGATGGAGAGGATCAAGGCGACACAGTTTGAGGACGTTGCTCTGCGGTGTCTCCGAGAGCAGGTTCGAGCAGGATTGGTGGACAGCGAGTTTTCTCTTGCAGAGGATGGTACCTTGAGGCACGGTTCCAGGTTATGTGTGCCCAGCGGAGAGCTCAGGAAGCAGGTTTTACAGGAGGCCCACAGATCTCAGTACTCTATACACCCGGGTGCCAACAAGATGTACCGAGATCTGAGGGAGCATATTTGGTGGTCCGAGATGAAGCGGGAGGTAGCCCGCTTCGTAGCTAGGTGCTTGGTCTGTCAGCAGGTCAAGGCAGAGAGGCAGAGGCCCGGTAGATTGTTGCAGCCGCTGCCCATTCCTGAGTGGAATTGGGAGCATATCACTATGGATTTTGTATCTGGATTGTCGCGTACACCAGGAGGGAAAGACGCAATTTGGGTCATCGTTGACAGGTTGACCAAATCGGCCCACTTCTTGCCATTTAAGGTGGGTACATCTACAGAGAGGCTGGCAGAGATGTATATGCAGCAGATAGTCAGGATTCACGGGGTTCCGGTCAGCATTATTTCAGATCGGGATAGTCGCTTTACTTTCCATTTTTGGAGGAGTCTGCAGATTAGCTTGTGCACTCAGCTCAAGTTTAGTACTGCATACCACCCCCAGATGGACGGACAGTCAAGAGGAATATTCAGACACTTGAGGATATGCTGCGGACGTGCATCCTGGACTTTGGAGGTTCCTGGAAGGATCATCTACATTTGGTGGAGTTTGCTTACAACAACAGTTTTCAGGCCAGCATTGAGATGTCACCTTTTGAGGCTCTGTACGGGCATAGGTGTCGTACATCCTTATCTTGGGATGATGTTGGTGAGCGAGCTTTACTGGGGCCAGAGATGGTTGTTGACGCAGCCGAGAAGGTGAAGCTCATCAGGGACAGACTTCGCGTGGTTCAGGAAAGACATCGACACTGGGCCGATAGCCACCGGAGCACGTTGGAGTTTGAGGTACAGATTAGAGTAGGATTAGATTTAGGTTTGTTTGTTTGTGATTTTGATCACGTTTGTTTATCATAATTAATTGAGACCTTGTTTGTGATTAGGTTGGAGACCAGGTTTCCTTGAGGATATCTCCGACTCGTGGTACGATACATTTTAATGGAGGTGGGAAGCTTAGCCCGTGCTTCATCGGCCCTTTCGTTATCAGCGAAAGAGTCGGTAACGTGGCATACAGGCTAGACTTGCCACCTGTACTAGTGGGGGTCCACAACGTATTCTATGTATCATAGTTTAGACGGTACATGGCTGACCCTAGCCATGTGCTCGATTATTCGGAGATTGAGGTTGGTCCTTCTCTCAGCTATCCAGAGCAGCCAGTGGAGATACTAGATCGACGGGAGAAGGTTCTGAGGAACCAGGTGATACCCTTGGTATGCGTCGCATGGAGGCATCATTCTCCAGGAGAGTCTACCTGGGAGCGGGAGGATGAGACGCGCGAGCGGTACCCCTATCTTTTTGGACCTTGATGTATACTTTTCTATCCTTCTCAGCAGTTAGTTTCGCCTTTCAATTTCGAGGACAAAATTCTTTTAAAGAGGGTAGATTTGTCACTACCATATTTCTAGTTTGAGGCTATTTTTGTCATTTTTGAGGTTATTTGAATTTATTATAATTTATTTGAATTTATGGGAATTTTTAGGAATTATTTTGGAATTGTTTGAATGATGGTTGACAAGGTTGACTTTGACTAGCATTGACCTTAGTAGGCTAACCTAGAAGCTAACCCTAGTTGTGTTAGACTTGGTTAGGTCATGTAACCCTAGTTAGACTAGAGTTAACCTATGGTTTAGTCATTAAACTCAAGTTAGACTAGTTAAGTCATAAGCCATGACTTATGGTTGAACCATTGATTAGCAACTTGACACATAGGGGCCCAAAGCCCAACCCATTACCTAAACCTAACCCTAATCCTAGCATGGCCGTCCAACACTAGCATTGGGAATCCCTCCTATAAATAGTCTCCTAGAAATTAGGGCTAGCCTCTTTAGGAAAGAACAAGTTTTAGAAAGAGGTATTTTTCCAACTTCATAAATTCCTAGAAAATCCAAATTAACTCCTTTTTCCCTCAAATAAATTACAATAGGTTTTAAATTAAGTTTTCTTGCTGTTGGTATATTAATTTCTCAGTTTTATAGCAATTTGGTGGAGTTTGGGGAGCAAGAAGACACTCCTCTTTGAAGCTTTTTGAGGACTTGTGACACCATTAGGTAAATCACTAAAACGCTTTGTTAGATGCTGATTTTATTGCATATAGACCTATATCTAAGTGTCCCCTAGCTAACCCTAGATTTCTGTAGGATTTTGTGTCCTATTCGTGTCCAATTTGGACACGTATCAGTCCTAGTATGTTAGTGTTTGATGAAATGCCCCAAAGGGCATTTCGAATTATTTTTAGGAAAGTTTCTGAATAGGAAATCGTGTTTTAGTGTTGCTTACGTGATTCTTGTCGACTGAGGTGGATTTGGTTAGAGTGTCGTGTCAGTTGGATACATGGACACGCCCGTGCGCGCACGGACTACACTGTCCTGCTGCTCGGGGGCGATTGTGCCATGGACATAGCACGAGGACACGTGCTATTCTGTGGACACGTTGGGGCAGTGTCTGACACGACACTCCCCAAGTAGAACGACTCCTTGTGTCGTATCGGACACGTAATATGGAGTGCACTGGTTTTACACTGAGTCGTTCAGTCGACTTTATGGCCACTGATACGGGCTTAGACACGGAGCTGGACACTTCGTGGACACGACTCAGGCACTTAGAAACCTACCCTGACACCCCATCTAGCTACTGACACGACCACGAGACACTTGAACACTTGTGTCGTGTCCTAGATTTGGTGCACAGACGTACGAGGCAATACACTGCTGTGCAGTGTCCTGTGTGTTGGTTTTTGGTTTTATTACATTTGGACACGTCTGTGTCCTTGTGGTGGACACAAGACACTCCCTAAGACACGTGCACAAGTGTGTTTACTATTACCAACCTATAATTTTGTATTTTGGTTTGTTTTTATGTGTTAATTCCTATTTACCCCATTTCTGATTCATGAACATTCCAGTTTTGTTCTAGTTTTCATATTTGAACTTGGCAGTCGATTTTACCTATTTAAATGCTGATTAAATATTGGTTTAAAACCCTAAAGTAGTTCTCCTACTTGTAATCTAACTAGGGGTCGATTTTGAGGTATTTTGGTTTTGAATGGGATTCAAGGTGGGGACTTGAATATATTTTTCTGAAAACTACTTGAATGGTTAATGTATTGATTCCTTTCCTTTTCTTTTAACTGCCCAAGCTGAACTGACAGGAATGTATTGATTCCTTCCTTTCTCTTCTTTGTTACTCACAGTCACACATTTTCCTGTACACCTATCACTGCTCACACACCAATCTCACACACATTGTCACTCTCTTTACTCTCTACCTCTCTATGCACATTGCCCATTTCCTAATTTCTATGTTCTTGTATATATATGTATATACAATGTAGGTGGCCTACACATATGTGTATATATGAATTGAGCCTATATATATGTATATATATTGTGATGGTTCCAAATGAATATAAATTATAACCTAATGTGATGTATGTAAATATGCATATGTATATCTATGTAATATTGATTGCCTAATGTAATGTATCTAAATAAATAGGTATATTGATAAATAAGTTAGACATGTTGAATGTATGCTAGTTATATAGCATATAGCTATATGGTGATAATGTTATATAGTTGGGATAGGCTTGGTTCAGGCTTGCATAGCCTTGTAGTGGTGTGTACTAGCTAGTATAGGCTAGTTTGACCTAGTATAGACTAGTGTAGACTAGTAAGTCCAATTTAGACTTGTTAGACCTAGTTTGACCATAGTTGACCTAGTTTGACTTGTAGGGTTGACCAGAGTTGACCATGAGTTGACTTTGGCCTAGATTGACCTAGATTCATTTAGAATGCATTGAATTGCATCTTGTTATCATTTTAGACTTGTTGTGACTTGTGCTGTTCTGATTAGGGGCTAGACACCTCTCCTCGGACAGTACATTTTATCCGGACACTCAGATACCTGGCGAGTACATTCTCTGATCATTTCATATCCTGCTTAAAATTATTTTTCTGCTTTAAATTACTTTACTTGATACTGTCACGTTGGTCACACGGATTAGTACTATATGGATCCCTTCTTGAGATGTTATCCCTTCAGGGAGCATCGGGTACTTCATGTTCTGTGTGTTTCACTTACATGGCGTATCACTATGCTCTACGGTTCATTGATCACTTGTGACATGTACTCTCATGATCACAGAGTCTTCCTTGAATCCTTATCCCATTTATTGGGTTTCCTAGAATCTCTATTTATGGGACTACCATGTACCACCCTTCGGGGGCCATTGCATGGAATCATAATATAACCTGGCTGGATCCTTGTGTATTGATTGGGGGTACGGGGGAGTAGAAGTAGACATGTGAATAATATCCAAGTAGTGTAGCATCAGAATCATTCCATAGTGTAGCATCAGAATCATCCTATGCCATTTACATGTCTATATTGTACTCTGACTCACTAGCCACCGTTAGTTCTCTATGTATAGTAGATATTTCTATTACAGTTTTCTCTCTCTGTTTACATACTGCATTTCTTTTAGTACCTGTATCTTACTTTACTACATGATTATATTTTCTAACCTGCTATGAACTGTTGAGATGTATTGTGCTCGCTCCTGTCCTGACTGGACCTGTTAAAAATATTACAGAGGACGAGGAGGAGGCCTGTGTGGATACCTTCTACGGGGTAGCCCTAGACGACACTTGTGAGCTGGACTCTCAGGAGGACCCAGCTCTAGCTGATGACATTACCCCCATTGCCTAGACTAGCTTAGTTAGGCTTTATCTTACTTATGTTGTCTTGAGACTGGTTTAGCTAGATTTTATTTCTGTCTTAAGATCTGAGTTGTATATATTCTTTCATATTCAGTAGCTGAGACTTGTACTCTGGATATTTGCTGAGATATTATCTTAGACTTTCTGATCATCTGTATTTCTTTGAGTTCTATATCATATCGTGCTTCTTCTTCCTTAGTTGTGATTGAGTTTACATTCTGCTATGTCACCCCCATTCGGGGAGTATAAACGTTCTACCGCCGACACTGCGGCATAGGCTGGACGTACCCACGTCTCGTGTCCTTACTCTAGGGCGCGGGTCGTGACAGAGCATGAGGCTTCTCGTGTTGCGTGTGGCGTTCTATCGAGTGCGGCACGTGCCCACGAGAAATTTTCTATACACGCGTATGTGCCCGTGCGATACGCACTATTTCGACACGATACGGACATGAGTTCGAATCTGTGAGGACACGAACTTGACACACACGTGTACACCTTCATGTTTGTCAGGTTTCATGAAATTTGGTTGTGTATTTTGTATTTTAGATATTGAGTTGGGTTGTGTAGTTTATGAGTTCGACTTTGAGTTGGTTTTGGGATATTTGAGATCAATTTTGTGTTTCAACTCAATTTTTGAGTTTGATGTTTAGGTTCATTTTAGATTTCTGAGTTTGATTTGTAGTTAGACCAATGTTTACATTCAATTGTTTATAATCTATATGTTATATATATATATAGTTTTCCTTTGTGTGTGTGTGTGTGTATATATATATATATATATATATATATATATATATATATATATATATATATATATATATATATATATATATATATATATATATATATATATATATATATGTTGTTATTTCAGTTGGGCATGGGATTGTTGGGGCAACCCTCGACAACAACTTTCCCCTACTACAGCACACACACACACACCCATTTTTCCTTCTCTTTATATATATATATATTTTATATATATATATATATATATATATATATATATATATATATATATATATATATATATATATATATATATATATATATATATATATACCTTCTTTATATTTCTTTAGTAGATACTTGTATATTTCATATATAATATATGTTATGTTCATGTTTGTTCTCAAGTTACTGACCTTTCTAGCCCCTCTCACAACGGCCCTCACCAGCACACACATACACACATGCCTCTTCTTTCCCTTTTTGTTACACACACACACACACACACACACACACACACACACACACACACACACACAACTGCCCTCACCAGCACACACACACACACACATTAAAAATAAATAAATAATATATATATATATATTTTATATATATATATATATATATATATATATATATATATATATATATATATATATATATATATATATATATATATATATATATATATATATATATATACACATTAAAAATAAATAAATAATATATATATATATTTTATATATATATATATATATATATATATATATATATATATATATATATATATACATTAAAAATAAATAAATAATATATATATATATATATATATATATATATATATATATTATTTATTTATTTTTAATGTATATATATATATATATATATATATATATATATATATATATATATATATATATATATATATATATATCCTAATGCATATATATTTGAATATATAGATATGTGTATATACTAGTATTGTTATAGGTATAGCCTATGGATTAGTGAGTCTGTTTAGGAATGACCCAATAGGGCTAACTTGGCAAAGTTGACCAAGTTGACAAAAGTCAACTTTGGGTCAAACATGATCTAAACTTGACTCAAATGGACTTAAAATGATTAGATAACTTGAGTTTGACCTAAGTTTGGAATAATAGACTAGTTGACTTAGGGTTGACCTAGTTTGGCCAGAATGGTTGGCCAAGGTTGACCAAGGGTTGACTTTGACCTAAAATAACCTAGAATCATTTTGAATGCATTGTAATTTTCTCTAAATTCATATTGGACACTTTGTAACATGTGGTTGCTCTAAATAGGACTCAGATACTCCGGTTCGGACTCATATTCTCATCAGACATACAGGATATCAGGCGAGTACATTCTTTGACCGTTTTATACTTGTTAGGAATTACATTCTAGTTATAGACTAATTTACTTGATGCTGACACAATGTTATCACGGATTAGTACTATATGGATCTTTACATGAATGTTATCCCCCTCAGGTGCATCAGATACATCATATCATGTGCTTTTCATGAACATCATGTATTTTATGGACTCTTATTATTCATGTACACTCATGTGCTCTCATGTACTCTCATGATCTCATGAGTTTCATGTATAAACTTTCATGTATAATAACATAACCTGTCTAGATCCTTGTGTCTTGTTTAGGGTACGGAGGAGTAGAAGTAGTCATGTGAACAATGCCAAAGTAGTGTAATCATGTACAAACTCTATAGTGTAATCATTTACAAATCAAGCCGTTCACATGTCTATCTTGTACTCTAAATCACTAGTCACTTGCATACCTAAATATTTCCTGTTATCAAATTCTCTCTTCTTCTTCATGTTTATTCTTACAGTTTTCATGTACTTTATTCTATAGCATGCTTTACATTTCCTGTTATGATATGAACTGTGTGAGAGATATGTATTCGTTCCTGTCCTGATTGGACCCGTTGAAAATATTACAGAGGATGAGAAGGAGTTCTGTCCTACTTACTATGGAGCTGGCTTACACTACAAAATTATGGTAATTTAGCGACTAAATGGGCGACTAACCTGTTTTCATCGCTAAACTAGTGACTAACTAGTGACTGAATTTCAAGTAATTGAAAATTTTGTTCAATGAACGAGATGGTTAATCGCCAGGTTGTCGCTAGTTAGTTGCTAAATTTCTAAAAATTTTGAGCGACTGAAAATTTGGGTTGCTAAGTAGTTGGTAATTTCTATATTAAAGCGTCAACCTTCTGGCAACTAAAATTTTAGTTGCTACCAAAACCTAACATTCCCCCCAAAACCTAACATTTCCCCCAAATAATTGAAAGTGCACATTTTCCTTCTCCCTCCCAAAGCCTAACTCCTCCCTCCTCCTCGCTGCATTCTCCTCCTCCTTCTCCTCCACCCCAAAGTTGCCGCCTCTTCCTCCTCCTTCTCCCTCGTCATCGACTCCATCCGTCTTCTCCTCCTCCTTATCCCTCCCTCCTCCTCAACTTCTCCCTCGTCATCGAGTCCATCCGCCTCCTCACAACTGTTTCCTCGTCGACTCCTGATCCCTCCTCCTTCTCCTCCATCCCAAAGCCGTCGTCGCTGCCACCCCGCTGTTTCCTCGTCGACTCCTCCCTCCTCCAGATTTTGTCGCCTCCTCCTCCTCTAGTCCAAAGTCGACGCCTCTCCGTCTCCTCCTTGAAGCCGTTGCCATCTCCTCCTCATCGACTCCATCCGCCGCCTCCTTGAAGCTGGTATTTTTTTAAAGTTATTTTAGTTTGGACTTTTTCAATGCATCAATTTTTTAAAGTCATTTTGATCTGGAATCAATTTAGGGTTTGGTTTGCATTTTTTGTGATTCTTCTAAATTATTTTTTGGAAGAATTTAAGATAATTTTGCTATGAGTTGTTTTGTTAGGGTTTGTGCTATACATTTAGAAAGAAAAGTTGCATTGAGACCATGTTGGAGTTGCCAAAAAGTCTAGACTCGTGACAAGGATTGGGAGTATTTTTCTTCTTCTCCTGTTATGCTTAAAAAAATGTTAGAGAACACTTGATATGCGGTTTACATTACCTATTATATGTTTATGCTGGCGTACACATTCTTTTGCAACGTGAATTCAGATTTTTAGAATCATCAAGGCTAGCTATAGGACAGTTGACGTGATCATCCTATCCGGTGCATCTATCTCCATTGCCACAGTTAACATATATCAATGTGGATGTCCTTAATAGAGCATCTTACGATTTTTTGCAATCTCCAACGATAATTTTTCGTCCTCTCTAACGCCTATGAATCTGATATGTTATAAGTTTGGCATTAGGCGACAATAGTATACTCCTTATAATCGTGTGTGATATTGTTCATGTTAGCATACCTTTAACTTGTTACCGCTAGAAGTTACCTTATAGATATTTATTTCTATGATTTATGGAAAGGATACACTAGCCTGAAGCGTAGACTAAGAGGTTGGTGTTGTTATCCAATTATCCCAAGGATCTTAAGATCCAAATCATGTTCTTAAAATATAAATCTTCGACCTTGTGATTAAATAAATTGTTTATTATGATACAGTTAAGTTGGACTTTTCACATGCAAGCTGGAAAATACAGTCATTTTTGTTTATGCACATAGTGATTAAATAAATCAGATGCCTAAGATGATGAAGAACCATATAGCTTGTCCAGCCTATTACTACTTAGTCAAAATACACAGTCATCTTTGTTTAGGCACATAGTTTTGTAGTACAAAATATATCTAAGGATATAGCGTTAATAATTCCTTAATATCCCCTTATATTTAAACTACACAACCTATTACTACTTAATCAAAATACACAGTTTAACTTGAATGTTCCAGTTGAGGACATTTGATCATTTAATAATTCCTTAATATACCTTTATATTTAAACATTAAACATGATGTCACATATAAGTAGTTCAATTTGAATGTTCCAGTTGAGGACATTTGATCATTTAATAATTCCTTAATATCCTTTTATATATAAACATTAAAATGATGTCACATATAAGTTGTCAATTTGCTAATTTATTTTTCATAAATGTACCTTAGTATTATCTATATACAAACCATGTTATATGAATTTGGTTTTCATTGGCACATTGTTTGTATGGAATTTGTTCAGGGTGCCTCAACTCTTGAAAATGTAGATAAGTGGAAGTAGAAATTGACTATGCTTATCTGTAACGAATACGAGCAAGAAGTTGTATCAAGGGAAAGAACAATTGCTTTGCTTTCTTTTTCATGGGAAAAAGTTTTTCTTTTTAAGCCTTTACAAAATTTGTCTCGTGGAAATTATCCAGCGACATTCCCTTTTTTTCTATATTAAGTCATCAGAAAACGAAAATAATAATAAGGAAGTTATATCCAGAAGAAAAAGGTCCCGTGACAAATGTCGACCATATCGGCAACTCTTACGTTATCATTCAAAAGGTAGATATCTGTGTGCTTATGTATCTCCATTAACTTGTTGAGTTTTGAATAGTCTGTAGCAGCATTTAATCACTTGTTCTCATTCCAAGCATGTATGTTTAATTGCATATCAGTAAGGTATTGAGACTCCAAACTTATATCTTAGTTAGCCTCTAAGAAGTAAGAACAATTGGTCATGCATTTGAAACTCATGAAATTTTACAAACTCCAAGAATAAGAAAATATGTAAGCACAACATGTAGCCAAAAGCATAACTGTTAGTCGCTAATCTTCGTCGCTGTTTTAGTCGCTGTAGCGACTAACTAGCGACTAAAATTGATCAGCGATGATGCATTCAGCGACGAAACTTTTTAGTCGCTGGTTAGTCGCTATTTTGCTTTAGCGACTGAAATGCCTATTTTAAAGACTGAAATTTCAGTCGCTATTCAGCTATTTTTTTGTAGAATTAGATGACATCGGTGACTTGGACCCTCAGGAGGATCCAGCAGTTGCTGAGGACTTGTCCATTGTCTAGTTTAGACTTCTAGACTAGTTATCTCTATTTAGATGTTTTGTCTTGAGATGTACTTCAGTTTTTAGATTTTGATGTTGTTTAAACATCCAACTTATTTCTTTTAGTTGTAGTTCTCTGTTGAGATTTATTATCCATATTTTATTCCTTCATTTCCATCTTAGCTTCTATGTTTGAGTTGTACCTTCTATGTTGTCATCCTTTTGGAGAGTATATCATTGTACAGGTACAGTTATATATTGTCAGATGTTGTGACCTAGGATCGCATTCTACCGTCGATACTATGACGTAGGATGGATGTACCCACTTCTTGTGCCCTTACACTGGGTGCGGGTCGTGACACATTTTTAGTGGTGGTCCATGCAGGTCGAGAGAGTCGCAATTAGTACGATTTCGTAGTGGTGCTCGAACTAGTGTATCACTACAACCTGTAATAGGATATTGGATATAAGTTTAAGGTACTCAATCACATTAGGAAAAACTCTTATCTAATTCTTACTGCAAATAGCCTTCTTTTGAAATAATTGTCCTCCTTTGATTATATAACTTCCTTCTAAGTAATTAATTCTTTGTTTGATATCTTTTTAGGATGGTGGAGACACGATCGTATTGCTCTAGCCCAAGGGATACCACTGAGTGGTCTGCCACTTCTCGTCCGACTCAGCAGGACCCTGGGACCGCAGTACCTCTCGTTCCTGGTTAGGTGGGAGCATCTGCAGCTTTTGGGGATTCTCCTCCACCAGTTCCGAGGACTACCCGGTGATTCAGGGGATGCTACCGCCACCGCCTTAGGGGACAGTTGATATGGCGTAGTTCCTTTCCTTCTTCCAGCAGATGATGGAGGAACAGCAGTGCCAGTTGGAGGATATGAGACATAGCATTGACAACGTCCATCAGCTAGCCATGGTAGCAGCAGAGAAGGTGACTGCCCAGCCGCTAGGAGGGTAGATACTGACGTACCACCCGAGAACCCCGGGCATTCAGGACTTTCAGAAGATGCGACCACGAGACTTCAAGGGCACTGAGGGTATCTTATATACCGACGACGGGATGGAGCATATAGAGAAGATCTTTCGTCTCGCGTAGATACCAGCTGGGATTTAGATAGAGGCAGCGGGCAGCCAAAAGTAGAACCTTGCCCGCACATTGTACCAGACCGACCCCAGAGTTGGTATAGAGGGGCAGACATAGGGAGCTTTCAAGAAGCTCTTCAAAGAGAAGTTCTTTCCCAACACAGCACTTGGCGCCTTGGAGACGCAGTTCGAGAACCTAGTTCAGGGGAACAAGACAGTACAGAAGTACGCTGGAGAGTTCTGCTGCCTGGGTAGATTTATTAAGGGCCTTAGCGAGACAGCGAAGGCTAAGAGGTTCAGGAAGGACTTGGTCAAGGAAGTCAAGTCCTTGACCGAGAGTGACAGAGATGCTACCTTTAAGGAGATTCTGTCGGGAGCTATGACAACGATGGATGACCTCGAACTGAAGCTGAAGAGAGGTCGTGATTCAAATGGAGCCGACGATAGTGGAGACCCGGCCAAGAGGCCCCATTATCAGCAACAACATCAGTAAAAGTCATTCCAGCAGCAGCAGTTCCAGAGTCTGGGTCGTGCACCATTTTAGCAGAGACAGATACAGCAGGCACCTAGGCTGTAGCTAGCCATCAGACATGTCCCACACCCGGTGTACTATTATGGATAGCCAATCTTGTTGGGTTGAGCCATACTATTGTGATATTATGGATAGCCAATCCTCTGGGATTGAGCCATACTATTGTTGTAATGACCTGCACCCGGTGTAGGGATACGAGTGCGTGACAGTGACCAGCCTATACCGCAACACCGGCGGTAGAACACTGTCTAGGTCTAACTAACTGACTATTAAATTATAATATCAAAACATGTCGAGATAGTCAACTCCAATCGGAGGACAATTAATGACAATATAACATATTCCATCACAATATTCTAAGAAGGATAAATGATACGAAAAGATAAAGACAACAATATATGAAAATATCCAAAAACTATCATAGAAATAACACAAGTCCAAAGTCTCAGAGTCAACAATCTCAAATACAATCTCTAATAATAAACATGACAAGAGTCATCAACTAGAGACAAAGTCCAATACAAATCTGGTCTACTGAATCGCTAAGTAAGTCTCCTTGGCCGGGACTAGACCCTCCTGAATCAGAGTCTCCCGATCTATACCTACTAAATCCGAAGGGCCGTAGTAAGTAGGGCACTCATCCTCTGCGTCGTCTGAAAAATATATCCATTCAGTATTGGAACGAGATACATTTCCAATAACAGTTCTAGTTAAATGATAAAGACTATGTAGCAGTAAATAGAGAGAATATACATGGTAAAGTGATATGTACATGAATATGGTTGTTTAATATCATAAAAGGTTATACGAACTTTTTATTTCTTGAACTTGAAAAAAGGTACAATCGATTCCTATGCAAGAAAATCTAAGTACAAGAATTCTGGGAAAGCGTGACGATGGAGATCGAGCACTGCAGCGGCTCCTTTACTATTGACTGTCTGACGATGAGTTGGACTTTCTTTGGCTTTCTGGTACCTTTGATGGAACTCTAGGGTTACCGATCAAGATGATGCCGGAGTTGAAGACTTCGAAGCTCTGCCTTTTGCCTTCTGCTTCTTTTCTCTCTGTGTGTGTCCTTCACCTCTTCTTGTTGAAGGAAAGACTCCTTCTATTTATAGGGGAAAGGGTACACATAGGCGATGTGCACTCAGATTTAAGATATGAAGGAATTTGCTGTCATTGTACGGTACAGGCTTCTGCTGAGCTGACACGTGGCGGACGTCGAGATTTCCCTCTATCGAGATCTCGGGTGGTTATCAAAAATAACCGAAGGAGGCGATACGTGGTGCATGTCTATTAGTAGGATTCCTTTGTTTAGATGAAGCAGAGCAGATCTTGGATTTTATCTCAGAGTAGGATTATGTTTGATCTTCAGAAAGTGATCGATTTAAACAAACTGACTTGATATGACCTTTATCAAAAGAGCAAACTTCGTCCTTATCTGAGTTTTAAACCAATTGACAAAATATTTGCACTTATCAATATGATCAACCTCTGTCCTATCATTGAGAGTGGTGGTTTAAACAAACCAATTGGGGAGGACTATTCAACCTTTGCCTCTAGCGAGGTCTTAGTACTACTGCACTTCTGGTGCGACGAGTAGAATGTTCTCCTGGAGACAATGGAGCCTCTGCGCTGTCAGGCGACGAGTGGACTATATTTCGAAGACGACGGAACCTCTGTGTGTTTGAACGACGAGTAGGCTGTGTTTCGAGTAGTAAAGTCATTGTGCTTTAGGACGACGAGTAGGCTATACTTCAGGCTAACGATGTTACTATGCTTTTGGAGCGGCAAGCTGACTTGTGTTGGACGCAATGGTATTTCTCAAGCCTTTGATGAAAGGGGTTGAGCTTCGGGGTCGAAGCAGAGGTCCGCGCTGTTGAAGCTGGGATGATGTGAAGTCATCACCAGTCTGCGCCTCCTGCTAGTGCAGGATTGTAGCTGCGCTTTTGGTTTGAAGAAGCTGGCTTTGAAGCCTTCTTTAAGAGCAATTAATGGCAACTCTTTAAGGAACGACTCCCTCTTAATTGCCACCGTTACTTGGGAAATTTCAAGGGGTCTTTTAACGGTCTAAGACTTAGTCGAATGAACCCATTTAATGAGATTCATCGTTCTGAGTCTTAGGTTCATCCCATTAATATGGGAATTTTGACCGACGGCCCCGTGGCCTATGTCTTGGACCACTCCCGCCCTATATAAAGGTGAAGTTTCTTCCGAAGAGTCACGTCTTCCTCTTTTTGTCCTTTAACACCATGCTGGATCCAGACTTAGCTTCGAGCGGCCGTTGGCCTTGCCTAAGTCAAATTTTGGTTGAGAGTCCCTTCGTTCAAAGGAGCTGTGCCTTCGTAGTAGAACTGCTGATGAGCTTCTAGATGTGCTGAAATGCTTCTCATGGGGAGTTCGAACCTGAGCGACAACTTGGAGGTCTTGGAGGTCCTGACGACCGAGTTTGGTCTAGTTGCCAACATAAAGCGCTGCAGGTTGTGCTCTGCCCTGCTCATTGGCAGCTGTGCACTTTTGTTAGGCTAGAAAAGCCTCAGAAGCTGATACGCTTTTGAAAAGGGCCTCCTGGCGTGTTGTGGATCGAATTCTCGCTCGGGCCAATAGCTGCTTCAGGAAGAATTACACGTCTAGGGGTGTAATGTAGTGGCATTCTTTGATGGCGACTGTATTCACATCTTCTATCCATAGTCCCTCCTCTCATGACGATTACACCGTGAAGATGAACCCCATCATAGATCCGTAGGATTTTTTAGTTCAACATATGTAATCACAAATACTTTGTAACAGATCCTTGCAATTAGGAAGTCTTCTTTTATGCAATGTGACGAATTTATGATAGACTTTTGTAGCCATGATTTAATAAAAAGAACTTTCCTTGAACTCTTTATCTATTTTTTTGGGAGTTTGTCTTTTCTGTTGGCGTGCTTGACCGCCTGCGCTTATGTAAAGCTGGGTTGGTAGTGAGAGCACCAACCTGCGCCATTTGTCATATGTGCCTTTGTGAAGATGGGTAGGTAGCGAGAGTACCCACCTGCGCCTTGTGTCACCCTGCATTTTTCATGCTTCTACAAGACCCCCTTCAAAGTGTCCCGAACTTGAGTCAAGATCGGGATACTTTGAAAAGAAGCATGACACGTGTTTCTTTATAGGCGAAATGCCCATAATGTCTACTGCCAAGCTGACATCATGCTTGGGCTTCAGCATTAAATACCTCAAGTCGTCGCTTCCTTAAGTTTTGATCATGACTCCTCGTTTCTCGCAAACGTTTATCATAACCTTTTTCTGAACCCACGTCATTTTGAGGGTGAACAAAGTATCTTGTCTTCTTTTGTGGACGTGGCATGGCTCCGTGAGCTCCCACTGGAGCGTGAGGGCTTCCGCTAGTATTGCTTGTCTTCACACCTAGTATTTTTCAGAAACTTGCCATTGATTGGCATCATGAGTAAGTCACCATTAAATTTGGCCAGTCGGTAAGCGCTGTAGGAATGCACCGTCTCTATGACGAATGGTCCCTCCCACTTGGGTTCGAACTTCCCTGCAGTTTTGTGAGTCATCACCATCGGTCTTCGGACTGCTAAGACAAGGTCGCCCACTTGAAACGTTCTTTTCCAGACCTTTTTGTTAAAGGTTTCGAAAATACGAGCTTGGTAAAGCTCGATCCTTTACTGTGCTAGTAGGCATTTTTTGTCCAACGCCTATAACTCTTGTAGCCGTTGATGCTGATTGTCTTCGTCAGTCAGCTGGTTGGTGGTAGCTACCCGTAAGGACGGGATTTAGATCTCCAAGGGGAGCACTGCTTCGCTCCCATAGATAAGGAAGAATGGTGTGCTGACCGTGGGTGTCCGAACGGTCGTACGGTAAGCCCATAGACATTCGCCCAACCTCTCATTCCAATCGTGTTTGTTAGAAGAGACGACTTTTTTGAGCAGTTTGACGATGGTTTTGTTGAATGCTTCGGCTAGTCCATTAGCCACAGGATTGTAAGCCATTGATGCCACATTCTGTACCCGGTTCTTATCGCAAAATCAATGGAATGTGTGGCTCACGAATTGGAGGCCATTGTCATGGACAATCCTTCTAGGAACTCCGAAGTGGTAAATGACGTAGTGCTTGATAAAGCTGATCACATTGAAGGTTGTATTTTGGAGGAGGGCGGGCTGATCGGCCCGACGATATCCATTTCCCATGCCTCAAATGGCCAAGCGGCCACCGTGGGGTGTAGATATTCCGAAGGTCGGTGGATTAAGTCAGCGTAAAATTGACATATCCTACACTTCTTTGGGTAATCTACGACGTCTGCCATCATGGTGGGTTAATAATAGCCCATGCGGCACAACTGGTCTTTTAACTTAGGGCCGGGCTAATGGGCTCCGCAGGTTCTATCATGAGCATCTCGGAGTGCCTCTTGCACTTCTGTCTGGGACAAACAATGCAGAAGGAGTCCATCGTACGAATGATGATACAACATTTTGGTGGCCGTGTCATAGAAGATTCGGAGTGAGCGTCTCCTGACGGAGGCCGCTTCCTTTCGGTCTTAAGGCAAGATTCCGTAGACTGCATAGTCTATGAATGGAAATTTCCAGTCTCGAATATCCACGTCAGTGTCTATTTGTACTGAGTAGCTTTGACATGTACGTAGAGCATTCTTCGGACAAACTAGCTCTCGTCCCATCACTGTAATGGCATATTGGGTTCCAACGAGGGCAGCCATAGAAGTGGCGAGGCCGGCTAGTTCGTCGACCTCTAAGTTATGTAGGTGCAGCACATGTTCTATAAAAAACCCTGTGAATGTGGAGATGATATCGATCGCTACCTGGTGGCAGGGGATCAGGTCTTCATGTCGAACCTCATACTGCCCTCGAACCTAGCTGATGATTAATTTCGAGTCTCCATAGGCCTCGATGTAGTTAACCTCCAGCTGTTTAGTGAGTTGGAGCCTAATAATGAGAGCGGTATTCTCTGCAACATTATTGGTGCACGACTCCATGAGAGAATACACGCGATTGATGACTAGGCCATCGGAGGTGATGAGGACGATCCCAACTCCTGTGATGATATCGCCCTTTGGTCCTGTACTTGAAGCACCATCGAAGAACATACGCCAAACCGAGTTGTCTAAGACTGCGTTAGACTCTAGAACTTCATCTTGGATATCATCGTAGAGTTTTGACGTCTCTGGCACATGGTGTGCTATCAGGAAATGTGCTAGCGCTTGGCCTTTGACTGCCTTCTGCGGGACGAACACCATATCATAGGGAGTCAGAAGGATTGCTCACATGGCTAATCATGAGTTTAATGTCCCAGGCTTGGTCATGAGGACTCTGAAGGGATTGATTCTGGACACGACGTGGATTGTCTGTCCGATCACATAGTGTCGCATCTTCTGGATAGCAAAGAGAAGGACGAGGCACTCTTTCTCTACATGATTATACCTATGCTCGGCTCCAATCATGGTTCTACTGAGATAGTAGATTGCCTGTTCGTGGCCTTCACTACTCTTCTGGGTTAGCAAGGCTGTCACAACCCGTACCCAGTATAGGGGCATGAGTGTGTAACGGCGCCCATCTTACACCGCAGATCGACGGTAGAACGTTGTTCTAGGTCGCTAACTAACAAATCACGCAATAATATAATGTACCTGTCATAGAATTTCAACTCCGAATGGAGGACAAGCATAAGAAATCATAATACTCAATCATAGCCTAAGCACGATAAGGTAACATAGAAGTCTAAATAACTGTATTAAACTCAAAAACAACAGCTTAAATAAACTACTGAAATAATAATATCTCAAACAATCTCAATTACAAGTCAAATATCTCTACTTATTACAATTCAAGTTTAAACATGAAATCTAAAATAAGTCTACTAAGCTAGTCTCCCGATCACTCCTGAGAGTCGGGACCCAAGGTAGCTAAACCATTTCCGGATCCATAGCAGGTAGGATATGTAACATCTGTAAAATTATGTCAATGTATCCAGTCAGGATTGGGACGAGCACATCTACTCTAGCAGTTCAACATAATTGACAAGCGCTATGAAAATGTAATATTAGTAAAAAAAAACTTGATGATCATGTTATAGAGACAATGTACAAGAAAAGACAAGTGTATATCGAACAATCGATGTATATAGAGAACATAAAAATGTAAAAACATGCAGATATGTAATAAATGGTAAACCTATCATGCAAGGTATATAACAGAAAATCCAGAGAACCAGTGTTAAGACCAGTGCTTTGAAATACCAAGTTGACATGTGAACGACTAGGGAGAGATATCCGGCAAACCATACACGTACGTGTGTAGCCGCTATTATTCCAGTAAGACCATGGGATAGAATGGGTATGTTCACATGTCTCCAAGATATTTCCCCGCCCGACTAGTACACATGGAATCCAGGTTTTTCGACACACATTTCATTAGTCAAGATAGGTGCATTAGTCCAGCATTACAACAGTCCAGTAAGCCAGTAGGCATGAAACCACGTATCTCTAGTCAAGAAATCCATAAAATACCAATCCGTGAGTCCATCGTGTCAGCAATCAAGATAGAACACTAGTATAACATGCATCACAGGATATATCAAATATGAAAACTATCAGAGAATGTAATAATTGAAGTTTGTAATGCAATCTACATGATTCTAGGTCAATCTGAGTCAAAATTATGTATCACAGGAGTCACAAGGCCCTATTTAGAGCAAAACATGTTATAAGGTGTTCGATATGAAATAATTGAAGTTTGTAATGCAATCTACATTATTCTAGGCCAATCTGAGTCAAAGTCAATTCTAGTCAAACCTCTTAGTCAACTAAGTCAAACTTCGGTCAAACTTAGACTATTTGGTCAATTATCTAGTGTTTGGTCAAACTTAGTTAAAATTATCCTATATCAAGCTTTTATCTACTTATATACATTATTTATACACATATCTATAACCTATATATGTAATATAAATATATATACATATATGTATATCCCTCTCAAGGTTATCCTAATTACCTATTTAGCCTTAACACTCGAACTCCCAACTCCTTAACTACTTGAACCTTGTGCCAAGTGGCCTTGCCAACTGCCTAGAGGGAAAAGATCCATTCCTATTGCTGCCAAGTCCAACCCCCCACTTCTAGCATACATTCCATATACTCAAACACACACAACATGGCATTGGCCAAAATGGCCTATAAACAAGCAACCAGGGAGAAGCATTCCTATTACTGTTGCCAATTGCTTGGCAAGCCAAGCCACTGCAGACCTGTGCAAGGGAGAGGCATCCAAGTGCTCCTGCTCTACTATATGGCACTGCTACTACTGGCACCATGCCATAGTGCATGGCTGCACTTTCTAAGGCAATATGCCATGCATTGCCTGTAGGCAAGTGCCTGAGCCTAAGTCAAATTCTGTCATACAACCTAGGCCAAACCAACCCCTATTTTGATTTACCTTGACTTCTCTCATAACTCTTGATAATATAATTCCTAACTAACAAATCCCTATATCTTAATCTGAACAATCAATATCCTAATTCACATCCCAACTAACTAACATATCTCTTAACAACTAACCAAGACACTACTCTAACACATACAAATTAAACTAATATGTAGCCTACTGAAGCTAAGAAAATACTATGTTCAATAAAACACAAATTCCTAATCGTAATAGAATAACCAAGTATCCTAACTTCCTAATCCCTTATACCAATCTCTGAATTGTTCTCCCTTGCCTTCTCATGCTCTCACTCTCTTCCTTTCTAATATTCTACTCATATCTAATCATATATATACATTAGTCCAATCTGTAAAATTGTCACACATGGACACTAATTACCTCACTCATTATACCTCTGACACTAACTCAAAACCTAACCAACACCCAAACCACTAACTCGTAAACTATCAAGAAACTCACTGACACACACCCTTATCCCTCACAAATCCCACACTCACCTAACTGGAACCCAGGAAAACCTTTGATACTAAACCCAAGACCCAAAGCCTCTATACTAGTTTAGGATGCTAGGTAAATCTCTCTAACTTCTCACTAAACTAATTCTCTGATACTAGATAACACTTGGACACTTCCAAAATGAACTCACCCACACAACTTGATATCTTAACTGCTACCAAACACTATTGTACTATTTCACCTCACAAGCACCCATATTTGGTACTCAAAATAGTGCACCCCTAATACCTTAAGACTCAGAACTCTAACCAATTCTGATACACTTAGATACCCATCATGCATTCACTCCATCACAGGCCACAGTTCTGGTCCGACCTCTATTTTGTTCATACTATCGCACTAGTGACACACACTCACTAAACTAGGATAGGACACTATATAAATCCTCACTAGTAACCCATATTTTGCCACCTATAGATCACTAAATTTCCATGTCTGCTGCTAGGATACACTGCCTACACATATAGATACACTAATCTTACTCACATAAAAATTGAAGCTATTAACAAATAACTGACACAAATGCATCATAGGTCTGAACTAATATCTGAACCTATCCCTCGCAGCTCATGGACTGAAGAATGATTAGGAGGCTAAACTAAGTATACATCCAACTGAGTACAACAATGGGGACTGAAACACGAGGGTATGGGTTCAAATGGACATAACAGTACATGGTTACTGCACAGAAATGGATCTGCATGCCTCGCCATTGCTCGATCTGGACATGGATAGAAGCCCCAAGCCTAGGGTCTTAGGTCAGTCACCTACCCTAGTTATAGGAGTCACTAGGAGTTGAAACCAGGGTGTGTCGAGGGAGAAAAGAACTAGTGGCAGCAGGGCATTGAACAGTGGACATTCGAGCATCCCCGTGTCCGATAACGATACATAAAACACATAAAATCAACCCAGCCTTATATACATACAATCTACATATAATTAGCTTTCTAAAAATATAATTTTTACCGAAAACAGGGAACAAAAGTTTCTAAGGGGTATTTCGTCGAACACATTGAATAGCTCTCTGACACTCCTCCGTTACACACCCTAAATGGATTCAATTTCTAACCAAACTTGGCCTAGGTTATGGGGACCCTAAATGAATGCATCTATGGAAAGAAAACATAATTTAAATAGGTTTAGAGGTCATTAACTATTGAGAGTTGGAATCTCAATGAAAAGCCCCTTGAAAAGATCCCACACCAATTTTCTATGGTTAAATGCTCCTAATCCTTGCTAGCTAGCCAATAGAGACCTCCTCTATAGTAGGGAAGTGTATTGCAATTGATTAGGCTCAATTTGGAGGTGATTTGGAGAAATGGGGCAAAGTTGGAGAAGAACACCAATTAGGGTTAGGGTTTGCAATGAAAGAGGCAAAAGGGGCAACTTATACTATATATAGGCAAGGGGAGGGTCATATGTGGCCGGCCAAGGGGTTACCTAGGGTTAGGGTTAGGTTCAATTGACTTGAAAGGCCTCTCAAGACATCAATTCCAGCCTTTTATGTAAAGGCCCAAACTTGATTAAGGTTTTGCACAAATATCTAGTTCTAACATAATATCTAGATACTTTAGAAATTAGTTAATTAGTTCAAATCTACTAACTAAGCCTCTAGGTTCATGATCAACATCTAGATTAGGGTAATTCCAGGGTTAGACCTAATATAACACTTAGCACATTATTTATTAAATAAAATTCAAAAAATAATAATAATTTATAAATTACCAAAATACCCTTAGCCTAAAAAGTGGTAGTGAACTAATCTAAATCACATTAGCTAGATCTCCATGGTTATGGTTAGTCTCTAGGCTAAGTAGTTCTAAGGTTTCACTAGCAAGGGACACAATCACAATCAATCAATTTAAATATTATTAAAATAATACAAAATTCACCAATTTATCATAAACATGATTTAAATATATTATTTAACAATTAACATGATCAATTTTACAAAAGTTCAAAATTACCCTTATTTTAGAAAAGTGGTAGTTACAATCCTTCTCCCCTAGAAAAATTTCGTCCTCGAAATTTAGGTTGGTCGTTCTCCTCTTAGGGTCTCGCCCCCAAAATCAAGGTCAAAAAAATCTATCCAATAACATGCAAAACATGGTCCTACTGGTCGTGATTTTAAAGTTTTGAATAGGGTCACTACACTATCTATCACATCAAAAGAATATCCTGACAGGTACTAATGGAATCATACATCAAGATGGGGAAAAAGAACCGAAAAGACAGACCTGCTAACCCGGCACCCGCAGCGTTGATCTCCTCGACCGTCAGTGCGAAAGCCCTACCCCTCTGGTGCTGGGCATGGTGCTGCCCCAAAGGTGGCATAGCTTCCTCTATCTACTTCATGATACTCAAGTAACATCCATACCGATATTTCATTCCATTATTGTAACACCCAGTTTTCTGAAATTGGGGTATTTTTGAAAATTTATTATTTTTATTATTTATTAATGGTATTTTAGTCATGATATGATTTTTGGTGATTTTTAGTTATTTAAAACTATTCTCTAAGTCACGACTTATGACTTTGTGACTTTACTAGTATAACCCTAGTGTAAACCCTAGAGATTTCACAACCTAAAGACTAATCATGATCATGTGAGCCTAGCCATAGGTTTAGAATATCAAGTTAGGGCTTTTTAGCCTAAAGGGTATTTTGGTAATTTTCTAGGATTTATTTGGAATTATTGGATTTATGTGTTTTTATTATTATTTAATTATTGATTAGTGTCATGTTAGTCCCTAACCTAGTTTAGCACTAATCTAGAGGTTAGCTACTAATTTAGAGGCTTGAGGATAGATATTAGTCTTTGATTAAAGTAGGATAAATATCTAGATATTTATACATGTGATATTTTGCTTGAATCACTCAAAATATCAACCCTTTGGCATGAAAGTCTTTGCCTTCACCTTGAAGGAAAGCCTAGGACACCCCCCTTGCCATGGCCGGCCATGGGGTACCCCCTAGCCCTACACCTTCCTATATAACCCATTGTATTCATTTATGATCATTTTTACATGAATTTTAATCCTACAAAATTCTATTTTCTTCAAACCTCCACAACTTGATCATTTTTTATCCAAATCACCTCTAGTCTTTTGCATTGGGACCCTACAACATCAAGGATGCTAAGGGAGGCTAGCAATCCAGAATTTATGAGCTTTGGGCATCACCAAGTGGAAGAAAACACCCCCCCTCTTTATTGATTTTCTATTGGAATTGCACAAATAGGTAAATGCCCTCAAACCTAGTTAATACTCGGTTTTTTCTTCATAAATGCATGCATATAGGTCTACCCTAACTGTGGGTCAAGTTTGGTGAAATTTAGGGTTGGTTTGGTGTCCGTATCGGACACGTATCCTAGACTATTAACCCTTGTTTGATGAAATGCCACAAAGGATTAAACTTTGTTATAATGTAGAACTAATTACATTTTTTTATAGCCGTAGACTAGTATAATTTATACCTACTTGACTGAACATGACACGGTGTCATTTTCGTGTCGAAAATCGACACGAACCCACTCCCAGGACACCGCACGGAGGCATACATCCTCCCCTGCTACTCGACACCTAGTGCAGATACTGTAGGACACGTGGATACGTGAAAATTGACACAGAGGAGGGGGCAACCTCTGACATGCCCTCCCCTCGAGTTTGAGACACGTTTGTGTCGTATCAAGAACGCACGGACACGTGCACTGGTCGTGCACTGTCAGCACACACGCGCGCGGGGGCCAACTTCGCGTGTGTCGGGTCGCGTGGACACGACACTTGGGCACCTCGTGGTGACACGAGTGTGTAGCCCATCATGTGGCGAACACATGGACACGAGCACGTGGTGTGTCGTGTCCTGTGTCGTGAACACGAGACACTTGACCGCGTGCACGACGCGGTCTGAACACGCGTATCAGTCGTATTTTTTACGACTGATACGGACTTCGTATCGTGTCCTGGAGCAACGTGGACACGGTGCAGGGTGTTGGACACGTACCCTACCCCTAGGCGCACCTTCGTGCACGAGCACGAGACACGAGTGCGTATGTGTCGTGTCCTAGGGTGAGTTGCACACGTGCACGACACCGTGGTTGTGTGTGTGTATCAGTGTTTACCCGTTTCGGGTTTGTGAGTCGTGGACACGTCAAATTGTGTCGTGGTGTCGTGTCAGGCCCCCTAGACACTAGAGGACACTTGGGGCAACACTTACCAACCGTTGGTTGGACACCTTAGTTAGGTTTTGGACACGAAATCGGGTTTACCCTTTTTCGAGTACTCAGTCCATTTTCCAGAGTTTGGGATATTTTCCCAGTTTTCAGAAATGAATTTCGATTTGATTTTTGTTATGTTTTATACATGTATTTGTATATTTCAGTGTTGTATACATAT
Source organism: Iris pallida (assembly GCA_029216955.1). Lineage (NCBI taxonomy): Eukaryota > Viridiplantae > Streptophyta > Magnoliopsida > Asparagales > Iridaceae > Iris > Iris pallida. The sequence continues at coordinate 238,763 of JANAVB010002026.1, read as the reverse complement.
GTATATGTATATATGTGTGTGTATGTGAGATTTGAGGGTGTATACATGTGTGTATATGTGTATATACATATATGTATATATATAGGGGTGTGTGTGTATTGTGTGTGTGTGTGGGGGACTGATTTCTGTTTCCAGAAATCTGGAACAGGCCCCCCTCCTGTCCAGCTCTCTAATTCTCTCTCTCACATCTCTCTATTTCCCTCTCTCTCTATATATATGTTATGTATATATATATATATATATAGTTATATATTGGTATATATAGTTGAGGGTATATATGGGTTTATATATATATATATATATATATATATATATATATATATATATATATATATATATATATATATATATATATATATATATATATAAATGTATATATATGTATATATGTTAGCTATCTATATATGTATATATATTATGTATATATGTGGGTACTATATATATATATTTGGGTATTATATATATATATATATATATATATATATATATATATATATATATATATATATATATATATATATATATATATATATGTATTGATATGGTTAGGTATAGTTGAATATATATATATATATATATATATATATATATATATATATATATATATATATATATATATATATATATATATATATGTATTGATATGGTTAGGTATAGTTGAATATATATATATATATATATATATATATATATATATATATATATATATATATATATATATATATGGGTAGGTTCATATTTTATATAGATATAGATACCTATATAAGGTATCCTAGATACTTGGGCCTATGGCCTATGGCCTATGGTTAGTAGGTTTAGACTTGACCAATAGGTCTAGTAGACCTAGTTTAACTAGCAAATTGACCCTTGATGACCATTGTTGACCAAAGTCAACTATAGGTCAACATTGACCTAGAAATGGCTTGGATGAACATAGAGGGACTAGTTGACTAAAGTTTGACTAAATCCTAACTAGATGATTAGGTTAACCATATGGATTATGAGGATAGTCCTATGTAGATTAAGATATGTATGGGGTTAAGTGGAATACTTAGAGGTTGTGTCATGGTTTGAGTTAGTCTTATAGAGTATTGACTAGAAGTTGACCATTAGTCAAGATTGACCTGATTACCTTGTTGACTAGTCTTTGTTTGACCCAAAACCTTAGTTAGTCTAAATTTGACCTAGACTTGACCTAGATTGATCATGTTGACTAGTATTTGACTAGTTTGATTAGAATGTTGACCAAGAGTTGACTTTGACCTAGATTTAACTAACCTTGACTTGTTTGACCTTGTTTGACCTTATTTAACTTAGTTTGATTCCCTGTGACCTAGTATGACTTTTTGTGACCTAGTTTGACTGTTGAGTTGACCAAGAGTTGACTTTTGACCAGATTGACCTAGAATCATGTAGTATGCATTGTATACTCTATTTTTACCATTGTGGATATATTGTGACTTGTGTTGCTATGATTAGGAGCCATACATCTCTCCTCAGGCAGTATATCCTCTTCAGATATTCAGTTATCAAGCGAGTACATTCTCTGACCGTTTCATACTTGCCAGAATTTATATTCTTGCTCTAGATTACTTTACTTGATGCTGACACAATTGTTATCACGGATTGGTACTATATGGATCTTTTCATGAGATGTTATCCCCCTCGGGAGAATCAGATACAGCATGTTTGTGCTTTTCACGAATCATCATGTATCTCTATGCTTTCATAGATTCACGAATCGCTTGTGACTCATGTACTCTCATGTTCACAGAGCCTCTCATGAATCTCCCATTTATGGGCTTATCACGAATCTTAACATAACTTGAACGGATTCTTGTGTATTGATTGGGGATGGGGGAGTAGAAATAGTCATGTGGATATTACCCCAGTAGCTGTAGTCATAAATCACTCTTAGCTGTAGTCATGAATCTCCTATGCCATTCACATGTCTATATTTTACTCTGACTCACTAGTCACTGCTAGTTCTCTATTATAGTAGATATTTCAGTACAGTTATCTCTTTTACTACATGTATCTTCCTTCAGCGTTTCCTATATTTTACTCTATTGCATGCTTTATATTTCCTATCATACTATGAACTGCGTGAGATGTATTGTGCTCGTTCCTGTCCTGACTGGACCTGTTGAAAATATTACAGAGGATGAGGATGAGGCCCTGGTGTCTACCTATTATGGAGCAGGACTAGATGATACATATGTTGTGGACCCTCAGCAGGATCCACCTGCAGCTGAGGATGTTGCCCCAGTAGTCTAGGCTAGTTTAGCTAGTCAGTCTTTTTCATATTATCATTTTGTCTCACATTCTGAGTTGTATTTTGAGATGTTGAGATGTATAGACTCTTAGACTTATATTGTATTTTGGGTTGACGTTCTGGATGTTATGTTATACTAGACACTTAGACTTATTTCATCTATTGTACTGTCTCTTGAGTTACCATCTGTCTATCTATCTATCTTTCATTCTTCTACCTAGGTGTGATTGAGATTGTATTCTGTTATGTCACCTCCATTCGGAGAGTATAAACTGTACAGTTACCCTTATATTGTTAGATGATTGACCTAGGACAGCGTTCTACCGCCGATACTGCGGCGTAGACTGGACGTACCCACTTCTCGTGCCCTTACTCTAGGGTGCGGGTCGTGACAATTATACTAGGGTACCATCTATATGGTATCTATTTTGCAATATGATAATCATACCTGTCTATCTAGAACCATGTTACCAGAATCCTCGTCATGCCAGTAAGTATGGTTGCGATAATCCATAGAGTCCGCAACTAAGGTACATGCCTCTAGAATCATGGTATTTAAAATTTTGTATTGCCGCACGCTTGGCTGTAAAATCTTTAAATTCCAACACCCGAGAAATACATCCAAAATTAGACTCTATATCTTTGCCATACCAGCTAATATGGCTGTAGAAGACTCTAGATTCCATAACTAAGGCAACCCAGCCCATAAGATTTATCTTCGTAGAAAATCAAGTCAACAATGAACATCAAGAATCAAATTCAACAACGAACAAGGAAAGTAGACAGAAACTGTTGGAATCAAATTTTGAGATAGTTTATAACGAGATTCTCAAGGGTCATCCCAGGAATCTTCTCATGTAATCCTAACTATGATTGAGTATCCTCTCACGCTAAATCCTATTCCTTATCTTTTATCGCAGGCGCGCGACAGTACAACTAATCGTCATACTACCACGTCTTCGCACAATTACGAATCTCGACCTGCATGGGCGACCACTAAAAACGTGTCATGACCCACACCCGGTATAGGGGCACGAGTGTGTAACAACGCCCAACCTACGCCACTGAATCGACAGTAGAACGCTGTTCTAGGTCGCTAACTAACAACTCACACAATGATATAATGTACCTGTCATAGAATCTCAACTCCAAATGGAGGACAAGTATAAGATATGATAATACTCAATCATAGCCTAAGCACGATAAGATAACACAGAAGGCTAAATAACTGTATTAAACTCAAAAACAACAATAACTTAAATAAACTACTAAAATAATAATATCTCAAACAATCTCAACTACAAGTCAAATATCTCTACTTATTACAATTCAAGTTCAAACATGAAATCTAAAATAAGTCTACTAGTCTCCTTATCACTCCTGAGAGTCGGGACCCAAGGTAGCTAAACCATCTCCGGATCCATAGCAGGTAGGACATATAACATTTGTAAAATTTTGTCAACGTATCCAGTCAGGATTGAAACGAGCACATATACTCTAGCAGTTCAAAATAATTGACAAGCGCTATGAGAACGTAATATTAGTAAAAAACTTAATGATCAGGTTATAGAGATAATGTACAAGAAAAGACAAGTGTATACCAAACAGTATATCTATATAGAGCACAAGTAAAATATAAAAACAGGCAGATATGTAATAAAGGGTAAACCTGTCATGGAAGGTATATAACAGACAATCCAGAGAACCAGTGTTAAGACCAGTGATTTAAAATACCAAGTTGACATGTAAACGGCTAGGGAGAGATATCCTGCAAACCATACACGTACGTGTGTGGCCGCTATTATAATAGTAAGACCATGGGAAAGAATGAGTATGTTCACGTCTCCAAGGTATTTCCCCGCCCGACTAGTATACATGGAATCCAAGTTTTCGACACACATTTCATTAGTCAAGATAGATGCATTAGTCCAGTATTACATTAGTCCAGTAAGCCAGTAGGCATGAAACCACGTGTCTCCAGTTAAGGAATCCATAAAATACCAATCTGTGAGTCCATCGTGTCAGCAATCAATATAGAATACTAGTATAACATGTATCACATGATATATCACATATTAAAACTATCAGAGAATGTACTCGCCTGATACCCTGAGCAACAGATGTGAATAGATGTCCGAACTGGAGTCACAAGGTCCTATTTAGAGCAAAACAGGTTATAAGGTGTTCGATATGTAATAATTGAAGTTTGTAAAGCAATCAACATGATTCTAGGTCAATCTGAGTCAAAGTCAATTATAGTCAAACCTCTTAGTCAACTAAGCCAAACTTGGGTCAAACTTAGACTATTTGGTCAATTATCTAGTGTTTGGTCAAACTTAGTCAAAATTATCCTATATAAAGCTTTAACCTACTTAGATACATTATTTATACACATATCTATAAGCTATATATATATGTAATATAAATATATATATATACATATATGTATATCCCTTTCTTGGTAATCCCTATTACCTATTTAGCCATAACACTCAAACTCCCAACTCCTTAACTACTTGAACCTTGTGGCCAAGTGGCCTTGCCAACTTCCTAGAGGGAAAAGATCCATTCCTATTGCTGCCAAGTCCAACCTCCCACTTTTAGCATACATTCCATATACTCAAACACACACAACATGGCATTGGCCAAAATGGCCTACAAACAAGCAAACATGGAGAAGGATTCCTATTACTGTTGCCAACTGCTTGGCAAGCCAAGCCACTGCAGACCTATGCAAGGGAGAGGCAGCCAAGTTCTTCTGGTCTGTTATAGGGTACTGCTACTGCTGGCACCCTGCCATATATAGTACATGGCTGCACTTTCTAAGGCAATATGACATGCATTGCCTGTAGGCAAGTGCCTGAGCCTAAGTCAAATCCTGTCATACAACCTAGGCCAAACCAACCCCTATTTTGTTTTTCCGTGACTTCTCTCATAACTCTTGATAATATAATTCCTAACTAACAAATCCCCATATCTTAATATGAACAATCAATATCCTAATTCACATCCCAACTAACTAACATATCTCTTAACAACTAACCAAGACACTACTCCAACACAAACACATTAAACTAATATGTAGCCCACTAAAGCTAAGAAAATACTATGTTCAACAAAAAACAAATTCCAAACCTAATAGAATAACCAAGTATCCTAACTTCCTAATCCCTTATACCAATCTCTGAATTGTTCTCCCTTGCCTTCTCATGCTCTCACTCTCTTCCTTTCTTATACTCTACTCATATCTAAACATATATATGTACATTACTCCAATCTATAAAATGGTCACACATGGACACTAATTACCTCACTCATGATACCACTGACACTAACTCAAAACCTAACCAACACCCAAACCACTAACTCGTAAACTCTCAAGAAACTCACTAACACACACCCTTATCCCTCACAAATCCCACACTCACCTAACTGGAACCCAGGAAAACCTCTGATACTAAACCCAAGACCCAAAGCCTCTATACCAGTTTAGGATGCTAGGTAAATCTCTCTAACTTCTCACTAAACCAATTCTATGATACTAGATAACACTTGGACACTTCCAAAATGAACTCACCCACACAACTTGATATCTAAACTGATACCAAACACTATTTTACTATTTCACCTCATATGTACCCATATTTGGTACTCACAATAGTACACCCCTGATACCTTAAGACTCAGAACTCTAACTAATTCTGATACTCTTAGATACCCATCATGCATTCACTCTACCATAGGCCACTGTTCTGGCCCGACCTCTATTCTGTTCATACTATCGCACTAGTGACGCACACTCACAAAACTAGGATAGGATACTATATAAATCCGCACTAGTAGCCCATATGTTGCCACCTATAGATATACTTAATTTCCATGTCTACTGCTAGGATACACTGTCTACACTCATAGATACACTAACCTTACTCACATAAAAATTAAAGATATTATTAAATAACTGACACAAATGCATCACAGGTCTGAACCAATATCTGAGCCTATCCCACACATCTCATGGACTGAACAATGATTAGGAGGCTAAACTAAGTATACATCCAACTGAGTACAACAATGGGGACTGAAACACGAAGGTATGGGTTCAAATGGACAGAACAGTATATGGTCACTGCACAGTAATGGATCTGCAGGCCTTGCCATTGGTCGATCTGGCCATGGATCAAAGCCCCAAGCCTAGGGTCTTAGGTCAGTCACCTACCCTAGCTGTAGGAGTCACTAGGAGTTGAAACCAGGGTATGTCGAGGGAGAAAAGAATTGGTGGCAGCAGGGCATTGGACAATGCACAGTCGAACATTCCCATATCCGATAATGACACAGAAAATACATAAAATTAACCCGGTTGTAGAGGCTAAAAATCAAGCTGCACCACCCATTAAAGTATGCGATCATCAGATGGCGCCAAATCATTATGTTGCGCCAAACCATCAAGTTGCGCAATATCAGGTTGCGCCAACATCAGGTTGTGTAGGAGACGGGTTGCGTGAGCGCCACATGGAGCACTTCCTTGAAAAGCTATACTGGCATCATCATTGCCTGACAACTGACAGCACGGAGATTAAAGAAAATTTATTCAAATCCCGCGCAATGCGACGCTCGAGAAGATTTTGACAGTATGTAATTAATGCTGACAGTTGGTTCGCGCAAGTTATTGTGTGGCACGAGAATTAACCGGTACAGCACAGAAGACCCAGTCAAAGGTGCCAGTTGTTGAGTTGCGCCCATGTGCAACCTGGTTATTTGGCGCCACCCGATCAACTTTTTCAGAAGCAGGATGACGTGGCGTGCAAGCCATCAATTTCGTAGACCGTGCCTACTACACTTCCCACAACAACGTGCATCTCAATCAAACGATGCCACGCGTCCATAGCAGTTGGTGCAACCACTCACGCAGGTTGTTACATTGCGTCTACGCGCAAGCCCGTGCAAGGTGATCAAATAGTGTACAGAACAAGGTGATATGGCGCACAAGCCACTAACTTCACAGAACGTGCCCACTACACTGTCTACGACCACGCACATCTCAATCAAACGATGTTACGCGTCCATAGCAGTTAGTGCAACTCCTCGCACAAGTGAATAGGAGGCGCGCATCCTGAAGTTCATGCAACCCGAAATAACTGCTAAACAGTTATTTCAAGAACTCTATAAATAGAGTTTCAAATCAATCTCAAAGCATCAAAAAATAATGATCATAATCTCCTGCTAAAGTGCTGTTGCATCCTCCAGAGGCTCGTGTCTTCGATATCACATCGTCCAAGGGATAAAGTGATCGTCTTTTGATCAGATTCCTATAGTTGTACTTCCCCAGAAATCAATTGTACTATTGTACTCCTTTCTAAGTTTGTAATAAAGACTTTTGTTTTTTATAAACCATCAAGTTGTGCAGCAATAGGTTGTGCCAACATCAGGTTACGCAGAAGACAGGTTGCCCGAGCGCCACGTGGTGTACTTCCTCGAGAAGCTGTAACGGCATCATCATTGCCTGACCACTGACAGCACGAAGATTAGAGTAAATCCATTCGAATCCCGCACACACGACGCTCGAGAAGATTTTGTCAACATGTAATTAATTTTGACAGCTGGTTCGCACAAGTCATTGTATGGCGCGAGAATTAACTAGTATAGCACAGAAGACCTAGTCAAAGGTGCCAGTTGTTGAGTTGCACCCATATGCAACCTGGCTAGTTGGCGCCACCCGATCAACTTTTTCAGAAGCAGAATGACGTGGCACACAAGCCACCAATTTCACAGAGCGTGCCCACTACATTGCCTACGACCACGCGCATCTCAATCAAATGATGTGACACGTCCATAGCAGTTGGTGCAACCGCTCATGCAGGTTGTTACATTACGGCCTTTCGCAAGACCGTGTAAGGTGATCAAACAATATTCAGACCAGGGTGATGTGTCGCACAAGCAACTAACTTTGTAGAACGTACCCACTACACTACCTACGACCACACGCATCTTAATCAAACGATGCACGCGTCCACAGCAGTTAGTACAACCGCTCGTACAAGTGAATAAGAGGCGCGCAACCTGAAGTACGCGCAACCCAGAATAACTGCTAAACAGTTATTTCAAGAACTATATAAATAGAGTTTTAAATCAATCTCAAAGCATAAAAAAGAATGATCATAACCTCCTGCTAAAGTGCTGTTGCATCCTCCAGAGGCTCGCGTCTTCGATATCATATCGTCCAAGGGATAAAGTAATCGTCTTCTGATCAGATCAGATTCCTATAGTTGTACTTCCCCAAAAATTAATTGTACTCTTGTACTCTTTTCTAAGTTTGTAATAAAGACACTTGTTTTTTGCAAACAAAATGACGACTCTGGTGGAGACGACTTTCTTCTCCGATAAGAAAGTGACAACTCAATGTGATACCACGTCAATCGGCAAGACGCAGAAGACCCTGGTCGTTCAAGTCCACCAGACAGCCTATGAGGCCATGATCAATGCTAGGGGTGCCAAGTGCACTACTGTCACTGTTAAGGGCAAGACGCGCTCTGTCTGGACTCCTAAGTCAGCGATGGCACAATCTCATGCCTCTGCGCAACTTGCACCCACCACTGCCCTGGCGTAATCTAAGGGAAAGTCTTTTAGCTAATCCCTCCACTTCTCCGATTCTGAAATCGAAGGAGACTTCGTCTCGACACACTGCTGTCCAAAACAAGGAAAAGTTCCCTTTGGCCTTTTCCCTCCTGGCACAACCTCTGTCTGTTCCTGCTCCGGTACAACTTGCGCATGTTTATGCTCTAGCGCAACCTATGCATGTTCATGCTATGGCGTAACCTGCACATACTTCTGCACTAGTGCAACGTAAAGAGAAACACTGTTTAATAGCTCCCTCTTTACCATCAAGCCATAAGTTTAGTGAGCAATCACTAAATCAAGGAAAACGCTCTTTAGCTTTTCCTCATTCTGCTCGAGTCGTTGACTAGATGGAAAGTACTGCTAATTCAGATAGAAATTATACTCTCCTTAACAGAGACAACCAAATCTCTGTCAAGAAGATGGGTTCTATTCAGAATGAACTTTCCACGAAAAAGGGTATTATGCCTACTCCAAAAAGGTTAGGGCAGGATCTACCGACCCTATGTATCTCAAGATCCCGACAAGGTGCCAATCAGGGTCAACCTCGAGAAAACACAAAATGTATCAAGTGCAACCTGCACCAGTTGCTAACTTGCACCAGAGGAAGAATGCTGAGGTAAAAAATCCTATGACTTATGCTAACCAGCTTAGCACGTCCTTGTACACTCAAGGTACGAGACACCTCAATAATAAGAACCATGTCTTGAATATCGTCAAGGACTACATTCCTGCAACTTATTCTCGTCCTGTTAGTGACCTCCATGAATACTTAATACAGAAGCGGAAGGTTACAAATCCATCCCGTCCAGCGGTGGACCAACAATAAGAACATCATTGCAATCACGACCATGAAGTTGCCATCAAATACTGCTGTCAGTCAGCCAAGCGGTCCGTCTTTGACCGTTTGAATTATATTCAGACTCCTGAACCAATCCTAGTGGACGAAGATGAATTACTCTATTCTCCTGTCAACATGGCATCTCGAAGCACTGGGGTTGGAAAACGTCCAAGACGTAATGCATCCCGTACTCCCAGTCAACAGTACTTAGATCGGATTCATGAATCTAGTGAAGGAGTATACCAATATACTAGATCAAGAAGCCGAGAAATAATCGGTCAAAGGAATCTTCCTTCCGACCAAGACACAATCGATCAAAGGAATCTTCCTTTCGACCAAGACACAATCAGTCAAAGGAATCTTCTTGATTCTAACCAAGATTCCTTCAGTCAAAAGGACATCCCTATCACTTATTCTGGGAGTGGTTCTTTATATGACTTTGATGCTGACAGTGAAAGTTCTGAAAGGACCATCCTTTCTATTAGCTCGTCTTCGAGGGCTAGAGAAGTGACTGCTTATGTCATCACAGAAGATCAAGATACTTCCAGTTAAGAGCAGAGAATTGTTGCTTTGGAGGCTAGTTTGAAGAACATGGCTAAGATGAAGACATGCATGCATGCTATGATTATGGTATAACATACAATTCCACCGGTCGTGAATCTGATTACGACTCAGGAACCTGTAACAACATCAGCTCCCATCAATATTGATATGTGGGTACAGTCTCCTCACACTATTTCTATTCCTGCGCAGGCTATTCTACGTCAATCTAGTACCGAGGGTGGAACTTATCATGCGGTACCCCCTCCTAACATATCAATTCAATCCACTCTTCTGCAATCAATGGGAGATACTGTTGAGGTCGTAAAATGTTTATGTACTCAATTTGAAGCTTTCAAATAGAAAGATGGCCTGCAAAAACTTGGGATCGAATTGCCCTATCCTATAAAATGGAAAGAAGTCCAATTTTCTCCTAAATGCAAACCCCCTACTATTATGCTGTTTGATAGTAGCACGTCTCCAAGTCAACACCTCAATCACTTTGAAGTAATGGCTGATCAACTTCAACCAAATGATGCTCTTCTTACTAGAGTATTTATTGGCTGTTTACCTGGTACAGCATATGGTTGGTATCGTAGTTTACTATATGGTTGTATAACCTCTTTCACTGGCTTCAAACAAATGTTCTTCGAATAATTTTATGAGGGAACCAACGACATGACTATGTCTGCTCTTATCAAAATTAAATAACGACATAATGAAACTACTGAACATTTTATTGAATGATTCCACCGTGAAGCACTAAAAATGCCTCTCGGAACTGCAGATGCTCTGAATATAGACACTTGCAAATCAAACCTGTTGCCTATAATCAGCATGTGGATGGGATCAATATAATTTCAGGACCGGCCTTCCTTCATAGTGAACGCCAAAGCAGCAGAAGAGAGCGCTGACAAGTTCAAGCAATTAGGTATTCAAATGCCTAATCTTGACAAATATGAACATGCTACACCAAATAATAGTGGCTGTCAGAACTATCACAAGAGCAAAAAGACTTTGGTTATTAATCTCAAAGGCAAAGAAGCCCTAGCTATCAATGTAAATCAGCCAACATCTACCCCAACATTACCACCACAACGGGCACCACGTCTAAAAGAAGAATACTCTTTTGATGAAGATGATATCATGAGTATCTTTGATTGTCTCATCAAGAGAAATAAACTTCAATTGCCATAAACAAAACGGCCAGAGAAAGTTGGTACTGACCATCCTAATTATTGTGTTTACCACAGATTTTTTGGATATCCAAATCGAGCTTGCTTTGTGCTCAAGGGTAAAATTCAGGAGATGGTCAATTCAATCACTCTCTAACAAGACGAGAAAATTGTAATGGCTAACGTCATCTTTTTACAGTTTGGAGATTTTTTGGCTCAAGTTGTGCAGGACGGGGTCATCCCCATCTCGAGAACTACTCTAGAGATTGTCAATCTTCCACCTGCACGAACTGATGGTCTTGTTCCTCTGTCTACTAATAAAGTGGAAATTATATGGATCTATCCAGATTTAGTGGCGGACTTCGAAACACCATCTTCCTCCACCAAGTCTAAGAAGGCCACTAAAAATAAATCATGTCATATGATTTCATTTGGTGAACTTTGTCTTTCACCTCTAACTGCTACCTTCATCTCGGCAACAGATAATCCTTCTTCTTCTTTCCCTAATGAGATAATATTGTCAAAGATAGAAGCCAAATATCAACCATCTTTCTATCTGTATAGTCCACAGTCTCGTGAACTAATGACAAAAATAGGATATGATCTACAAAAGGCCTCTGGTTTGAACCATGAAAAGGGATCTCCTATATCTCTTTCCCTATGTCTTTCTCACAACCAATCTCAGGTTGGTTTGGGTTACTGAACAAACTCTTCATCTTGCCAAAAGAAACCTTCCAGAAATATGATTCAGGCAAAGAGTTGCAATATGGTGTCCTATGAACCTGTATCCGAAGAAGAAGTCTTAACTGGTACCAGGTCTAGAAAACCTTACCTAAGAGACTATTCAGAAGGTCAAGAAAACCCTGCTCCAGCTCTGGAGACTCCTCAAGCACCATCTTCTCCAGCTATCAATGTTCCATCAGCTTCATCACCTCCAATAGTGCCCACTCCTCCCAAACCGACGACAACCGACAAAGGAAAATAATATTTCCGTTTTGATAATGTATTGAAGAAGACTCTAAATTTGGGACTCGAGAAGCCATGTAACTATGATATACTGGCTCAGCTGGCTAATACCCTAGCAAGATTATCAATTTTCGAGCTACTCCGTCTTTCGAAGGAAACTCAGAAAACGTCAATTGAAGCTTTGATGCAAGCTGATACTTGTCTAACTTTCCTCAAGAAGCCAGAGGAAGAGCCTACAACATGCCTTCATTGTTATAGTATGATGGAGCTGATGCCAAACATCACCTTTACACAAGATGATACGCTGTTGGAAGGTAATCGTCATAACCGACCCCTATACTTCATGGGATATGTCGATACCATGAAGGTTGATCGTATTTTGATCGATCATGGGTCTGCACTTAGCATCATACCAAAGACTCTACTAGATGCATTAAAGATTCCTATACACAATCTTTCAACAACCATCACGATAATCCTTGGATTCAATTATGGAATAAGTAAACCTTTGGGAAAGAACCGCATGAAAGTTCAAATAGGCAATCTTCGTACAAAGGTTACTTTCTATGTGATCGATAATCATGGCTCTTATAATACTTTGCTGGGAAAACCCTTTCTGCATTAGCATAAAATTGTACCATCCACTCTACATCAATGCTTCAAATATGTGGACGTCAATGGAGAGGTCCAAAAGGAAGTAGCTGACCTAAATCCTTTCAGGGGCATTGAAGCATAATGTACGGACTCTCGGATGTACAAGGAGGAGTTCATGAAAGTTGTATTGGCGATGGATAGTAAGGAAGATCAGAAACATACTTCAAAAGATGTTCTCATGATCTCCGTCAAAGGACGTACTACTTGTCCCTCTTCTTCTCAGACATTGACTATACATCTTTTCTCTCATAACAAACAGCCTCCTGCTGTAGAAAGGGAACAAAGGGAGATCACCTCTTCTGAGCCTCTTGTTATCGACCTTCATCGTAACAAACCTTCACCTTCTCCTTCCCCTTCTCCTTCTCCTCCTCTGGTTATCAACCTTACTAAGCCTTCTGTTAAGGCTAAGAATCATGTTGTAAATGATGATGTACAAATCAATAAAGTAGCATCTCCTTTACAGTATACGAATGTTCTTTATTATACTCGATATTATTTAAAAATGTTAGATAACTTCGAACCACTTACCATAGGAGCAGTTGAAGCTTCCCAAAACGAAGTATTGATCGAGCCAATGCAGGACACCTTCTTCTTAGTTCCTTCCAGAAAGAAAGATGAACTTCCTATACTTTTTAGTAAAAGAATAGAACAGAAGATGACACCCGATAGTTAAGAAGAAAATCACGATAACGGAAGACTTCAACTACGTCGTTATAATCAGCAATCAAAAGATATCATTCAAAAGATGGGCTATAATTTTAAAGCTGGTCACAATGGCGGCAAAGAATGGCGAACTCCTATTCGTATTTCTATTCCAAAAGGAAAATCATAACAATACTACAGCAAAATGAAGCAGGGATTATGTTATACTTCACCAATTCTGACTCTAGATGCCTCCAAATTCGATGAAGAAGAACGATCTAACTCTTCTGATTCTGTTTCATGGGATTCAGATACTAATATAGGGCACGTCCATCGAGTGACTCTAACTTCCAATATGGTAACTGTCGAGTTCTCGAAAGATGACGAAGACTTTACCGAAGCCTCTGAATCTGATCCTTGGGCCAAAAGAATGGATACTCAATGAGAGCTTCGCTTTGAGTAACGTGAGCCACCTACCGAAGATCAGTTGGTTCAAGTCAATATTGGAGATGAAACTTCCCCAAAACCGACTTTGTCAGCAAAAGCCTCCCTGATGTGGATAAACGGGAAGGAATCCAGCTCATTAGGGATTACATTGATGTATTCACTTGGAGCTATGAAGATATGTCGGGATTGGATCCTCAGATCGCTAACCACAAACTCAACATTCTGTCGAATGCGAAGCCAGTCAAGCAGTAACAATATCGGTTTCGACCAAACATAATGGATGCCATAGAAGCTGAAGTCAAAAAACTCATCGCCTACGGTTTCGTCAGAGAAGAACAACATCCAGACTAGGTGGCTAATGTTGTACTAATTTTGAAGAAAATAGGGAAAGTCCGAGTCTGCATCGACTTCAGAGACCTTAATGAAGCTTGTCCCAAGGACGAATTCACTCTTCCAATCACTGATGTCATGATTGACAATACTTGCGGATTTGAACGAATGTCTTTTATGGATGGATTCTCAGGATATAATCAAATCAAGATGCATCCAGAAGATGAGAAACATACATCTTTTCGTACTCCACTTGGAGTCTATTGCTACACTGTCATGCCATTTGGTCTTAAGAATACTGGTGTAACTTATCAGCGGGCCATGAGTACTATCTTTCGTGATTATTTACGAAAGACTGTTGAATGCTATATTGACGATATTGCTGTCAAAAGTTGTCTAAAAGGAGACCACATTCAAGACTTGAGAACTATATTCGATCTAATGTGCCAGCATCAACTCAATATAAATCCAACAAAGTCATTCTTGGGAGTCTCTAGTGGCAAATTTCATGGATTCGTTATTACCTCTAAAGGTATACACATTGACCCTGAGAAAATTAAAGCCATTCAAGAGATGCATCCTCCACGTAACCTAAAAGAGCTACGACGATTCCAGGGATGGCTTGCGTATATCAGGAGATTCATCTCAAATCTCTTTGGACGCGGTTGACCGTTCACTCAACTCATGAAGAAATATGTGTCTTTTATTTGGACTGAAAAATGTCAACAAGTATTTGAAGACATAAAGTGGTACTTGATGAACCCTCCAGTTCTAGTGCCTCCAGTGTCAGGAATACCCTTCCTGATGTATGTTCGAGCAATGGACCATTCATTAGGTACTTTATAGCTCAGAAGAATAAAGAAGGTCATGACAGGCTATCTATTACCTTAGCCGTACATTAATTGGAGCTGAGCATCAATACACCCCAGTGGAAAAAGAATGTCTAACTTTGATGTTTGCTATTCAAAAGATGAGACATTATATCACTGGCTAAACTATTCATGTTATTTCTAGAGTTAACCCTCTCCGGGTCCTGATGAAGAAGCCCAGTACACTCAATTCTAGGCTTGCAACATAGGCCATATTGTTAGCACAATATGATATGGTTTATGTTCCTCAAAAATCTGTTAAAGGTCAAGCCCTTGCTGACTTTTTGGCAGCTCATCCAGTTCCCGAAACGTCTAAACTCTACGACGAGATTCCAGATAAAACTTTGGAGTCCAACATGATTTCAGAAGAAATTCTTACCTGGTCCCATATCATGATGCGGCGATCAGGATGGCTACTTCATTCAAAGGCTTCTTCATCGAGCATATACGTCGAGCGTGTAATACAGAGGCTGATGCACTCACTAATCTTGCAGCAGTATTAGCAATTCAGTAAGAAGGCAACAAATGATCGTCATCACTAATAAAGAGTTATTTTACGTCGAGAATAACTTAAATATTGAAGTCAACAACTCAAACATGGAATTCAACAATTCAGTTGAAATTTGTGCTATCAGTGAAGATTGGAGGACTCCTTTTATAGACTTCGTGGTCCATGATATCTTACCCGAAGATCCTATGGAGGCTATAACAATTCGTCGGCGGTCACTCAGATTCTATTATAATTATGCTACAAAGACACTCTACTGACGAACGTTTGACGGCTTACTCCTATGCTGTCTTGCAAGAGAAAAAGCAAAACAAATACTTTGTGAAGCTCATAACGGTGTTTGTGGCGCACATCAACCTGGTCCTAAACTACAGGATTGTATTCACCGTATGGGCTACTATTGGCCCTCGATGGTATTTGATGCAATCGAGTATGCAAGGAAATACCGAGCATGTCAAATCCATGCTGACTTCATCCATCAACCATCAGAATTTCTTCACCCGATGGCAGCATCTTGGCCCTTTGAAGCTTGGGACATGGATGTCATTGGTCCTATCAACCCTTCCTCGTCTCGAGGACATCGGTTCATATTGGCCATAACTGATTATTTCTCAAAGTCGGCTGAAGCTATACCTCTAGCTGAGGTCAAGACAAACAGCATTATCAATTTTATTAAGCATCATGTGATCTACAGATTTGGTGTTCTTCGGTGAATCATTCATGATAATGGGCCATAATTTATCAGTCATAAGTTCACTCGATTCTGCGATGACAACAGGATCAATAATATTGCTTCTACAGCTTACAATCCTGCAGCTAACGGGTTGGCAGAAGCATTTAACAAGACCATCATCATACTCCTCAAGAAGTTTGTTTCTACCAACAAACGGAATTGGAGTGAAAAGCTTGGAGAATGTCTGTGGGCTTACCGTACTACTATACGTACTCCTACAGGCTGTACATCTTTCTCTTTAGTACATGGATGTGAGGCCGTCTTACCATTAGAAATTCAGATCCCTTCCCTAAGGTTGCCATTGCCAATGAACTCACAACCAAAAATAATGATCGTCTGAGACTTCAGGAGCTTGAACGCATGACGAGAAATGGCTCCTAGCTCAACAACATATTGAGTTACACCAAGCTCGTCTATCAAAAGCCTTTAACCGTAAAGTCAAAGTCCGAACATTTCAGAAAGGAGAAGTAGTTCTAACTGTCAGACGTCCTATGACTATGACGCACATGAGCAAAGGCAAATTCGAAGCGAAATAGGAAGGACCCTACATTGTAAGGAAAGTTTTTTCCAACGGAGCTTATTAATTGACTGGTATGGATGGACGAGTCGCCATGATGCCTATCAATGGCAAGTTTTTCAAAAAATATTATGTTTAAAGACAAAGAGATATCAACACAGAGACTCAGAATGTAAATAAAATTTCTTTTATTGCATAATTCAGACGGAAGGAAATACATAAAATTAACGAGGACCAGAGCCCTCATGATCGAAGATAAATTTTACAAGAAGCTCAAATACATTATTGTTGGATGATACCAACAATTCACATGCAGCTTTTCTCAGAGCTTCTTCCTCGGCAGTACTCCCAGGCTCCACCAGTTTGGCGAGAATGTCCTGCTTCTATCAAGGGACAGCCAAGCTTTCCCGACTTCTGGCGGAGTAGGTGGTGGAGGCTCGTCGGAAGGAGTATCGAGGGCAGCTTTGATCTTCGGGATGACTTCCGCCTCCTTAGGCATATCTTCTGAAGACATTTGCAAATAAAAGAAAAGGGGTGAATAATGCTCTCAGAAAAGTTCCACACTATTTATAGACAGAAAAGCCAAACATTTTGTCTCGGAAACTGAAGCAACCTTTTCTTGAAAATACATATTCTTTCATTTCATCTCTTTTGAATAAGTCTCCATATATTGTCTATCTCGAGAAACGAAGCGGCCTTTCCTCGAAAAGACATGCTTATTCATCAGTCTTTTCATCTCTATTCATTTCGTGAATGGGCCTACATTTGTTATCGTTTATTTACTTTTTCGTAAATAAAGCCACAAGATAATAAATACTCAAAATCCTAAGTGGAGCCTATCTAAATCATCAAAACAATCTTTTTGAAACCCAGCTATTTTAAAAAAGATATCTTTTCTTTACAATAAATCCATATTATTACAGATATTATCTTCTTTCCTATCTTTAAGTCCCAGTGGACTTGAAGACCATTAATAGAAAAATGAGTTCACGTCCATATTACCTCTGGATTCTATTTTCTATATCATCACATCAAATCAAATCATAAAGAAGAGAAAAAAATCATTCTTTATTTCTTCTTTAAAAACATAGATACATCTTAATAGAAATCTATTACATCTCGAATTTTTATTCTAAATTTAACAAATGAAGGTCTATTACATCTTTGGATCTTCTTGTTGGTGCCAGTTCCTTGTCGATTCGACGTGAAGCAGCGAACAAGGCAACATAATCAACTCTGATCTTCTCTCTGAGAAAGACGAGAGGAAAACCACAGAGTATAATAGCTCAAAGACAAGCTGCTGTCAATACAACTGGTGGAAAAAATATGACCCTTCATGAGAAGTAGGAATGAAATCACCCTTGTGATATGATTCCTAATTCTGTGTCTCCACCGTCCAACTCTCATGTATAAAGGCCCTTCTTACCATCTTGAGGAAGCCCTTTTAAGCATGAAGAGTTCTGAGCCCTCTGATGTGTGTGTCAAAGTGGTTCAACTTCATAGCATCCAAGATCACCAATATTACCGGTTCTGGGAATTTTCGTCAATTGGTCCCCTGCAAACATCAGAAAGAAGAAGAGAATATAGTAAATATTCTTTTCTTCTCGCAACTATTTATATGCGATTGAAGTTGAAACGTTATGCACGTCCGTAGGCATATATTTCGGGAAGAAACGCTACGTGTTGTTCGGAAGTTGATGTTGTTATAACCGATAAAGTACGGGATATATCAAAACAGTTACACAACAAAACTTAAACGCGCTAGGATTTAATAAAGCCAATTTTTTTCATTTTATATGGAAAAAGAGGACAGACACTACAGACGTAGGCGCTATGGCCATTATAGAAAATAACACGCTCATATCACGTCACTTCTTCTTTCCGTCATCAGTCTGACGCAAAGCAGCGTTTAACTCCTCCATGTTGTGGATTTCCGAGTGGTGCATCAAACGGAGGAACCCTTCCCTCTGTTCCAATGTGCCACGCTCTTCGGAAGTAGATGATGGCCCAACACTGGAACGAGTGAAGACTGTTGGGGTCAGGCCAAAGCAGTCTAGAAAGTTCTCCGCCCTCAGGGATGGGTCAGCTTCCAACAAATATGCCATAGGCAGAGAGTGTGACTTCTCCTCAAAAGCTTTGCTGTCGACATTGATGTTCATCTCCTTCTTCATGTTCTCTTTGGAAGCCATAAGAGTGAATGAAGATGGAGGCTAGGCATCATGCCTATATATATACAGAGAAGATCAGCCCCCGCTGATACTTCAGATTCCTCATGAAAAAGTGGGTTGCATTTAAAGAAAAGCTTAAAACAAGGAAGAAGAAGAGAAAGTCATTTCGAAAAATGAATGCTCCCATAAATAGGTTCATCGTCGGGAATGAACTGAGCACTTAATGATCTTTTTTGGTTAAAAAATGCGTGACTTTTATGTTGCATGATACTCATGTTGTGCAGTAGTCTGATTACGCGACACTCATGTTACGCAGTACTCGGATTGCGCGACCCTCATATTGCACAACATTCAGGTTATGCCACATTTTTGCTACGCAATATGTCAAGTTGCGTCCAAAAGAGAGCACAACCTTCGAAATGTCATGCAACACAAATTGACAGCAACCCAAACCCTAAAAGTGGGAGGCGCAAGTTATGGAATGTGTCCAACTCTAAAAAGAATGAGCACACGTTGTCAGAATCGAGCCGAACCCTAAAGTGGGTGATCGATGATCGGTTTATGGTCAGACACTTACACTCTAGGACCGGGTTGTCCGTCTCTCGGCGTGACGAAGGCGAAGCTCACATGGATGGCTCGGCCACGGTCTTTCTTTTCTCAGCAGCGGAGTGCTTGGGTGCCATTGCTGTCGATCGAAGCTCTCAAAGATTGGAAAGAAGGAGAAGAAGATAGGGTTTCTCTCGAGCCATCCCAAATGATGTGCAGAATGAAAAAACTCTAAAATTGTACGGCTATTTATAGCCCAAACAGTTACGCAATTTATGCTGAAGAATCGGGCTCGAGTTGACTGGCACAATCCAAACAAAAGTAGCATAATCCAAAGTATTTCAAAACTTTGAAGTTTTTTCAAGTATCAAAAAATTTGAACGGGACCTTGTAGAGGCTAAAAATCAAGCTGCTCCACCCATTAAAGTGTGTGATCATCAGATGGCGCCAAATTATTATGTTGTGCCAAACTATCAAGTTTTGCAGCATCAGGTTGTGCCAACATCAGGTTGCACGAGCGCCATGTGGTGCACTTCCTCGAGATGCTGTAATGGCATCATCATTGCCTGACAAATGAAAGCACGAAGATTAAGGAAAATACATTCGAATCTCGCGTAATACGACGTTCAAGAAGATTTTGTCAGCATGTAATTAATGCTGACAGCTGGTTCGCGCAAGTCATTATGTGACACAAGAATTAACCAGTACAGCAAAGAAAACCCAGTTGAAGGTGCCAGTTATTGAGTTATGCCCATGCACAACCTGGCTAGTTGGCACCGCCCGATCAACTTTTTACAGAAGCAGGATGACGTGGCACGCAAGCAACCAATTTTGCAGAGCGTGCCCATTACACTGTCCACGACCACGTGCATCTCAATCAAATGATTCCACACATCCATAGCAGTTGGTGCAACCGCTTGCGCATGTTGTTACATTACGCCCACGTGCAAGCCCGTACAAGGTGATCAAACAGTGTTCAGAACAGGGTGATGTGGCACGCAAGCCACTAACTTCATAGAATATACCCACTATACTGTCCACGACCACGCGCATCTCAATCAAACTATACCACGCGTCCACAGCAGTTACTGCAACCGCTTGTGCAAGTGAACAGGAGGCGCGGAACCTGAAGTGCACGAAACCCAGAATAACTGCTAAACAGTTATTTCAAGAACTCTATAAATAGAGTTTCAAATCAATCTTAAAGCATCAAAAAAGAATGATCATAATCTCCTGTTAAAGTGCTGTTGTGTCCTCCAGAAGCTCATGCCTTCGATATCACATCGTCTAGGGAATAAAGTGATCGTCTTCTGATCAGATTCCTATAGTTGTACTTTCCCAGAAATCAATTGTACTTTTGTACTCTTTTCTAAGATTGTGATAAAGACTTTTGTTTTTTGCAAACACCAGTCTTATATACATACAATCTACATATAATTAGCTTTCTAAAAAGATAATTTTCACAGAAAACATAGAACAAAAGTTTCTAAGGGGCATTTCGTCGAACACATTGAATGGCTCTCCAATACTCCTCCGATACACACCCTAAATGGATTTGATTTCTAACAAAACTTGGCCTAGGGCTAGGAGGACCCTAAATGAATGCATCTATGAAAAGAAAACAAAATTTAAATAGGTTTAGAGGTCGTTACCTATTAAGAGTTGGAATCTCTATGAAAAGTCCCTTGAAAAGTTCCCACACCAATTTCCTATGGTCAAATGCTCCCAATACTTGCTAGCTAGCCAATAGAGACCTCCTTTACACTAGGAAAGAGTATTGCAATTGATTAGGCTCAATTTTGAGGTGATTTGGAGAAAGGGGGCAAATTTGGGAAAGAATACCAATTAGGGTTAGGGTTTGTAATGAAAGAGGCAAGAGGGGGCAACTTATACTATATATAGGCAAGGGGAGGGTCATATGCGGCTGGCCAAGGGGTTACCTAGGGTTCGGATTAGGTTCAATTGACTTGAAAGGCCGCTCAAGATATCAATTTAGCCCTTTAAGTAAAGGCCCAAACTTGATTAGGGTTTTGCACAAATATCTAGTTCTAACATAATATATGGATACTTTAGAACTTAGTTAATTAGTTCAAATCTACTACTAAGCCTCTAGGTTAATGATCAACATCTAGATTAGGATAATTCTAGGGTTAGACCTAATATAATACTTAGCACATTATTTATTAAATAAAATTCAAAAATAATAATAATTTATAAATTACCAAAATACCCTTAGCCTAAAAAGTGGTAGTGAACTAATCTAATCATATTAGCTAGGTCTTCGTGGTCATGGTTAGTCTTTAGGCTTAGTAGTTCTATGGTTTCACTAGAAAGGGACACAATCACAATGAATCAATTTAAATATTATTAAAATAATAAAAAAATTCACCAATTTATTATTAACATGATTTAAATCTATTATTTAACAATTAACCTGATCAATTTTACAAAAGTTTAAAATTACCTTTATTTTATAAAAGTGGTAGTTACAAAGGCACAAATAGAATGGTCCATAGCTCAGACGTATAGTAGAAAAGACTTTCACACAACTGGTGCTACCAGTACGGAAGGACTGGTGAAGTACTTTTTGATATCGTTGAACGTGCGTTGGCATTCTTCGGTCCATACAAAGGAGACCCCTTTCTTTATTAACTTGGTGAAGGGTTGACATTTGCCCGAAAGGTTCGCTATGAACCTTCTGATATATGTTAGGCGTCCTTGTATGCCTCGAAGCTCTCGGAGATTCCTTAGAGGAGCCATGTCCAGAATTGCCTTAGTCTTCTCCGGATCAATGTGAATCCTCTTTGCTGTGATGATAAAGCCCAATAACTTGCCGCTGGAAACGCCTAAGAAGGACTTAGTCAGTTTATCTTTAGTTGATGAGTTCGTATTAAATTGAATACTGTTCGTAGATTGTCCAAGTGGTTGGACTTGTCCTTGCCCTTAACGGAAATGTCATCAACGTAACACTCCATCATTTTTCGGAGATACTTTCGGAATATAGTGCTCATAGCATACTGGTATGTTGCTCTCGTATTCTTCAATCCAAAGGGCATTACTGTGTAACAGTATACCCCTTTTGGAGTTCGAATGCTGTATGCTTTTCGTCTTTGGGGAGCATCTTGATCTGGTTGTAGCCTGAGAAACCATCCATAAAGGACATGTGCTCAAAGACACATATGTGGTCAATCATCACGTCAATGATCGGGAGGGGAAACTCATCCTTAGGATAGGCTGAGTTGAGATCCCAGAAATCTATACAGATCTGTATCTTCCCATTCTTCTTAGTAACTGGGAGAATGTTTGCCATCCAATCTGTATGTTGATTTTTTCGATTGAAGCCACTGTGAATGAGTTTGTCGACTTCTTTATCGATATCATCCATGATGTTGGGGTAAAACCGGTACTATTGCTGTTTGACACGCTTAGCATTGGACAAGATGTTGAGGCAGTACATGGCGACTTGTGGGTCTAAACCCGGCATATCCTCGTAGCTCCATACGAAGACATCGATATATTCTTGGATAATCTGTATCAGAGATTCCTTATCTTCTTCTGTCAGGCTTTTGCTGATAAATATGGGCTTAGAAGAGGCCTCATTTGCTAACTCGACCTGGATGACTTCATCATCTGTGGGAGGTTTGTATTGCTTGAAATGCCATTCCCATTAAGATCCTAGGCGCTACAGCCAGGGTTCATCTTCGAAGCATTCGAACATCTGGTCTTCATCCTCGACCGGAGGATTTGTGGAGACCATGTTAGCGGACAACATCTTTTTGAAGACCTGACCGGTACTGGTGCCAGAGTCCCAGGTTGAGGAGTCAGAAGAGTGTGAATGTATCATGACTTCTGTCTCTAAGTCTTCTGAAGTTGAAGTGGGTGTAACATAACCCAACCCCCGACGGGTGTGCTGGTAATAGTTTTGAGCCTTTTCTATTAGAGCTCGTATCCGTAAAGGAAGGCACCGACCTTTACCATAGTTGAGTCCTTTGTTGTTGTTCTAGTCGTAACCCATCTTCTAGATGAGGTATTTGGCTTGAGTAGCGTAACGGTAGAGTTGCATCTTGCCATTTTTAGGTTCTGGTTCTCCTGGAGTTAGTCGTCGAGGATGCTCCAATCGTCCAAAGATGATGGGTACCTCCTCCTTCTTCCTTGTTGGAACTAGGAAGTAAGAGCCTCGGAAAGGGACAACTCGGCTCACAAGGTTGGCATTTGTTACTTGTGTTTATAGCATACATAGAGAGTTGTCTAAGAAATATCTAGTGTTCCAACATGCACGAGAGTAATTCGAAGACAACTTTCTATTAATAAAATAAGAAATTTTATCCTGAGGGATTACATCATCTAAATAGTGCACTTCGGTATCGCCGCAGACGTAGTCTCCTAGCTCATCATCGGTGAGGACTAGGGCTATCGAGGGAGGAGGGAGAGGATGCTTCCCCTTTAGCTTGACCACCAAAGGGGCTATGGTCGGAGGTTTCTACGCCTTCATGGTTGACTTTGGAGACCTCCGGGGCAGCCTTATTCGTATAGGATCCTGGCCATCATCTGACGTCACCGAGGGCGAAGATGGCGCTTTGCCTCGGAGCTTGATGACGAGGGGCGCTGATACCTTGGGGGTTTTTTCCTTCAGTCGAAACTTTAGGGGTTCTTCAGTAATCGCTGTGCTTCCTGAGGCCCTCTCTGCCTCGTCGTTGGCATCATTGCTCTTATCGTCCCAGGGGACTGACTTATACAGATCGGCATCCGTACAGTAGGCTTCAAGTCCCCGAAATGGATCGATATCAGCGAATTCGGTCTTGATAGTTCCGTCGCTGGCTACGTACTTCACGCATTAATAGAGAGAGAGGAAGGAACGATCATGTACTCATGAATCCATGGTCGTCTAACAACATGTTGTAGTTTATGTCAGCGTCGATGATATAGCAAGTCACTTCAGTGTGGAGGTCACCTATTTGGCACTTTAAGCAAAATTTGCCTAGGGGCTCGCTCTTTCCTACGTTAAAGTCGCTGATTGTTGTGTTCGATGTAGTCAGCCGATGTATCGGAATCCTTAGAGTTTGGAACAAACTTCTCAGGATGATGCTGAAAGAGGAGCCTGGGTCGATGTAGATGCGATCGACTTTAATGGCACCGATATACCCTGTATAGTACAGAGGCCTATTATACCGGTTATTCTTCAGCAGCATGTCTTGCTGGGTGAAAGTGATACTGGGATCACTTCGACCACACTGTGACAAGGTGGACAGGCCGTAGGGTCTTCCTTGGGTGGTCGCACCTGAGTGAGAAAGGACTCGCTGTTCTATAAGGCTTCGCTGAGCGCATTTTGGGTCTCTTTGAAGAGAGAGGATCTCGAAGAGTGACAATCTAATGGGGGTATTGGCTAGCTGTGCCAGTATGTCAAAGTTGTAGGGTTTGATAGGCCCTACTGTCGAATCTTTCCTCAGAGGTTTGTGGAAGCAAACCTCTTTTTGCTTCTGCCTATTTGCGATAGGAGTCTGAGACAGGCCTGCTTCTGATGTATCAGGAGCAGGGGTTGTAGTTGGTGGAGGTACTGCCTTCTCTGGAGCTTGGTTCTCCTCTTGCTGCCGTGCCGAGCGAGTGGTCACCAGGGTGTCATCGGTCGATGTCGAGACCATGCGACATGTCCTGACCTTCTTCCCTTCGATAGAGGGGGTTGTAGGTGCCATCATGTCAGGAGTATATTCGGGGTGGACCCACATGACCTCGCCTCATGGGGTGCAGAATGGTATGAGCCCTTGAGCATTGTCAAGCGCTGGTGGAAGATTGATTACTTCCATTGCCACCCTCGGGATGGGGATGACCCCGTCCTGTGCCTTCATGGTTGGAAAACTTACAAACTGGAGAGTAACCATGTTGGCCGGGATAGTCTTTTCTCCATAGTCAAGTGATATGACTTTGGCGTCGATGAGACGCTGAATCTATCTTTTCAACAGGTAGCAATCTCATGTCGAATGGTGGACATACTAATGATAATAGAAATATTTAAGGTTGTCCACCTTCCCCACTTCATCGGGGCGCTTTGGTGTTGGAAGAGACAGCTTGCCACTCTTCGTCAGCATATCGAAGAGTTCCAGCGTATCCTCGTCGTTGAAGGAGTAGGTCTCCCTCAGCTTCTGTGCTTCTACAGACTTGTCATGGTTATTGAACCTTTGGAGATGTTGACGGTCATGGCTTGTTTGCCTTTTTCGTCCCTCGGGTTGTTGCTAGATGAGCGTCTTCCTTTGTCCTCGAGAGAATGAAACTTTAATCCCAGGAGCTGTGCATCTTGGGCTTTCCTTTGTGCCACATCCGCCTCTGTAATGAAAGGCGTCTACTATGTGTAAGGAGCGCTGTGCCACAATTTGATTGCAGGCAGCATGTTCTTGCAGTATGAGTCGATAAGCATGGGCTCGGGCATGTTAGGCAGTAGCCTCAAAGTTGCCTGGCGGAAGCGCTCGATGTATGCGCAGACATGCTCTTTCTCTCTCTGGATGACCTCCATGAGAGTTGACATCGTCATGTCCATCCCTCCTTCATTGAATCGGTCGATAAAGAGTGTCTTCAGGTCCTCAAATGATGAAATACAGTCGTCCAGAAGACTGCAGAACCACTCATAGGCTACCCCATACATGGCTCCTATGAATATGTTGGTGAGGAGGGCGTTGTTATTTGGTAGGTGCCCTATTACTGAGGTGAAGTACCTCAAGTATCATCGGAGAGACTCCTTTCCATCGAAGGGCGTGAGCGTCTGTGGATTATATTTTGAGGCTAGACTACGTTGTCCCACTCGGCAGGATATGGCTACCGAATTCCCATCTTCCGGAGTGCTGCTTGCTTCTCTTTTGCATCATAGTGAGCATACAGTTCCTTGATGGCCTGCTATATCTCGGTTGACATTGCAAGTCTTATGGTCGATGGAGTAGACGACGATGGTGTCGCTTGGTTGATGATGGGCAGCTTACTAGATCCGTCGTTAGCTGCTGGGTCAAGCGCAGGTGTGGAGCCAGTATGGACCAAACTCCTCTTGATCTCTAGTATGATAGAAGACAAGGATTTTATTGTAGCATTTAACGTATCGAGGCTCTTCCCTAGAGCTTCGATACGTTTTAGCTGGTCAGGCGTTTCACTATTGTCCACCTCGTCGCCATCGGCCATAAATACGAACCTTGTGTGTGGATGAGCGAAAGGAACAGTAGACCCTTCGCTCTCCGGCTCAGATGCCTGTACCTAGTCGTCTTGAGGATGAACTGGAAGGTTGCAGTCTTCTCAGACTCATTGCGATCGCTACCTTCGGTTTAGTGGCTAGCTGCACCTATGGAGGCATCCATATCATATGGTTCCTCCTTAGACTGGAATACGGCGTTGTCATGAACAGTGGGGGGTTGGCTATCCCCGACATCTAACATGGTACCCAATGAAGATTTGGAATGTGTGCCTTGGAACACACCTGTGTTGTGTACCTTCGCCTTGCTAATCTTGAACCGCTTCTTGGACTTGGTGGCCGAGATGGAAGAATTTTTGGAAGGCTTTTTGAGAGATTGAGAACCCTGTGCTGCGTTGCACATAGCGACACAGAGTTCATCTTTGTCTGTATTTATCGACCCCCTGTTGAACCTCTGACGTTCGGTTGATGCCGACTGTAGTCTTTGGAAGACGGAACACCTCCTTGGTGGCAAGGTGGCTACCTATTAACAGCAACAGTTGATAGTGATCTGGGTATAAGGATGCCTTGATTTAGGCGTGCCCTGTGCCGCAGATTCCTCTTCCGCCTTACGTTTGTGTGAAAGAGTCAAGTCCTCCACCTTTGTAACCCTATTATATACGCAGGAAAGCTGTACGCGGGTACGATCAGAGAGGGCCTGGCAAGGCAGACTCCTATAATGCTTACTAGAACGTTGCTTGCATGAGTCCTTCTCCATAGGATTTTCCCCCTGGCTTGCATCACGAGCATGAGTGCTCAAGCAACAGAGGGGTTTAACTGGTCGAGACATCGAAGCACGGGGACCAGTTTTGTATAACTTTCCATCGGCTGCGCGTGTGACTGTCAACGCAGGCCTTTGGTCGATTATTAGCGTAGTCTGTTTGTTGCACGAGGCACGTACTGCCTTGCATTTCTTCCTATTACCCCCAGCGGGTGCATAGTATTCAAAATCCAATGACACTAAAAAAATTTGTCAGATTAGCGACGTTCCAAAACGTCGCTATATTCGGCCAAAACGTCGCTAATTTAATTTAGCGTCGTTTTCAGTGACATTTCATAAACGATAGAAAAAAGCGTGTCGCTAATCGAGAAAACGTCGCAAAACGTCGCTACGGCGACGTTATTTAGCGACATTTATAATGTAGCTAATTTGCGGCGTTATTTGCGACGTTTTTAAGTGGTCGCCGATTAGCGACACATTAGCGACGTTCTTGCGACGATGAGGTGGCATCAGATTGTTTGCCACGTCAACAATTTAGCGACGTTTTTAGCGACCTTTATTTTCGTCGCTACATTTTAATGACGAATATAAACGTCGCTAAAAATGTCGCTAAATTGAAAAAAAATTAAAAAAAGAATCCAGAATGCAAATTATAATCCAAAATACAGAATCTAATCCCTGGGTTTGCCGACCCCTTCGGTGGAACACTCAACACCGGCCCGCACAATACACTCAACACGTCGCCAGTCCGTCGGTAGGTGGGAAATTTTTGAAAAAAATAGCATAAAATCGGGCATTCCCAATATACACAATTCCAATATACAAAACACTTTGCATACAATTCCAATATACAAAACACTTTCCCAATATACACAATTCCAATATACAAAACACAATTAAAAAAAATTAGCATAAAACTGGGCATTCCCAATAAAACTGGGCATTCCCAGTCAGACGATGAATCCTCACAGCAAGGGATCATAGTTGCGTTGAGGCATGTACCATTCTCTCATCCACTTTGCATACGATGGCTCAATCTGGTTGAGGTCTTCTATAGGGACAGGAGGGTCAGTCCCGATGCTACTACTCTCTGACGGTGGCTCCTCCTTAACTTCAACCTTGGGAGCAATCTCTTCCCTGATGGTCATCGGTTCTTCCTTGATCTCGACCATTGGTAACACC
The DNA here is from genome assembly GCA_029216955.1 of Iris pallida. NCBI lineage: Eukaryota > Viridiplantae > Streptophyta > Magnoliopsida > Asparagales > Iridaceae > Iris > Iris pallida. The sequence continues at coordinate 209,830 of JANAVB010002026.1, read as the reverse complement.
TTGTCACCCTCATTTCTTGTATTTCGTATTTATACTCGTATCTGGATTTTGGCATGTATTTTTATTTTTTCTCAACTTGTGGAATTTTGGTATTTCTCGTATTTTGGGTTTTGACTTGGCTCAGTTTTAATTGGTTTGAGTTGGTTTGGTTTGGTTCTATATGATTGGAACACCTTAGACTATGCTCCTCCCTCATTTCCACCACAACCACCCTCTTTATAATCCCCACCTAACTCTCTCTCTTCATTACAACCTCCATTAATTTCTTCTTCTTCTTCCTTCACACAACTATCCACACCCATAGACAAGTGCAACTTGCTTCTACAGAGAGCTCCTTTTATTTATCTATTTGCTAGATTAGGACATGGTGATCAACATTAGAACTTGGCATTTTGTGATTTGGAGTTTCCATTGTTCTAGATCTAAGTTTTCTCTATTTTCGTATTTGCATGGTTTTGATCTATTTAAGTTGGATTTTTATGGGTTTTGATGTTTCTATGTGGAAGAGAGTTCAATTCCACCCTGGTTGGAACTTTGGAAATCCGGATTTGGGTTCGGATGGCCAAGTTGTGATGCCTTGAAGTTTTGGGAGCCATGAGAGCTTCTTCTCAGCCATGGAGAAGAAGACCCTTTCCTCTGCGTGCGTGTTTTTACGCGTACGCAGCTCTCCTGCGTGCGTGACTTTTCTCGTACGCAGCTCTCCAGCGTGCGTGACTTTTCTCGTATGCAGCTCTCCTGCGTGCGTGACTTTTCTCGTACGCATCTCTCCTGCGTGCCTGACTTTTCTCGTACGCAGCTCTCCTGCGTGCGTGACTTTTCTCGTACGCAGCTCTCCTGCGTGCGTGACTTTTCTCGTACGCAGCTCTCCTGCGTGCGTGACTTTTCTCGTACGCAGCTCTCCTGCGTGCGTGACTTTTCTCGTATGCAGCCCTCCTGTGTGCGTGACTTTTCTCGTACGCAGCTCTCCTGCGTGCGTGACTTTTCGCGTACGCAGCTCTCCTGCGTACGTACTTTAGCTCTTCTACGTGCGTGCTTTCGTGCGTACGCTGTACGGGCCCTTGTGCGTACGCTGCACCCTGAACCCCTTGCTTGACCCATTGGCTCTTGGAGTTTTTGTCTTAATTCTTTAAGCTTGGCTCTTCTATAGTCCTGTATATTGATATTTTATTAGATATTTTACGTCCATTTTATATCCTTACGCCTTTTGTCCTGAACTTGATAATCACGAATTTACTTGATATGTTTGGAATTGATAATTGAGCATGACCTGATAAGTGGCCCGTCGTGGCGCACTCCTGACTAGTACACTTGATATGATAACCTGACCTGATATATCTTGAATAGCTGTTACGACGGCTACCTGACATGACATGACCTGTATAATTAATCCTAATACCGTGGGCGATTGTGCTTATACAAATAATCCAGTCATGTCTTGCATCATGTCTAGGAGTGGACTCCTGAGTACCACGGTCAGGAGTACCTACTGAATTGGACTAAGGTTAATGATTAGTATAATTCACTAGTCATGAAGAGATGTTCCCCAATTACAGGCGATCCCATTATCCCGGCCGCAAATGATTGGACTTGTAGCCTGCCGACGAGTAGGGCACATTTCCAGCCCACTGTTATGTGGGGCACCCACCATTGTCACTTAAATGATTGAACTCTATTGTCACTATAATGCATTATACCCTCTAGATTGTCACTATAATGATTGTCTGGATAACCTGGATAGCTGCAGGGCCTGTGACTACTTGGAGCATCTTATTGTATCTTGCTAGTAACTAGGATTGTGATAACCCTAGTTAGTTAATATAGGAAGCCGTAGGCAATGATTGGCCGTGATTGCTTGGATGGAGTCTAGTGCAGTATAGTATTGTCTAGAATTGATTGATTGTAAGATTGTACCAGAATGGTTGAAGGATTGTCACTCCAGATTGTCACTATAATGATTGTCACTCCAGATTGTTACTATAACGATTGTACTCTATTGTCACTCTAGCATATTTTACTCTTTATTGTCACTTTTATTATTGTACTCTCTCTTCTTTTCACCTTAATGATTGGTACCTTTAGCAATAAATGATCAGAGACTAAGTTCTGTTCAGGCGAAGGGTTACAATCTCGGTCCTTGTTTGGTTTAATGATTGTAACCTGGCTTCCGAAATAGTACCTTCGTCTTCTCTTCATATATTGTCCAGCTATATTTTATTTAGCATGATTCTCCAGTTATCGTATGTCAATGATGTTTCTCTTAATTATTTTCTCTGATTGGGATAAGTGCATTGGTAGTGCACAAACCTCAATCTGCGTTATTTATTGTTATTTTCTTACATGTTGAATGCTCATGATTTGTTGGTTTTAGTTCTTAAGTGAAGCCTCCTTTGTGGTACTTGCTCTTTTTGGGGTCTGACCCAGCTGGTTTTGTATGGCCAGATATCGGAGCAGCACCAAAGGATCTCCCTGCTTTCCAGCCCGATGGTGGTCACCAGGCGTAACCAGGGCATCGAGTGGGTTTCTTTTGTTCTTTCACTGTAATATTGTAAATTATTCTTTTGAGGCGTTTAGCCGACGAGCAAGTGTTAGCTCGATTATACTTACTTACTGTCTGCCTACGGGCTGTAACATGATTGACAAGCCCCGGGGGTTGATCATGTATGACTGAACTCTTGCAAGTCTTCACATTTTGTAACGACTAGCTTCATGATCATCTGGATATGTAATGTTTGGGATGCCTTACAATTGTATATTGGGTGATCTGATATCTTGTAATTATTATTAGTTGGTTGAGATTGAGACAATAGGATAATATATGACCTTAAGAGACTGATGGCTTGTAGATAAACCCTCACATATCTAGACAGCCATGACCGTATGGTGAGATGGATTCTATTTCATTATACGTAGCTGTAATGCCTGTGTTCGTATTACGTATTTTGGGATACGTATACGTATTTTATTCTGTATTGCCTGATTCCTTGTTTAGCTCTCGGCTTGGTTTAACTCTCGGTTTGGGTTGGCTTGGTTCGGCCGGCCCAATGCTTGGTTCATCATGGGCCAAGGGTGGAACACCTTAGCCTATGCTTCTCCTTCATTTCCACCACAACCCCCCCCTCTTTATTATCCCCACCAACCTTCTCTCTCCTCCATAATTCTCATTTACTTCTCCTTCCCCCACCATTACTCTTCTCCACCAACCAAGAACACCATAGGCAAGTGCAACTTGCTTCCACAAGAGAACCCCTTTTGATGGTTTCATTAGCTTCTCCTCATGATTCTAAACCACATTAGAACTTGTCATTTTCCATTTTGAGGCTTTAATTCTTGTAGATCTAGAGTCTTGCTATTTTTGGATTTTTGGTGGTTTTGATCTATCAAACTTCCTTGTTTTCAAGTTTTGATGGTTCCATGTTGTAGAGAATTTCATTCTACCCAATTTTGACCTTTGGAAAGTTGGATTCGAACTTGTTTTGACCAAGATATGGACTGTTGAAGCTTAGATTCAACTTTAGAGTTCTTGCTGTTCTTGCCATCTGGAGAAGACAGTGAACAGTGAGCTAGCTTTTTAGCTTACGCCACTGAGCTATACGCTGCTCTTTAGCGAGCGTACGCTAGCCTTGGTACACTGCTCTTTAGCGAGCGTACGCTAGCCTTGATACGCTGCTCTTTAGCGAGCGTACGCTAGCCTTGGTACACTGCTCTTTAGCGAGCGTACGCTAGCATTGGTACGCTGCTCTTTAGCGAGCGTACGCTAGCCTTGATACGCTGCCTGTTGGCAGCGTGTCTTTTGCGTACGCTAGCGTGAGCGTGCCCTAGACCCTTTCGTACGCTAGCTCAAGCGTACGCAGTCTTGAGCGTACGCTAGCTTGAGCGTACACTGACCTGTAGCTTGAGCGTGCCCTTGTGTACGCTGACCCTTGCGTACGCTTCCTATTGGAAGTGTATGGACCCTTTGGTATGCTAGCTTGAGCGTACGCTGACCTGTAGCTTGAGCGTACGCGTGCCTTGGTACGCTAGCTTAAGCGAGCAAGGTGTACGCTGGCCTGAGCATAGTTTGACCTGAGCGTATGGCCTTTGGCTGACTTGGTCTCATGTCAGTGTGTTCGATTTGGTTTTATTTTCCTTAAGCTTGGCTCTTTTATTGTCCTAAACTTGATAATTGCGAATTTACTTGATATGTTTGGAATTGACAACTGAGCCTGACACGATAGTGACCCGTAGTGGTGCACTCCTGACATGAGTAACATGACATGACCTGATAGTGGCCCATCGTGGCGCACTCCTGACAAGTACACTTGACCTGATAACCTGACATGTTATACCTTAATAAGCTGTTGCGACGGCTGCCTGACATGACATGACCTGTATAATAACCTGGACACCGTGGGCGATTGTGCTTGTATAAATAATCCAGTCTTGTCTTGCATCATGTCTAAGGAGGGGACTCCTGAGTACCACGGTCAGGAGTACCTATTGAAATAAACTAAGGGCTAATAACTAGATTAATACATTAGTCATGAAGAGATTTTCCGACTACAGGCAATCCCGTTACCTGGGCACGCCTTGGGATCTATAGCCTGCCGTCGAGTAGGGCACATTTCCATCATACTGTCATGTGTTGCACCCTTCAAGCTACCTAAGGGTACATTCGTTTCCTGGACGATGTACCCACCTGAATTCAACTCTAATCTTTTAACCCGGGGAACCTGGATGGTCTGCAGGGCTTGTGGCTGTGGAACAATCTCACTGCATTTTGTTAGTAATTAGGCTTGTGACAACCCTAGTTAGTTAAAGTATCAAGCCGTAATTCTTGCTTGGCCGTGAAGTGATTGGACGGAGTCTAACCAGTCTAGTCCTGCCCGGATCCTGTTCCAGATCATTGAACGACCAGAATGCTTGTATTTATTTTACCGATAAATGGTGAGAATTCCAAGCTCTGTTCAGACGAAGGGTTACAACCCCGATCCTTGTTTGGGTTACGGGTTGTAACCTGGTTATCTGAATAGTTCCATGGTTATCTCGTCGTATATCATCCTGGTGTATTTTCTTTATTTCCAGTTCTTACTTTATTTATATCTTATGCTGATTGCTGGTTTTGGTTCTTAAGTGAAGCCTCCTTTGTGGCACTTGCTCTTTCTGGGGTCTGACCCAGCTGGTTTTATGTGGCCAGATTTCGGAGCAGCTTCAGAGGATCTACCGACCTTCCAGCCAGATGGTGGCTACTAGACGAAACCCTGGCAACGAGTGGGTTATTTTTGGCTCTCCCACTCTATTGTAAAAATATTCTTTTGAGGCGTTTTGTCACGACCCGCACCCACTGTCAGGGTACGAGAACGTAACAACGCCCAGCCTACGCCGCAGTATCGGCGGTAGAACGCTGTCCTAGGTCAATCATCTAACAATATAAAAGTACCTGTACAGTATATACTCTCCGAATGGAGGTGATATAACAATATGCTGTCTCAATCACATCTAAGGTAGAAGAATGAAGAACAGATAGATAGATAGTAACTCAAGGAGAACCATAGCATAGATGAAAAAGGTCTAAGTGTCTAGTACAACATAATATCCAGAACTGTCAACTCATAATACAAAAGTCTAAGAGTCTATACATAACTCAACATCTCAAAATACAACTCAGATGTGAGACAAAAGATATAGAAAGACTGCCTAGTCTAAACTGGTCTAGACTACTGGAACAACCTCCTCAGCTGCAGGTGGATCCTGCTGAGGGTCCACAACATAGGTGTCATCTAGTCCTGCTCCGTAATAGGTAGATACCAGGGCCTCCTCCTCATCCTCTGTAATATTTTCAACAGGTCCAATCAGGACGGGAACGAGCACAATACATCTCACGCAGTGCATAGTATGATAGGAGATATAAAGCATGCAATAGAGTAAAATACAGGAACTGCTGAAAGAAGATACATGTAGCAAAAGAGATAACTGTAATGAAATATCTACTGTATATAGAGAACTAGCAGTGTCTAGTGAGTCAGAGCAAAATATAGACATGTGAAATGGCATAGGAGATTCATGGCTACAGCTAAGAGTGATTCATGACTACACTACTTTGGATATTATTCACATGACTATTTCCACTCCCCCGTCCCCAATCAATACACAAGGATCCATTCAGGTTATGTTAAGATTCGTGATAAGCCCATAAATGGGAGATTCATGAGAGGCTCTGTGAGCATGAGAGTACATGAGTCACAAGCGATTCGTGAATCTATGAAAGCATAGAGATACATGATGATTCGTGAAAAGCACAAACATGCCGTATCTGATGCTCCCGAGGGGGATAACATCTCATGAAAAGATCCATATAGTACCAATCCGTGATAACAATCGTGTCAGCATCAAGTAAAGTAATCTAGAGCAAGAATATAAATCCTGGCAAATATGAAACGGTCAGAGAATGTACTCGCCTGATAACTGAATGTCTGAAGAAGATATGCTGTCTGAGGAGAGGTGTATGGCTCCTAATCAGAGCAATACAAGTCACAATGTATCCACAATGGTAAAAATAAAGTATACAATGCATACTACATGATTCTAGGTTAAACTGGTCAAAAGTCAACTCTAATAGTCAAACTGGGTCACAGGAAGCCATACTAAGTCAAATAAGGTCAAACAAGATCAAACAAGGTCAAACAAGTTTAATCTAGGTTAAAGTCAACTCCTGGTCAACACTCTAATCAAACTAGTCAATACTAGTCAACATGATCAATCTGGATCAAGTCTAGATCAAACTAAGGTATTGGTCAAACAAAGACTAGTCAGTTAGGGTAATTAGGTCAAACATGGTCTGACTAGTTGAACTAGTCATTTATTAGGTCAATTAGGTCATGGTTTGACTAATAGTTGACTTTAGTCAACCATGGTCAACAATGGTCAACTTTAAGTCAAGCTAGGTCAACACTAGTTAAACTAGTTAGGGTTTTAGTCAAACTAGTTAACTAATCAAATAGGTCAATCCTAGTCACATCTAGGTCAATTAGGTCAAGGTTTGACCTAAGGTTGACTTTGGTCAACCTTCAGTCAACAAGGGTCAACAAGGGGTTTCTAGTAGGGTTTTGGGCCTTTTAGGGTTAATCCCAAGCCATAGGCTAATAACCTTGGCCATAGACCATAGTCATAGGGTTTTCATATAGCCCTATAGCTAGTAAGTTATACATATATATCTATATATATATTTATAGGCCTAACTATATACCAATATGGGAATACACTATATATAATACCCAACCCCACATATATATATAAAATAACACTATGTATATATCTAATACAATATATATATCATATATATATATATATATATATATATACATATATATATATATAAACAAAACCTATATATATATATAATCATATATATAGAGAGAGGAAAGAGAGAGAGACAAAGGGAGAGAGAGAGAATGAGAGAGAGTGGGACAGTGAGGGAGAGAGAGGAACAGTAGACAGGGGGGGGGGGTATCTCAGGTTTCCTGAGACAGGAAACCCCCACAGAACACACACACACACACCACATACATACATACATATGTACATAAATGTATACACACACACAACTACACCTACACACAACCAATTTCACTCAAACCTCACCTACACACACTTATACATATATACTATATATATACGTACTAATATACACTAGTACAATGGATTAAACACACACAAAATCGAATTGAAATTCGATTTTCAAAACTGGAAAATTATCCCAAAACAGTGAACTGTTGCACTGTGCACTCGATATGGGGAAAAACGAAATACACGCAACCCAACGAGCTAAGGCTCGCATCTAAGGGTTGGTAACTGACACCCCGCACATATACTAGTGTCCTAGGATACTGACACGACACCACGACACGATTTATCGTGTCCAAACACAAGAAAACACGACTCGGGTAAATTCCTGATACACCCACGCGTGCACAGCGTCGTGCACGCGTGCAGCTAGCCCTAGGACACGACACACACGATACTGTGTCTCGTGCTCGTGTCAGTAGGTAGGGTAGGTCTAGGGGTATGTGTCAGTGTGTCTGCACGGTGTCCACGTGTCTCACAGAGTCGACACGAGACACGTATCAGTCGAGGAAACTCGACTGTTACACACTGTTTCAGACAGCGTCGTGCGGTGAGTCACGTGCCTCGTGCTCGTGACACAGGACACGACGCACCACGTGCTCGTGTCCACGTGTACGCCACATGAAGGGCTACACGATGGTGTCACTACGAGGTGTCCACGTGGCGTGTCCGTGCGACACGACACGCTTGAAATGTGCTCTGTGCAGTGCAGTGCGCGACCCTTGCGGGGACGATTCCGTGTCCGACACGACACGAGGTCATCCCAATTTTTGGGGATGACCTGTCAGTCAATGCCCCGTGTCTTGTGTCAATTTTGACGTGTCCAAGTGGCGTGTAGAGTGTGTTTGGATACTGTGGTAGCAGGGCACATTTTGTGTACTGTGCAGTGTCCAGACAGTGTTGAAACTGAGAGCTTCGTGTCCAGATTTTGGACACGACACAACCCAATTTGTGCTCAGTGTTTTAGGGTTAGGTTTAGGGTTAGCTAGGCTAGGTTTTGGTTCAAAAACATTTACAAAACAGTGTGTGTTTTATACTGTGACAGTGTGCAAACAGTGAGCAATATTAGGGTTTATATATGTAGGATACGTGTCCGATACGACACCAAACAATTCCTAGATTCCACCAAACTTTACCCACAGCTAGTATACACCTATATGCATGCATTCATGAAGAAAAATTACAATATTAATATGGTTTAGAGACATTTACCTATATGTGCAAAATCCTTGAAAACTCAAATAAATGAGGGGGGTGTCCAAGTCCACTTATGGGTGTGTCCAAGTCCTTGTGTCCAACTTGCTAGCCTCCCTTAGCACCCTCTAGGTTGTAGGAACCCAATGCAAGAAACTAGAGGTGATTTGGACCTCTAAAGAGTGAGATATGAAATTTTGAAGTAAAGGGTATTTTTCTAGGATTAAAATTCATATAAAATCTTCATGAATGAATGAAATGAGATTATATAGAAGGGTGGCTGCTAGGGGGGTGCCCTATGGCCGGCCAAGACAAGGGGGGGTGTCCTTGGGTTTCCTTCTAGGTTAAGGCAAAGACTTGGTGAAAAGGTTGAAGATATTTTGAGTGTTTGTAGCAAAATATCCTATAAATAAATATCTAGATATTTGTATAGCTTTGACTACCATGAAATATCTAATCCTCTTAGTTTCTAGGTTAGGAACTAACCTCTAGATTTGGGTAAGCTAGGTTTAAGGCTCTCATGACACACTACAATGAATATAATATATTAAAACACATTAATCCCAATAATTCCAAACAAATCCTAGAAAATTACCAAAATACCCCTTAGGCCAAAAATTACTAATTTGGTGTTCTAAGCCTATGGCTAAGCTCTCATGGTCATGGCAACTTCTAGGTTAGAAAAAACTAGGGTTTACACTAAGTTATACTAACCAAAATCACAAAGTCATAAGTCATGACTTAGAAAATGGTTTAACTTAACTAAAATCACCAGAAAATCATACCATGACTAAAATACCACTAATAAATAATAAAAATAATAAATTGGTCAAAAATCCCTAATTTTCAGAAACAGGGTGTTACAAGTCTACCCACCTTAAAATAATTTTGTCCTCGAAATTTAGATGGTCGTACTCCTTCTAGGTCAAACCTCCAACAATCAAGGACGAAGCCACTACCTAGGCAACATACAAGGTCAACAAGCAAAATATGGGTAGTAGACCTATACTGGGTCATGTCCAAAAATTGGCTGGCAGTTTTAGGTCATAAGGTGCCCTTAATTCAAATCGAAGCCAAAAATAACTCCATGGGGTAAATCAGGATGGAGTCTCGGATCAGGAAAATCGTACTAAGCAAATGAAGCACACAATGGTATGCCTGAGTGGGACACTAAGGTCATGGGTGTAGGTTGTCAAGTCTAGGTCATGCCTGTGAAATTGGTTTTGAGAAAACACTAGTCTTGTGCTCCTAATTTAAAAGTCATGGTAATGTGCCTACGATGATCATAATTAGAGTGGGAATGGTCAATGGCCTAAATTTAAACCAGAAGTTGTGATGCAATAGTAGTACAAGGATAGTTTAAATGGGATAGTCTGTGACTATGGGTATTAGACTAGGTAGGTAAGAAAACAATGAATCAATAGGGTTAAGAGGTTTACCATTCTATGGTTAGAGCTACTCTTCTAAGTCAAAGGTATAGCACATACATCAATTCATTCCTAAAGGATTATATTAACAATTAGAGCTACTCCTACTCCTACTCCTACTCCTAAGTAAGAGATAAAATCAAAAGAACTATCAGGTCAAATTCATCAAAATAAGAATAGGTAGGAGCATATGGAATTGGATTCCAAGATAGATATAATGAAACAAGATGGGAATGGATTTGAAAGAACAGAACCTGCAAGTGGCTCCATCCATGTAAAATAATATATGAAAGCGAACCAAAGTGCAATAGGTTGATCAGACCATCATGCACCGGCCCTGATTAGACAATATGTTAGTGGGTACTAGCCCCCAATAAAATATGTCGTGATCAAGCTCGATAAAATATAAGCTTACAAAACTAAGGCTAAATTAGCAGTAAAGAAGGTCAAAATATAAGGGAGGTAATGATGAATAAGGTTAAATAGTCCAAGATCCCTTAAACATCAAGGAGTGAGGGTGAATTAAAACAAGAGGAAAAGGGTTTTCAATATCGAAGTTCAAAATAAGATTCTCAAGGGTCGTCCCGAAATCTCTCATGAAATCCTAACAGTGATTGAGTATCCATTCTCTCTAAGCCTATTCCTCTAATCCTATCGCAGGCTGTAGTGATACTCTAGTTCGAATACCACTACATAAACTCGACCTGCATGGGCTACCACTAAAAACGTGTCACGACCCGCACCCACTGTCAGGGTACGAGAACGTAACAACGCCCAGCCTACGCCGCAGTATCGGCGGTAGAACGCTGTCCTAGGTCAATCATCTAACAATATAAAAGTACCTGTACAGTATATACTCTCCGAATGGAGGTGATATAACAATATGCTGTCTCAATCACATCTAAGGTAGAAGAATGAAGAACAGATAGATAGATAGTAACTCAAGGAGAACCATAGCATAGATGAAAAAGGTCTAAGTGTCTAGTACAACATAATATCCAGAACTGTCAACTCATAATACAAAAGTCTAAGAGTCTATACATAACTCAACATCTCAAAATACAACTCAGATATGAGACAAAAGATATAGAAAGACTGCCTAGTCTAAACTGGTCTAGACTACTGGAACAACCTCCTCAGCTGCAGGTGGATCCTGCTGAGGGTCCACAACATAGGTGTCATCTAGTCCTGCTCCGTAATAGGTAGATACCAGGGCCTCCTCCTCATCCTCTGTAATATTTTCAACAGGTCCAATCAGGACGGGAACGAGCACAATACATCTCACGCAGTGCATAGTATGATAGGAGATATAAAGCATGCAATAGAGTAAAATACAGGAACTGCTGAAAGAAGATACATGTAGCAAAAGAGATAACTGTAATGAAATATCTACTGTATATAGAGAACTAGCAGTGTCTAGTGAGTCAGAGCAAAATATAGACATGTGAAATGGCATAGGAGATTCATGGCTACAGCTAAGAGTGATTCATGACTACACTACTTTGGATATTATTCACATGACTATTTCCACTCCCCCGTCCCCAATCAATACACAAGGATCCATTCAGGTTATGTTAAGATTCGTGATAAGCCCATAAATGGAAGATTCATGAGAGGCTCTGTGAGCATGAGAGTACATGAGTCACAAGCGATTCGTGAATCTATGAAAGCATAGAGATACATGATGATTCGTGAAAAGCACAAACATGCCGTATCTGATGCTCCCGAGGGGGATAACATCTCATGAAAAGATCCATATAGTACCAATCCGTGATAACAATCGTGTCAGCATCAAGTAAAGTAATCTAGAGCAAGAATATAAATCCTGGCAAATATGAAACGGTCAGAGAATGTACTCGCCTGATAACTGAATGTCTGAAGAAGATATGCTGTCTGAGGAGAGGTGTATGGCTCCTAATCAGAGCAATACAAGTCACAATGTATCCACAATGGTAAAAATAAAGTATACAATGCATACTACATGATTCTAGGTTAAACTGGTCAAAAGTCAACTCTAATAGTCAAACTGGGTCACAGGAAGCCATACTAAGTCAAATAAGGTCAAACAAGATCAAACAAGGTCAAACAAGTTTAATCTAGGTTAAAGTCAACTCCTGGTCAACACTCTAATCAAACTAGTCAATACTAGTCAACATGATCAATCTGGATCAAGTCTAGATCAAACTAAGGTATTGGTCAAACAAAGACTAGTCAGTTAGGGTAATTAGGTCAAACATGGTCTGACTAGTTGAACTAGTCATTTATTAGGTCAATTAGGTCATGGTTTGACTAATAGTTGACTTTAGTCAACCATGGTCAACAATGGTCAACTTTAAGTCAAGCTAGGTCAACACTAGTTAAACTAGTTAGGGTTTTAGTCAAACTAGTTAACTAATCAAATAGGTCAATCCTAGTCACATCTAGGTCAATTAGGTCAAGGTTTGATCTAAGGTTGACTTTGGTCAACCTTCAGTCAACAAGGGTCAACAAGGGGTTTCTAGTAGGGTTTTGGGCCTTTTAGGGTTAATCCCAAGCCATAGGCTAATAACCTTGGCCATAGGCCATAGTCATAGGGTTTTCATATAGCCCTATAGCTAGTAAGTTATACATATATATCTATATATATATTTATAGGCCTAACTATATACCAATATGGGAATACACTATATATAATACCCAACCCCACATATATATATAAAATAACACTATGTATATATCTAATACAATATATATATCATATATATATATATATATATATATACATATATATATATAAACAAAACCTATATATATATATAATCATATATATAGAGAAAGGAAAGAGAGAGAGACAAAGGGAGAGAGAGAGAATGAGAGAGAGTGGGACAGTGAGGGAGAGAGAGGAACAGTAGACAGGGGGGGGGTATCTCAGGTTTCCTGAGACAGGAAACCCCTACAGAACACACACACACACCCCACATACATACATACATATGTACATAAATGTATACACACACACAACTACACCTACACACAACCAATTTCACTCAAACCTCACCTACACACACTTATACATATATACTATATATACGTACTAATATACACTAGTACAATGGATTAAACACACACAAAATCGAATTGAAATTCGATTTTCAAAACTGGAAAATTATCCCAAAACAGTGAACTGTTGCACTGTGCACTCGATATGGGGAAAAACGAAATACACGCAACCCAACGAGCTAAGGCTCGCATCTAAGGGTTGGTAACTGACACCCCGCACATATACTAGTGTCCTAGGATACTGACACGACACCACGACACGATTTATCGTGTCCAAACACAAGAAAACACGACTCGGGTAAATTCCTGATACACCCACGCGTGCACAGCGTCGTGCACGCGTGCAGCTAGCCCTAGGACACGACACACACGATACTGTGTCTCGTGCTCGTGTCAGTAGGTAGGGTAGGTCTAGGGGTATGTGTCAGTGTGTCTGCACGGTGTCCACGTGTCTCACAGAGTCGACACGAGACACGTATCAGTCGAGGAAACTCGACTGTTACACACTGTTTCAGACAGCGTCGTGCGGTGAGTCACGTGCCTCGTGCTCGTGACACAGGACACGACGCACCACGTGCTCGTATCCACGTGTACGCCACATGAAGGGCTACACGATGGTGTCACTACGAGGTGTCCACGTGGCGTGTCCGTGCGACACGACACGCTTGAAATGTGCTCTGTGCAGTGCAGTGCGCGACCCTTGCGGGGACGATTCCGTGTCCGACACGACACGAGGTCATCCCAATTTTTGGGGATGACCTGTCAGTCAATGCCCCGTGTCGTGTGTCAATTTTGACGTGTCCAAGTGGCGTGTAGAGTGTGTTTGGATACTGTGGTAGCACGGCACATTTTGTGTACTGTGCAGTGTCCAGACAGTGTTGAAACTGAGAGCTTCGTGTCCAGATTTTGGACACGACACAACCCAATTTGTGCTCAGTGTTTTAGGGTTAGGTTTAGGGTTAGCTAGGCTAGGTTTTGGTTCAAAAACATTTACAAAACAGTGTGTGTTTTATACTGTGACAGTGTGCAAACAGTGAGCAATATTAGGGTTTATATATGTAGGATACGTGTCCGATACGACACCAAACAATTCCTAGATTCCACCAAACTTTACCCACAGCTAGTATACACCTATATGCATGCATTCATGAAGAAAAATTACAATATTAATATGGTTTAGAGACATTTACCTATATGTGCAAAATCCTTGAAAACTCAAATAAATGAGGGGGGTGTCCAAGTCCACTTATGGGTGTGTCCAAGTCCTTGTGTCCAACTTGCTAGCCTCCCTTAGCACCCTCTAGGTTGTAGGAACCCAATGCAAGAAACTAGAGGTGATTTGGACCTCTAAAGAGTGAGATATGAAATTTTGAAGTAAAGGGTATTTTTCTAGGATTAAAATTCATATAAAATCTTCATGAATGAATGAAATGAGATTATATAGAAGGGTGGCTGCTAGGGGGGTGCCCTATGGCCGGCCAAGACAAGGGGGGGGTGTCCTTGGGTTTCCTTCTAGGTTAAGGCAAAGACTTGGTGAAAAGGTTGAAGATATTTTGAGTGTTTGTAGCAAAATATCCTATAAATAAATATCTAGATATTTGTATAGCTTTGACTACCATGAAATATCTAATCCTCTTAGTTTTTAGGTTAGGAACTAACCTCTAGATTTGGGTAAGCTAGGTTTAAGGCTCTCATGATACACTACAATGAATATAATATATTAAAACACATTAATCCCAATAATTCCAAACAAATCCTAGAAAATTACCAAAATACCCCTTAGGCCAAAAATCACTAATTTGGTGTTCTAAGCCTATGGCTAAGCTCTCATGGTCATGGCAACTTCTAGGTTAGAAAAAACTAGGGTTTACACTAAGTTATACTAACCAAAATCACAAAGTCATAAGTCATGACTTAGAAAATGGTTTAACTTAACTAAAATCACCAGAAAATCATACCATGACTAAAATACCACTAATAAATAATAAAAATAATAAATTGGTCAAAAATCCCTAATTTTCAGAAACAGGGTGTTACACGTTTAGCCGACGAGCACCTGTTTAGCTCTATTGCACTTACTTATTGTCTGTCTACGGGCTGTAACATGATTAACAGATCCTAGGGTTGATCATGTATGACTAAACTCTTGCTAGTCCTGACATTTTGTAACGACTAGCTTTATGATCAACTGAATATGTAATGTTTGGGACGCCTTACTATTGTATATTTAATGATCATACATCTTGTGACCTTTACTTACTTGCTTGTGATTGAGACACTAGGCTTGTTCATGACCTTAAGAGACTGTTGGCTTGTAGATAAACCCTCATGTATCTAGACAGCCGTGACCGTATAGCGAGATGGATTTCATTTCATATACGTAGCTGGCTATGTCTGCCCCCGCTCTCCAGTATTCTGGTTCTGGGGCGTGACATGGTTTACGTGGTGGCCCATGCAGGTCTTGTAAATCAAGATATGTGAGGGTTTACCGAATAGATGTCTAAATCGGTATTCGTCCTTGATCTCTGCTCATATCTTTTGAATTCCTGGATTCTTGTCCTGATCATATGCTTGTATCGTTGATCTGTCCTGGTCCTTCCTTATTGTTCCCTATGTCATCTTCTTCAGCGGCATTGTTCGTGGCCCTATCGACCAGCAAGGCGGAGTACCTCCCACGGACCAGCAGCAACTCGGAGATCAAGCCCAGCATTCCGGAGTAGCCGCCAGAGTCGTTCCTTCTGACGGAGAACCACCAGTCCAGCCAGTTCATCATGTCGAGCCTGATGATGGCACTTTGGTAGGTCTCGTCAGGACCTTGATAGCTTCTCAAGATCGTCGTGGAGATGCATTGCAACAGGCAGTGGCGGATGCTTTGACCAGAGGCGGTCCTCCAGGGAACAGCGCGGCCAACAGCTTCAAGCGCTTGAACCCTCCATTCTTTGACGGTAGTGAAGATGCTATCGCAGCAGATGCATGGCTTCAGGACACAGAGGTGGTTCTAGACGCAGCCAAGACTCCAGAGAATGAGAAGGTGGCCGTGGTGCGCCTGCAGTTGTTAGATCTTGCCCGCAGCTGGTGGATAGCGTAGGCCGTTGGATTAGCAGCACCTATTGCTTGGACAGTGTTCAGGGAGAGATTCCAGACCAAGTATTTTGATGCCGTGGTTCGGTATGATCTACAGACGAGGTTTACCAATCTGAAGCAAGGAGACAGGACGGTCGACGGATATGCGGCCGAGTTTTTTAGACTCAGTCGGTTTGCTACCACCCTGGTGGCAACCGAGTAAGATAGAGCCCAGCGGTTCCAGCAGGGACTTCACCTGGAGATCTTGTTGGCAGTTGAGCAGTTTGAGCATCAGACTTTTGATGCAGTCTTGAGAGCAGCCCGGAGGCATGAGTATACCTCCCAGAGGATTATGGATAGGACCGGGGGTCGGAAGAGATCTCACGGCCAGATGAATCAGTCTTCAGTACCGGCCCCTGCAGCCAGGGCTTTGACTATTGGAGCTCCGAGGAGAGCGGCCTCAGTAACGTCGGTTCAGCATTCCACTCCGATGTACCCTCAGCAGCAGAAGCAGAAGAGTCTTCCGCAGTGGGATGTTCTCACTGTGGGAAGCCAGGCCATGTGGTGGCAGATTATCGCAGGGCACAGGGATTGTGTCTAGCTTGTGGAGCACCAGACCATAGAGTTGGATCCTGCCCGAATAGGGGTGGTTCATCATCGTCCAACCTTTCTAGCTCTTCGGTGAGAGGGCCAGCACCGGTCCAGCAACAGCAGCAGTATCCATTGCCGCGACCCTTGCCGCCTCAGACCCAAGTGTTCCAGCAGCAGAACCCCCAGCAGTATGTTCAAGCCCAAGCCCAGAGTCAGAACAGACAGCGAGGATTTCAGCAGAGGGGACCAGCACCCCGAGGGCACGGTCAGGCTATGGTAATGACCGTGGAGGAAGGATTGGCACCAGGAGAGGTAGTGGCAGGTACTATTCTCGTCAACTCCTTTCCAGCTTCAGCTTTATTTGATTCTGGTGTATTGCATTCATTTCATGTCTGCACGATTGCGATACATGGGTAGGATTGGAGCCCGAGTCATTATCAGTAAGGCTCAATATACTTACTGGTAACGGACTTGTGGGAGTAGATAGAGTGTTTTTCTCGTGTCGGATCGTAGTTAGCGGTAGAGAGTTTCCCGCTAGATTGATAGAAGTTCCCGATGGCCGATTATGATATGGTCTTAGGGATAGATTGGTTGAGGAACCAGTATGCTAGGATAGACTGCCACCTTGGCTAGGGTTATTTTTAGCATTCCAGGCGAGCCAGAGTTTTCTTTCTCTCAGAGGTGAAGTTGAGTCCTTCTCCTCCAGTATTGCGGATGGCAGTAGCAGCAGTTCAGTTGCCCAGGATAGTGGAATGCGTTCCAGATATTTTTCCAGAAGAGCTTCCAGGTATGCCTCCGGAGCGGGAGATCGAGTTCACTATAGACTTGATTCCCGAGATAGCCCCAGTGTCAGAGAGAGTTTACAGGATGGCGCCGTCAGAGTTGGAGATATTGTACAAGATGATTGAAGAGCTTAGAACCAAGGGATTCATTCGTGCTAGTGGATCGCCTTGGGGAGCCCCGATGCTTCTTGTGAAAAAGAAGGATGGTACGTCCAGGTTATGTGCTGATTATCGTACCTTGAACTCAGTGACAATCAAGAACAGATACCCTCTTCCGAGGATAGATGACTTGTTTGATCAACTCAAGGGGGCATCAGTATTCTCGAAGATTGATTTGCGCTCAGGATATCATCAGATCAGAGTCAGAGAGCAGGACATCCCGAAGACAGCTTTTAGATCGAGATATGGGCATTGGGAGTTCCTTGTTATGCCTTCTGGAGCAACCAATGCGCCGGCAGTATTCATGGACCTCATGAATCGCATCTTCATGCCTTACTTGGATCAGTTTGTGATCATATTCCTAGACGACATCCTGGTCTACAGTAAGAGTGAGGCGGAGCATGAGCAGCATCTCCGTATAGTTCTTCAGATCCTTAGAGAGCACCAGTTATATGCCAAGTTCAGTAAATGCGAGTTCTGGCTCGATCGTATTTCGTACTTGGGTCATATCATCACTCGAGGAGGAGTAGAAGTAGATCCCCAGAAGATTGTGGCTATTGAGTCATGGCCAGTGCCCAGCACAGTTGCAGAGGTTCGTAGTTTTCTTGGATTGGCCGGCTACTACCGGCGGTTTATTTCAGATTTTGCTCGGATTTCAGCGCCATTGACCCAGTTGACCCGCAAGGATGCGCAGTTTGCTTGGACAGCAGAGTGTCGGAGTTCTTTTGAGCAGTTGAAGCGAGGCCTGATAACAGCTCCTATTCTCACGCTTCTAGATGGAACTGGAGGATTCTCAGTATATTGTGATGCTTCGGGCAGAGGCCTAGGATGTGTTCTGATGCAACATGGGAAGGTGATAGCTTATGCATCACGACAACTTCGTGATCATGAGAGTAATTACCCAACCCATGACTTGGAGCTGGCAGCAGTAGTGTTTGCACTTAAGTTATGGACGCACTATTTGTATGGAGATAGGGTGGAGATTTTCACCGATCACAAGAACCTGAAGTATGTTTTCACCCAGAAGGATCTTAATATGCGTCAGAGAAGGTGGCTGGAGCTTCTTGTGGATTATGATATCAACCTGCAGTATCATCCTGGGAAGGCCAATATTGTTGCGGATGCATTGAGCAGGAGAGCCGGAGTTTATTTCCTAACAGCGCAACCAGAGCTGTTAGCAGATCTTCAGAGGATGGGTATTGAAGTTGTTCTCCCTTCCAGTGTGGCCTTGATGGCCAGTATGCAAGTTCAGTCCACTATAGTTGAGAGGATCCGGATGGCACAATCGGCAGATTCTAAGCTTCAGCGACTCAGAGCAGAGTGTGAGGCAGGACGAAGACCAGAGTTATGCATTCATGAGGATGGTACACTTCGACATGGTAAGCGTCTTTGTGTACCCAGCGGAGATACCCGGCAGAAGATCATGTCAGAAGCGCACAGTTCGCAGTATTCCATCTATCCCGGCAGTACGAAGATGTACCGTGATATCCGGTAGCATTTTTGGTGGAAGGGCATGAAGCGGTGGATAGCTCGGTTTGTCTCTCGGTGTTTGGTTTGCCAACAAGTTAAAACCGAACATCAGAGACCGGCTGGACTTCTTCAGCCCTTGTCGATTCCAGAATGGAAGTGGGAGTATGTGACCATGGATTTTGTGACTGGACTACCTAGGTCCCCAGCTGGTAGAGATGCTATCTGGGTTATAGTTGATCGGCTCACGAAAGTGGCTCACTTTCTTCCATTCAGAGTTGGTCAGTCGACAGCTCAGTTAGCAGAGATGTACCTCAGGCAGATTATCAGATTGCACGGTGTGCCAGTCAGTATCACCTCGGACCGAGATTCAAGATTTACGTCGCACTTTTGGCGTAGCTTGCAAGAGAGCTTGGGAACTCATCTCCAATTCAGTTCAGCATATCACCCGCAGACAGATGGCCAGTCGAAGTGCACGATCCAGACTCTTGAAGACATGTTACGGTCTTGCACACTTGACTTCGGTGGTTCATGGGAAGATCACTTGTACCTGGTGGAATTCTCGTACAACAACAGTTTCCAGGCCAGTATCCAGATGGCACCGTTTGAGGCAATGTATGGTAGGAAGTGCAGATCCCCGCTAGCCTGGAATGATGTTGGAGAGAGACAGATACTTGGTCCAGAAATGATTGCCTAGACAGTTGAAGTGGTCAGGCGTGTCAGAGATCACCTTCGAGTTGCCCAAGATTGCCAGCGTCATTGGGCCGATTCTCATCGGCGCCCTCTCGAGTTTTCGGTCGGCGATCATATATTCCTGAGGATTTCGCCTAACCGTGGCGTCATTCGTTTCGGCGTACGGGACAAGCTTAGTCCTAGGTATATAGGATCGTTTGACATTCTGGAGCGAGTAGGAGATGTATCATATCGTTTCGCTCTTCCACCGTCGCTAAGCGAGGTGCATGACGTGTTCCATGTATCCCAATTACGACGGTATATCCCGGACCCGAGCCACATCCTGGATCATTCGGAATTGGTTGTTGGTACCAACCTTTCGTATGAGAGAGGCCCGTGTCTATATTGGACCGGAGAGAGAAGATCCTCAAGAACAAGACTATCAAGTTAGTCCGAGTTGCTTGGGGTCATCACTCTTTCGGGGAGTCAACGTGGGAGCGTGAGGATGATATCCGATCGCGATATCCCGACTTGTTTGACTTGTGAGGTATATTGTCTTTCTTATGCCTCCTGCCTTCGATTCCTTGCTTGACATGATTGATTGATTGCCTAGTATAGCTTGCATTGTTATTAATGTAGCTTGTCATTGCTCCTCTAGCCTCTTGATTAAATTTCGAGGATGGAATTCTTTTAAGGTGGGTAGAGTTGTAATGCCTGTGTTCGTATTACGTATTTTGGGATACGTATACGTATTTTATTCTGTATTGCCTGATTCCTTGTTTAGCTCTCGGCTTGGTTTAACTCTCGGTTTGGGTTAGCTTGGTTCGGCCGGCCCAATGTTTGGTTCATCATGGGCCAAGGGTGGAACACCTTAGCCTATGCTTCTCCTTCATTTCCACCACAACCCCCCCTCTTTATTATCCCCACCAACCTTCTCTCTCCTCCATAATTCTCATTTACTTCTCCTTCCCCCACCATTACTCTTCTCCACCAACCAAGAACACCATAGGCAAATGCAACTTGCTTCCACAAGAGAACCCCTTTTGATGGTTTCATTAGCTTCTCCTCATGATTCTAAACCACATTAGAACTTGTTATTTTCCATTTTGAGGCTTTAATTCTTGTAGATCTAGAGTCTTGCTATTTTCGGATTTTGGTGGTTTTGATCTATCAAACTTCCTTGTTTTCAAGTTTTGATGGTTCCATGTTGTAGAGAATTTCATTCTACCCAATTTTGAACTTTGGAAAGTTGGATTCGAACTTGTTTGACCAAGATATGGACTGTTGAAGCTTAGATTCAACTTTAGAGTTCTTGCTGTTCTTGCCATCTGGAGAAGACAGTGAACAGTGAGCTAGCTTTTTAGCTTACGCCACTAAGCTGTATGCTGCTCTTTAGCGAGCGTACGCTAGCCTTGGTACGCTGCTCTTTAGCGAGCGTACGCTAGCCTTGGTACGCTGCTCTTTAGCGAGCGTACGCTAGCCTTGATACACTGCCTATTGGCAGCGTGTCTTTTGCGTACGCTAGCGTGAGCGTGCCCTAGACCCTTTCGTACGCTAGCTCAAGCGTACGCAGTCTTGAGCATACGCTAGCTTGAGCGTACACTGACCTGTAGCTTGAGCGTGCCCTTGTGTACGCTGACCCTTGCGTACGCTTCCCATTGGAAGTTTATGGACCCTTTGGTATGCTAGCTTGAGCGTACGCTGACCTGTAGCTTGAGCGTACGCGTGCCATGGTACGCTAGCTTAAGCGAGCAAGGTGTACGCTGGCCTGAGCATAGTTTGACCTGAGCGTATGGCCTTTGGCTGACTTGGTCTCATGTCAGTGTGTTAGATTTGGTTTTATTTTCCTTAAGCTTGGCTTTTTTATTGTCCTGAACTTGATAATTGTGAATTTACTTGATATGTTTGGAATTGACAACTGAGCCTGACACGATAGTGACCCGTAGTGGTGCACTCCTGACATGAGTAACATAACATGACCTGATAGTGGCCCGTCGTGGTGCACTCCTGACAAGTACACTTGACCTGATAACCTGATATGTTATACCTTAATAAGCTGTTGCGACGGCTACCTGACATGACATGACCTGTATAATAACCTGGACACCGTGGGCGATTGTGCTTATATAAATAATTCAGTCTTGTCTTGCATCATGTCTAAGGAGGGAACTCCTGAGTACCACGGTCAGGAGTACCTATTGAAATAAACTAAGGGCTAATAACTAGATTAATACATTAGTCATAAAGAGATTTCTCAGCTACAGGCAATCCCGTTACCTGGGCACGCCTTGGGATCTGTAGCCTGCCGTCGAGTAGGGCACATTTCCAGCACACTGTCATGTGTTGCACCCTTCAAGCTACCTAAGGGTACATTCGTTTCTGGACGATGTACCCACCTGAATTCAACTCTAATCTTTTAACCCGGGGAACCTGGATGGTCTGCAGGGCTTGTGGCTGTAGGAACTAATCTCACTGCATCTTGTCTAGTAATTAGGCTTGTGACAACCCTAGTTAGTTAAATTATCAAGCCGTAATTCTTGCTTGGCCGTGAAAGTGATTGGATGGAGTCTAACCAGTCTAGTCCTTGCCCTGATCCTGTTCCAGACTATTGAACTGACCAGAATGCTTGTATTTATTTTACCGATAAATGGTAGAATTCCAAGCTCTGTTCAGACGAAGGGTTACAATCCCGGTCCTTGTTTGGGTTACGGGTTGTAACCTGGTTATCTGAATAGTTCCATGGTTATCTCGTCGTATATCATCCTGGTGTATTTTCTTTATTTCCAGTTCTTACTTTTATTTATATCTTGTGCTGATTGCTGGTTTTAGTTCTTAAGTGAAGCTTCCTTGTGGCACTTGCTCTTTCTGGGGTCTGACCCAGCTGGTTTTGTGTGGCCAGATTTCGGGGCAGCTCCAGAGGATCTACCGACCTTCCTGCCAGATGGTGAACACTAGAAGGAATCCCGGCAACGAGTGGGTTTATTTTGCTCTCCCACTCCCTTGTAAAAATATTCTTTTGAGGCGTTTAGCCGACGAGCACCTGTTTAGCTCGGTTGTACTTACTTACTGTCTGCCTACGGGCTGTAACATGATTAACAGATCCTAGGATTGATCATGTATGACTAAACTCTTGCTAGTCCTGACATTTTGTAACGACTAGCTTCATGATCAGCTGAATATGTAATGTTTGGGACGCCTTACTATTGTATATTTAATGATCATACATCTTGTGACTTTTACTTACTTGCTTGTGATTGAGACACTAGGCTTGTTCATGACCTTAAGAGACTGTTGGCTTGTAGATAAACCCTCATGTATCTAGACAGCCGTGATCGTATAGCGAGATGGATTCCATTTCATATACGTAGCTGGCTATGTCTGCCCCCGCTCTCCAGTATTCTGGTTCTGGGGCATGACAGTAGCTGGCTATGTCTGCCCCTGCTCTCCAGTATTCTGGTTCTGGGACGAGACATGGTTTAAGTGGTAGCCCATGCAGTTCTTGTTAATCAAGATGTGTGAGGGTTTACCGAATAGATGTCTCAATCGGTACTCGTCCTTGATCTCTTCTCGTATCCTCTTGATTCCTGAAAATTTTTGTCCTGATCACATGCTTGTAATCGTTGATCTGTCCTGGTCCTTCCTTATTGTTCCCATGTCGTCTTCTTCAGCGGCATTGAACCTGGACCTGCCGATCAGCAAGGCGGATCACCTCTCGTAGACCAGCAGCAACCAGAAGATCAGGCCCAGCACTCAGGAGCAGCCTCCAGAGTTGTGCCTACTGGAGGAGAGCCGCCAGTTCAGCCAGTCCAGCCTGCAGATCCTGATGATGGCACTTTGGTGGGTCTCATCAGATCATTGTTAGCTTCTCAGGATCGTAGAGGCGATGACTTGCACCAGACAGTGGAAGATGCTCTGAATAGAAGTGGACCCCGAGGGAACAGTACGGTCAACAGTTTTAAGCGCCTGAACCCTCCATTCTTCGATGGCAGCAAGGATGCCATTGCTGCCGATGCTTGGCTACAAGATATAGAGGTGATTCTCGAAGCCGCGAAGACTCCAGAAGACGAGAAGGTGGCCCCCAACCCCCGCTCCCCTCCCCCAGTCGCCCCCACCCCCACTGCTCCCCTCCTCCAGCCGCCCCTACCCCCCTGCTCCCCTCCCCCAGCCGCCCCCACACCCACTACTCCCCTCACCTAACCCGAACCCTAACCGTAGCTCCCCTCCCCCAGCTGCCCCCATACCCTGCTCCCCTCCCCCAGTCGCCTTACCCCCACTGCTCCCTTCCCCCAGCCGCCCCCACCCCCCCTGCTTCCCTCCCCCAGCCGCCCCGAACCCCACTGCTCCCCTTCCCTAACCCGAACCCTAACCCTAGCTCCCCTCCCACAGCCGCCTTCGTCCCCCCTGCCCTACCCCCCCAGCCACCCCCACTCACCCCCAACCACCCGCATCCCCTCCTGCCTTTCCCCCCGAGCCACCCGCATACCCCAACTACCAACAACCAAAATAGCTGAAGAGAGAGAGAGAGAGAGAGGGGGAGAGTCACGTACCGAAGAGGGAGGCGAGTCGCCGGAGAGAGTGAGAGCGTCGGAGGGGGGAGAAGAGGGAGTGAGAGAGTAAAATGGGGGGAAATGAATCGTTGGAGTGGAATATAATTAGAATTTAGCGACATTAATAGCGTCGTCGCTAAATTAGTCGCTATTAGCGACATCAGAGCGACGTTTCGCAACGACTAGCTCATGTAATTAATATACGTCGTTGTCACGTCGCTTATTTCGTCGCCAGTAGCGACTATTAGTGACGTTTCAATAAAACGTTGCTAATAAACATAATTTAGTGACGTTCTATGAAGGTCGCTAAATTTACGTCGCCAATTGAGCAGATTTTAGTAGTGTGAGGGCTTGCCTGATGGAAAGGCAATACTGTCGAAGACAGATCTTCTCACCAGCAAAGCTTTCTTTGTGAGGGGTTGAACTACTGTACGCTTCCTTCGGCGTTGTGCCCTCGTCAGGCCCACCATAGGGGTACTGTCTTTCTCATCGTATTTTCCCAAAGTAGGAATCGAGTAAGGTGGCACGGTCGTAGTAGCCAAAATCTTCTCCAAGGCTTCAGCATTTAGTTGGTTCTGGCAGTCCCCTCTATCGTACTGCTCGTCGCAGCCGTCTTGGACACCCAGACACATAGAGTCTTCTTCGGTTTTACCAACCGCTTCGAAGGACTCAACTTCTCTTCAGAAAGGAGATCTTCAAAAGCTTGTTGGTCAAAGCGTACTACCAGGATCTTCTGGGAAGAATCCAGCAAGTTGTCGTCATATCGCATCACCACTTTCTCGTTGGAGGAGAAGGATATCCCCAGCAAAGTCGCCATTTTGTTCGACATCAAAAAATGTTATACGAACTTTTTGTTTATTGAACTTGAAAAAAGGTACAATCGATTTCTATGCGAGGAAATCTAAGTACAAGAATTCTGGAATAGCGTAACGGTGGAGATCGAGCACTGCAGCGGCTCCTTTAATCCATTGACGATCTGAGGACGAGTTGGACTTGCTTTGGCTTTTTTGTACCTTTGATGGAACTCTAGGGTTACCGATCAAGAGGATGCCGGAGTTGAAGACTTCGAAACTCTGTCTTTTGCCTTCTACTTCTTTCCTCTCTGTGTGTCCTCCTCCTCTTCTTGTTGAAGGGAAAACTCCTTTTATTCATAGGGAAAAGGGGACACATATGCGATGTGCACTCGGATTTAAGATATAAAGGAATCTGTTGCCATTGTACGGTGCGAGTTTCTGCTGAGCTGACACGTGGCGAACATCGAGATTCCTCCCTATCGAGATCTCGGGTGGTTATCAAAATAACCGAAGGAGGAGACACGTGGCACATCTATTGTTGGGAATCCCTTGTTTAGATGAAGCTAAGTAGATCTTGGATTTCATCTCAGAGTAGGATTCTGTTTGATCTTCAAGAGGCTATTGGTTTAAACAAACCGACTTGATACGACCTTTATCAAAAGAGCAAACTTTGTCCTTATATGAGTTTTAAACCAATTGATAAGATATTTGCACTTATCAATATGATCAACCTCTGTCCTATCTTTCAGAGTGGCGGTTTAAATAAAACAACTGGGTAGGACCATGTAACTTGCGCCTCTAGCGAGGTCTTAGTGCGGCTGTGTTTCTGGTTCGATGAGTAGACTATTCTTCTGGAGATAACGGAACCTCAGCGCTTTCAGGCGACGAGTGGACTATGTTTCGAAGACGACGGAACCTCTGTGCATTTGAACGACGAGTTGGTCGTGTTTCGAGTAGTAAAGTCAGTGTGCTTTAGGGCGACGAGTAGGCTGTGCTTCAGGCTAACGAGGTTATTGTGCTTTTGGAGCGGCAGGCGGACTTGTGTTGGATGTAATGGTGTTTTCTAAGTTTTTCATGAAAGGAGTTGAGCTTCTGGATGAAGCAAAGGTTTGCGCGTTGAAGCTGGGATGATGTGAAGTCATCACCAGTCTGCGCCTCCTGTTGGTGCAGGATTGTTGTTGCGCTACTGGTTTGAAAAAGTTGGCTTTGAAGTTTTCTTTAAGAGCAATTAATAACAGCTCTTTAAGGAACAACACCCTCTTAATTGCCACCATTATTTGAGAAATTTCAAGGGGTCTTTTAATGGTCTAAGACTTAGTCGAATGAACCCATTTAATGAGGTTTATCGTGCTGAGTCTTAGGTTCATCCCATTAATGTGGGAATTTTGACCGACGACCCCGTGGCCTATGTCTTTGACCACTCCCGCCCTATATAAAGGGGGAGTTTCTTTCGAAGAGTCACGTCTTCCTCTGTTTGTCCTTCAACACCATGCTGGATCCAGACATAGCTTCGAGCGGTCGTTGGCCTTACCTAAGTCGGGTTTTGGTTGAGGATCCCTTCGTTCAAAGGAGCTGTGCCTTCGTAGAAGAACTGCTGATGAGCTTCATGATGTGCTGGAATGCTTCTCATGGGGAGTTCAACTTGAGCGACATCTTGGAGGTCCTGATGATCGAGTTCGGTCTGGTTGCCAACATGAAGGCTCACAGGTTGTGCTCTGCACTGGTCATTGGCGGTTGCGCATTTTTGTTAGGCTGGAAGAGCCTTAGAAGCTGATGCGCTTTTGAAAAGGGCCTCCTATCGTGCTGTGGACCTTATTCTCGCTCGACCCAATAGCTACTTCAGGAAAAGCTACGTGTCTGAGGGCAGGTGCTGTGGTGGCAGCCTTTGATCGCGACTGTATTCACATCTTCTATCCACAGTCTGTCCTCTCATGACAATTACACCGTAAAGATGAACCCCATCGTAGATCCTTAGGATTTTTATTTCAGCATATATATTCATAAATATTTTGTAACAGATCGTTGTAATTTGGAAGTATTCTTTTATGTAATATGACAAATCTGTAATAGACTTTGTAGCCATGATTTAATAAAAAGAACTTTATTTGTACTTTTCATCTATTTTTTGTGAGTTTATCTTTTCTGTTGGCGTGCTTGACCGCCTGCGCTTCTGTGAAGCTGGGTTGGTAGCGAGAGCACCAACCTGTGTCATTCGTCATCTGCGCCTTTGTGAAGATGGGTGGGTAGCGAGAGTACCCACATGTGCCTTGTGTTACCCTGTGCTTTTTCATGCTTCTATAATGGTAAGGCATAGTAAGACTGTAAATGAGTGTAAGAGCAAGAGAGCAGAGTATATCATGTACAAGAATGAAGAAAATACTATCTATGTGAGTGAGCACCAGTTTCAACATGTGATCGACTTAGGAACTTGATACAAGAGTTTATGGCCTAGTTAATCATACGTGTGGTATATGATTAACACTATTCAAGATTCAAGACTTAATGCAAGGAGTGTATTAATCACATATCTACGCTAATACTCCCCACCCCCGACTAGTATAGTGGATCCAACCATGACACGTTACGACACATGATTCTTTGAGAAGGTAGCGAACCTTCGCAGGCGTCGGTGTCCATACAATTTACAAGAACAACAAGGAGGTTTGCACAACATATACCAAGATGTACAAGGAATAACATCTCATGATGGGATCCAGACAATACAAATCCGTGTGACCAATGTGTCAAGAAATCATTGATATCTACACTAAATACAAGGAACATAGAAGATATAAAAAAATATAAAATTATCAGAGAATGTACTCGCCTGAGATCCGGTGGAAAATATCAACAGTGTCCGATACGATGCCTCAAAGACCTAAATATGGAATATCAATGTCAATTTGTGTTTTGGAATTGTAAACATGCTATACTAGGTCCATTCTCAGTCTCCAAGCCAGTTCTAGGTCAAACTAGGTTAATTTTGTCAATACCTTGCTTATCTAGGCTAGACTAGCTAATACAAGACACTAAATAGCCTATTTACCAATTATCAACAAATAACTTATATATATATATATATATATATATATATATATATATATATATATATATATATATATATAGTATCTGCTATCTATAACTACTCTAGTTAATATCTATAACTTATCCTACAATTTTCTCAAATCTAATATACCCAAATTCCTCTATTGTCTATTACCTACTCTAACTCTTGATACCCAATACTCAATACCTTGAGTCAACCCAACCACTAACAACTACTTTGGTAACACAAAGTAATACTAACTTTAGCTAAATTTAACTAACTAGCTATCTAATATACATCTAACTATATATAATATATACTCAAGTAACCCAAAACTATCATTCACAAGTATCTAATCCAACTAATGACACATACACTTCTATACTTGCACAACCTACCATCTATACTCATACAAAGCGATCCTAACTGATGACACATGCACTTGGACACTCCCTCTCTGCTGCATACACATCTAAGAGCCTATGCACACATGACACACCTATATAATTTCTCCATCTAAAACCATTGATGTACCAATGCTAGAGTCCAAACCCCAACTAATAACGAGCCTCACATGGCTGGGACCATCTCATATACACCACACACTCTATCAGTTGAACACACAACACTTGAGCTCATCCCTCTCCAATATATGCACTAATCTAACGGGTATCCTGCATCTATCATGTGCAATTACCCTTATGTGCTCTCATTGTTAGACTACATGAACCATATAGTATTCACCCTTTGTACATATATCATATAAACTTATCTCTATATAATGACTAAATATAAAATCCCTTAACCTGCAATGGGTTGCCCGACCCCCCTAAAACCCATAAGTGTCCTGCCTATAGGGACTGCCTGCACAAGTAATTCCATTGCATAGGCTTTTTCCTCTCTAATTCGCTCATCTATACATCTATCTATCTATCTATCTATCTATTTACCTAACATTCGATGTATCTACTTCAGTTATCTAACTGTCATATTTGCCTATCCATACAACCTATATAAACAGTTAACCTCTAAAACTGTTGCACATCTCTATCTATCTATTCGTCTAACTATATAGCTAACTGTCTACATATTTTGTCTATCGATCTACCTAAACAAAGGCCACACAACCCTACCTAGAATATGTGAACACGACACCCATGAACTAATCTACTCAAATCAGTCCCTTAATCGGATAGGATGGATACAGTGTCATAACCCGCACCCTAAAGTAAGGGTACGAGAGCGTAACAACGCCCAGCCTACGTCGCAGTGTCGGCGGTAGAACGTTGTTCTAGGTCATGAACTATAACAAACATAATATGAATACTCTCCATAAGGAGGCCAACACAGAGGTACAACTCAATCACAATCTAGAGATAGAATATGGCACGATAAAATAGATGAGAGAATCCTCAACTGAGGTACAGCAGAATGAAATAACAAGGTCCCAACATCACTAAAATATACAACTCTAAAAAATAAAGGCAACAGCTAAACATGAAAAGAAGAACAGTCTAAGCTATCTACACTATACAAGGTATCATCCTGAGCAGCTGCCTGAACCTCCCCAGGGGTCCAGGTCGCGAGTGTCAACTAAGCAAGCTCCAAGTAAGGGGGTACAGGGTTCCTCATCATCCTCTGTAAAATTTTCAACAGGTCCAGTCAGGACAAGAACGAGTACAACTCGTCAAGAAATCCCAAGTAAGTGACAGAAAACTATAAAGCAGTAATAGACAGTTTTATTGATGAATATGGCAGTTTATATACAGGTGATAGTATGGAGAACAGATAAGATACAAGGAAAGTAAGAACTAAAACAAGAGAAGAATGATGGCAATGAAGACTGTAAAATAAATCTAGCTGAACTAAAGTAACATAATAAGTCCAGAATGTAAATATAAATAAGTGCAAAATCCAAGTAAATCCAGACAACATGAATCTGATACCAGGTGGTTCCAGTACAAGATGAGTCTGGTATAAGGTGAGTCCAGTTGGTGATCAAAGGTTCCAGTGTGAGTCCATCCTATACTCTAACAGTGTGTTTTAAAATATTGGGATCGACATGTGAACGGCTGTAGGTAATACGGCACACCGCACACTCGGCCAAGTGTGGGATGGCTATCGTTCCAGTATAATTCCAAGGGAGTGGTTCCAGTATTTGGGAATGTTCACATGTCTACTCCAATATTTCCCTGCCCACAAGTACAAGTGAATCCAGAAAACGACACGAGAATCGAGATAAGTCCAGCCAAACATAATGATACCAGCAAAAGATTCCAGAGTGATTCCAGTAGGTGGTTCCAATAGTGATTCCAGAAGGTGATGCCAGTAGTGATTCCAGAAATAGAGGCCAGATAATATTGTATGTGTTTCGCATACATGAATCCAGAAATATCCATACGTGTTATAAGAATCACATAAAACTAACTAGAACTGAAGTACCGTAATTGACAAGTAAATGAAAGAACTATCATAGAATGTACTCGCCTGATGTCTGAATGTCCAAAGTAAATATACTGTCCGATGAGAGGTGTCTGGCTCCTAATCAGAACAGCACAAGTCACAACAAGTCCAAAATGACAATATGAAGTTCTACTATGCATTCTACATGATTCTAGGTCAATCTAGACCAAAGTCAACTCTTGGTCAACTTGGTCAACCCTGATAGTCAAACCTAGGTCAACTATGGTCAAACTAGGTCTAACAAGTCTAAATTAGGTCAAACAAGTTATTCTAGGTATAAACAAACTAAGTATATGCAAATCAAGTATCCGAGATAGCTACTAACTCGTAGCCTAAGTCACTTGCTAAACCAAGCACAAAACTAAACCATAAGCTAACAAGGCACACAAACTTAGTCATATAATGTATATATATTATTCACATTCACATATTCATATACATAGATATATATAGAAAAGCTATATTTATATGCACATATATATATATATATATATATATATATATATATATATATATATATATATATATATATATATATATATAGAAAGAGAGGTAAAAGAGTAAGTGAGTATGTGTGTGTTTGGCGTGTGTGTGAAAGGATATGTGTTAATGTTCTAAAATTTAGTGATAGGTAGGTGTATGTGACATGGGATACATGATGTCAAAGAGTGTATGAATGTATGTGTGCAAAAGGTTATAGGTTAACTCAGTTTATAGAAATACATACATACATACTTACCTTGTATACATGCATACATACATATCATGTATATTACATTTACATGATACATACATGTATACTCGTATTATATTATGCTTACATTCATGCATATTAGATACTTGTATTTATATTAACATATTGCAAACATTCATTTCATTCATGCATCTATGCATTGCTTACATATATTACATTAATTGCATTCCTACATGCTTGCATTCAACCATATATATACATTAATGTAAATAGTATATATATCATATATATATCATTTCATTCATCTAACATATCATTCATTACATACTCTATATTCATTTAATATCCATACTACATAGGCTCATAGGTTACACAAAATACATATATCGTATAGTCACTCTTTTACTTAAAATCAATAATGTACCAATTGGGCATTCACTAAATTCTAGGATTAAAGTATGTTGTAGTACTTCATGTTAGCTTTCCGAAATTTCAAACGGATCGCATTTTCGTGTCCGGAAGCTCCCGGAATCGCGAAAATACCGAAACGCGTTCGTCTTTCGTACAGCTAACACTCAAATAATTCTACAGAAGGTTACAGAAAGAATTTGGCTTATTAAAATATATATTTGGAAAGATAACTTCGATACAGTTCTTTTAAAAAAGGGAGATAAATCGGAGTTTTAAGCTAAATGTTATGACATTTCTAAGTTGCTATTGCTACTAAAAACGTGGATAAAAATTATGACGAATTTGGGTAGTTTGAGACAAAAGAACACAAGTATATAACATAATATATCAAGAACTAACTCTCTACACTAATATATATATATATATTAGACACTATAGAACACATCTCCAATACAAAAATATGAGAGTAAATATGTAATAATTCATTCATACATAACAACAACACATAGTGTGTCCAAATTTGGGGTTTTCCAACATGGACACAACCACAACACAAAGGACACTTCTATGACCTCCAAATGGACACGAAATGGACACAAATGGAGATACAACCATGGGGGTCATTCTTATGGGTTCAAAATAGACCTATATGCATGAAGAAATGAAAAGGAGAAAGGATTTATACCTCCCGGTAGATCGAATCGAAGAAAAGCCTTCTCGGAGTGACACCGACACGTAGAGATTCCAAAAGGACACGAACGAGCTCCGAATCCTCCCAAACTTGGGTAGCTTCCTCCTTGGCTAGAATGGAGAAGGAAAGAAGAAGATTTGGTGGCGAAATGGAAGGATTTGGTGGAGAAATTGCTAGGGATTGCTCTCTAGAAATTTGGGGAAGAACAAGAGAGAGAGAGAGTGTGGATGAGAATCATGAAATGAACTTGAGCCTATCCTCTCCCAAAGTGGCTGGCCATATGGGGCTATTTGTCCTATTATGGTAAGGTCCAAAATGCCCCCACTAACCCATTCTATTAGTATTAGGAAAGGGCTAATTGGTTGGGGCTAAATTAGTCATTCTAAAGTCTCTAATCACACTAACCTTATCCATAATAATTAGTCTAACCTCTAACTAAAATATTTCTATCATGTGGGCCATGGCTAACTAATGTGTGGGTCCACTAAAGTCAACACTACCCCCGGGTCCCCGCTTCAAGTCGGATTGAGCTGAAATTCGAACCCGACTCAAATAACCCCAAAACAATATCATAAATAATAAAATAAATTTCAAAAATACAAAATGACAAAAATACTCCTGTTCCTGAAAACTGGGGGTGACAAATTCCTCAAAATTAAAACCAAACAATAGTAAAATGTCAAAATCACAAGTCATAATTTTAAATGGTTTAAAAATGATTAAAAATCACCAAAAATTATAATATAAAATAATTATCAATAAATAATAATTATAATTACAAAATTTTAAAATTACCGTCATCTGAAAAACTGGGTGTTACAATCCAACCCACCTTATAAAAATTTCGTCCTCGAAATTAAGATGATCGTACCCCCTTCTAGGTCAAACATAGTCAAGGGTCAATCACTAGTCAATTTCTCAACATCCAAGTACTTGGTCATCAACTGGTCAACTTCTTAGGATTTTACCTATGCTAGCTATCTAGGTGTTGGCAACTAGAATTTAGCAAAAGAGAAACTCTATAATAGACTAGCTCTTAACTTCCCAATCCTATCAAGTCACCTATAACTAAATACCTACAAGCTAAGCACATGATACCAAATACCAGATATATATATATATAAAAAAAAAAAATATATATATATATATATATATATATATATATATATATATATATATATATATATATATATATATGCTCAAGAACAACAACCCATCACATATATCCTAAGTATATCATCTATATATATACATGACTGATCAACCAAGGGTTAAGACAGACTAAACTTATAAGGGTCTGAAACAATGCTTAGAACTAGGCTAAGGATGAATGGTCTGAATCAAGGGGACATGGTATCTAGTGAAGGGTCTGCACACTGCCTATAAAGGTGATCAACACAAAGGAACTCAACCCGAAGAGAACTTAACTAAAATGGAAAACTAAACCAAGTATAAGCTAAACAACATGTTTATAACCTTATACAACAATGGCCTATAGATACCAACTAACCTATATCCCATATGCCAATATCATCTGCAATCTATCTATGCAAATAGACCTCTCGGTCTTAGGTGAAACTATAACTATACTCAAAGGCAGGCTCTGGTCATGGGTGCCTCACTGGAAAAGGTAAGGGAAAGTAGTAATAATCATCAAGGCTTTAAGGCATACTAACATCCTATGTGTAACTGGTTGGTATTATAGATAACAGGAGAATTATCTGCAATGGGTTACTATTCTAACACCAATACTAACTATCACCTCTAGGGTACAGACACTCTACAAGTCATCATACCATTATACTATGAAGGAACTACCTATGAATAAGCTCTACAAAACTAAATATCCCTACTCCTAAGTCATTTATAACAATCAAAAGGGTATGATGTTTAAACCTTCTCAAGATACAATCTGTTAATCATATGCGTCTGTCCAAAATCATGCTGTCCAGAGTCTTCATCATGCTAGTGAGCAAGGCTACGATAATCACAGAGTCCTTGACTAAGGTACGTACCTCTAGGTTCATGGTATTTAAAATTTTTGCACTGCCGCATGCGACGGCAAAAACCTTAAATTTCCATACCCGAGAATACATCCAAAATCTGACTACATGTCCTCACTATGCCAACTAACACGACTATCGAGGATTCTAGATCCCATGATTTAGGCGACCTAGCCCATATGATTTTCTCAGAAGAAAAACAAACACAACAAAAGAGTAACATGACAAAATTAATCAATCAACAAGGAACAGATGGAATCAGATTTCAAGGTAATTATAAAAGACAATTGCGGGAATGGAATTGAGAAGAACGGAACTTGCAGCAAGATCTCCAACGGTCTGTGCATCCTCGACTATCCTGACGATAGCTCGCCCTGCTGGTTTTCTTCAGCCTGATGCTGATACTGCACAAATCTCTGCTCCTGATGCTGCATGAATCGCTACTGCTGAGAGAAATCGAAAACAAAGGAAAAAGTCTCTGTACAGACGGAGGTGCACCTCCAATGTAGCAGAAACGCCAACCTGAGTTGGCACAACAGAAGCTGCGGTCTCGAGGCCCTGATGAACAGGACGAGAGGTGGCCAGCCTCTCGATAGTATCCCCCGAACCAAAGCGATGAGATCGTGTCTTCATAACCATCATGAAGACAGATCAAAACAAGAAGCAATTTCTGAGAATGAAGCAAAAATTCAAAGAAGAACAATTTATATTCAAGGGAAGTCAATAAGCAACAATTTTAGACAAAAGGAATCGGATTAAGAGTTTTTTCTAATGTGATTGAGTATCTCCAAAAATATCCTAATCCTACTACAGGCTGTAGTGATACTCTAGTTCGAATACCACTACATAAACTCGACCTGCATGGGCCACCACTAAAAACGTGTCCCGACCCGTACCCTAGAGTAAGGGCACGAGAGCGTAGCAACGCCCAGCCTACGCCGCAGTGTCGGCGGTAGAACGCTGTTCTAGGTCATGAACTATAACTAACATAATATGAATAGTCTCCATAAGGAGGCCAACACAGAGGTACAACTCAATCACAATCTATAGATAGAATATGGCACGATAAAATAGATAAGAGAATCCTCAACTGAGGTACAGCAGAATGAAATAACAAGGTCCCAACATCACTAAAATATACAACTCTAGAAAATAAAGGCAACAGCTAAACATGAAAAGAAGAACAGTCTAAGCTATCTACACTATACAAGGTATCATCCTGAGCAGCTGTCTGAACCTTCCCAGGGGTCCAGGTCGCGAGTGTCAACTAAGCAAGCTCCAAGTAAGGGGTACAGGGTTCCTCATCATCCTCTGTAAAATTTTCAACATGTCCAGTCAGGACAGGAACAAGTACAACTCATCAAGAAATCCCAAGTAAATGACAGAAAACTATAAAGCAGTTATAGACAGTTTTATTGATGAATATGGCAGTTTATATACAGGTGATGGTATGGAGAACAGATAAGATACAAAGAAAGTAAGAACTAAAACAAGAGAAGAATGATGGCAATGAAGACTGTAAAATAAATCTAGCTGAACTAAAGTAACATAATAAGTCCAGAATGTAAATGTAAACAAGTTCAAAACCTAAGTAAATCCAGACAACATGAATCTGATACCAGGTGGTTCCAGTACAAGATGAGTCCGGTATAAGGTGAGTCCAGTTGGTGATCAAAGGTTCCTGGGTGAGTCCAGCCTATACTCTAACAGTGTGTTTTAAAATATCGGGATCGACATGTGAACGGCTGTAGGTAATACGGCACACCGCACACTCGGCCAAGTGTGGGATGGCTATCGTTCCAGTATAATTCTAAGGGAGTGGTTCCAGTATTTGGGAATGTTCACATGTCTAATCCAATATTTCCCCGCCCACAAGTATAAGTGAATCCAGAAAACGACACAAGAATCGAGATGAGTCCAGCCAAACATAATGATACCAGCAAAAGATTCCAGAGTGATTCCAGTAGGTGGTTCCAGTAGTGATTCCAGAAGGTGATGCCAGTAGTGATTCCAGAAATAGAGGCCAGATAATATTGTATGTGTGTCGCATACATGAATCCAGAAATATCCATACGTGTTATAAGAATCACATAAAACTAACTAGAACTGAAGTACAGTAATTGACAAGTAAATGAAAGAACTATCAGAGAATGTACTCGCCTGATGTCTGAATGTCCAAAGTAAATATACTGTCCGATGAGAGGTGTCTGGCTCCTAATCAGAACAGCACAAGTCACAACAAGTCCAAAATGACAATATGAAGTTCTACTATGCATTCTACATGATTCTAGGTCAATCTAGACCAAAGTCAACTCTTGGTCAACTTGGTCAACCTTGAAAGTCAAACCTAGGTCAACTATAGCCAAACTAGGTCTAACAAGTCTAAATTAGGTCAAACAAGTTATTCTAGGTCTAAACAAACTAAGTATATGTAAATCAAGTATCCGAGATAGCTACTAACTCATAGCCTAAGTCACTTGCTAAACCAAGCACAAAACTAAACCATAAGCTAACAAGGCACACAAACCTAGTCATATAATGTATATATATTATTCACATTCATATATTCATATACATAGATATATATAGGAAAGCTATATTTATAGGCACATACATATATATATATATATATATATATATATATATATATATTTATATAATATAGAAAGAGAGGTAAAAGAGTAAGTGAGTATGTGTGTGTTTGACGTGTGTGTGAAAGGATATGTGTTAATGTTCTAAAATTTAGTGATAGGTAGGTGTATGTGACATGGGATACATGATGTCAAAGGGTGTATGAATGCATGTGTGTAAAAGGTTATAGGTTAACTCAGTTTATAGAAATACATACATACATACTTACCTTGTATACATGCATACATACATATCATGTATATTATATTTACATGATACGTACATGTATACTCGTATTATATTATACTTACATTCATGTATATTAGATACTTGTATTTATATTAACATATTGCAAACATTCATTTCATTCATGCATCTATACATTGCTTACATATAGTACATTAATTGTATTCCTACATGCTTGCATTCAACCATATATATACATTAATGTAAATAGGATATATATCATATATATATCATTTCATTCATCTAACATATCATGCATTACATACTCTATATTCATTTAATATCCATACTACGTAGGCTCATAGGTTACACAAAATACATATATCGTATAGTCACTCTTTTACTTAAAAGCAATACTGTACCAATTGGGCATTCACTAAATTTTAGGATTAAAGTATGTTGTAGTACTTCATGTTAGCTTTCCGAAACTTCAAACGGATCGCATTTTTGTGTCCGAAAGCTCCCGGAATCGCGAAATACCGAAACACGTTCGATCTTTCGTACTGCTGACACTCAAATAATTCTACAGAAGGTTACAGAAAGAATTTGGCTTATTAAAATATATATGTGGAAAGCTAACTTCGATACGGTTCTTTAAAAAAAATGGGAGATAAATCAGAGTTTTAAGCTAAAAGTTATGACATTTCTAAGTTGCTATTGCTACTAAAAACGTGGATAAAAATGATGACGAATTTGGGTAGTTTGAGACAAAAGAACACAAGTATATAACATAATATATCAAGAACTCACTCTCTACACTAATATATATATATGAGACACTATAGAACACATCTCCAATACAAAAATATGAGATTAAATATGTAATAATTCATTCATACATAACAACAACACATAGTGTGTCCAAATTTGGAGTTTTCCCACATGGACACAACCACAACACAAAGGACACTCCTATGACCTCCAAATGGATACGAAATAGACACAAATGGAGAAACAACCATGGGGGTCATTCCTATGGGTTCAAAATAGACCTATATGCATGAGGAAATGAAAAGGAGAAGGGATTTATACCTCCCGGTAGATCGAATCGAAGAAAAGCCTTCCCGGAGCGACACCAACACGTAGAGATTCCAAAAGGACACGAACGAGCTCCGAATCCTCCCAAACTTGGGTAGCTTCCTCCTTGGCTAGAATGGAGAAGGAAAGAAGAAGATTTGGTGGCAAAATAGAAGGATTTGGTGGAGAAATTGTTAGGGATTGCTCTCTAGAAATTTGGGGCTATTTGTCCTATTATGGTAAGGTCCAAAATGCCCCCACTAACCTATTCTATTAGTATTAGGAAAGGGCTAATTGGTTGGGGCTAAATTAGTCATTCTAAAGTCTCTAATCACACTAACCTTATCCATAATAATTAGTCTAACCTCTAACTAAAATATTTCTATCATGTGGGCCATGGCTAACTAATGTGTGGGTCCACTAAAGTCAACACTACCCCCGGGTCCTCGCTTCAAGTCGGATTGAGCTGAAATTCGAACCCGACTCAAATAATCCCAAAACAATATCATAAATAATAAAATAAATTTCAAAAATATTTTAAAATTACAAAATGACAAAAATACTCCTGTTCCTGAAAACTGGGGGTGACAAATTCCTCGAAATTAAAACCAAACAATAGTAAAATGTCAAAATCACAAGTCATAATTTTAAATGGTTTAAAAATGATTAAAAATCACCAAAAATTATAATATGAAATAATTATCAATAAATAATAATTATAATTACAAAATTTTAAAATTACCCTCATCTGGAAAACTGGGTGTTACATACAGGGATAACCAAGTTACCGATAGCATAAGGGAGACTTAAGGTGAACCGTGAAACATATCTAAAATAAATATTCGAGAAGGAAATGCCAAAGACAACAGCACATTAGAGTGCACCCTACTCCATACGTCACCTATCCCTCTAATCTATAGTGCCGCCTATGATGCCAAATGGATATCCTTCCCACATAACATATGTTTGGCACTTGTATGCACACAAATGTAAGCCACTGCTCTTCTTTACCTGTGTACAACAAGTGCACCACTGCCCTGTGCACAAGCTCATCCCTACCTGTACTGGGGCCAAGTTCCCCTACATCTCTCTGCCAAACAAACAGTAAAACTGTTGTACCCTACAACACTTACCAACCTGCTGCCCCTACTTCTT
Organism: Iris pallida; assembly: GCA_029216955.1. Lineage (NCBI taxonomy): Eukaryota > Viridiplantae > Streptophyta > Magnoliopsida > Asparagales > Iridaceae > Iris > Iris pallida. Next base: position 170,139 of record JANAVB010002026.1, on the reverse strand, counting down.
CTATTGATGGTGGTGTTCTATTCCTAATTTCCCGATACACCCGAGCTCCCTCCCCTCATCTTCTTCCTACTGATACATCTCACTCACACTACATTAAGCACACACTAACACATATAACACTCACTATGTATACACATGTGCACTCCTGCATCCACTCTCAAATAGCTACACACACACTCCTCACCATATTCACAACACACATAGGAATGTATGGAACACCCCCTTTAATTCAAACTAATGTTGTTGCTTATACATGTTGCTGCATGTGCTTCTTCTACTGCCACTGCTACTATTATTGGCTAATGTCTCCCTCATCTCTTCCCTGCATTGATGTAGTTGCACTAAGCTATTTCACATAATGTGTTATGCAGATGCTTTGCTATAGGAATTACTCTTCTCCTGTTCACTGCTGCACAAAGCATTTTCCCCCTGTCTGTGTAGCTAGCTCTCCATCTAAGTGAATGTGTACTGCACCCATCTATTACCCTATTGTACACCCCCTGTATAGCCTACCTATTTCCTGTGTGATCGGGAGTCAAATCCCTGTCATGATACCTTGCCCGAGCCCGACTCCCTATGTTGCTACTATCAGTCAACCTTGAACCCAATACCTATACATATGAGTCACTTCCTCTTAAACCTATATAGCCAACATTAGTTCTCCCCCACTTGCATTTCAGTAAGCACAATTTCCCTCTTCTACTTTCCTGTTATAAGTAGTGGATATCCCCCTACTACTCTTCACTAATAGGACCCATATGCAATTTCCCTCAACTCTCATACTACACATTCATATTTACCTATATATATATATATATATTTATATATATATATATATATATATATATATATATATATATATATATATATATATATCACCAACATATAGATAACTCCTATATATATTATATACATGACTAATCTACAACACTCCCAAATATTTGTACATACATATACATAGACACTATTCCTACATATATACATATAGGCACATATAGGCCACTCGCATGTGTACATTCAAACCTAGTCTGTGCATTTCATGTGAAACCATGACACAATGCCACGTATCCTATTTAGGACACGTGCCTAAAATTTCAACTCAAAATGGACATAAAAATTTGGGGACACGTGCCGAACACTTGGTGCACTAGTTTACGATACGCCTAAGATACACTATCAAACCTTGTCCGAATCCAACCAAATTTCGTAGGCAAGCCAAAAATAGGTAGACACACCTAATTAGTGAGCCATTGGGCTAGTGTCAAGTGCCATGTGCATTTGGGCATGGACACAACATGTGTAGGAGGCTCAAAACCCCCCAAATCGACCTCGTCTCCTATTGTATCCAATTATGGACACGTAGCTAGCCTCACAACACTCTAACAAACCTAATTAGGTCATCCAATGATAAATACTTGGTGTTCATTCTCGAATTTTTCCAAGAATGACACAAAAACCATATGTAAAAGTCTCCAAATGGGTTCAATGAAGTCCAATCTTCTCCCCATGGGTAGTCCTAATGCATGGATGGGTTATAAATGACTAATAACACTAATTAGAATCAATTTGAAGGGTTAAATTTAGAATTTACCTATTGGAAAATGGATTGCCAATAAAATGTTACCAATGGACACAAGTGGACACAATATCCAAGAATGGACATCTCCTTCAAGCTTCTCTCCTTCCATATATTTCCTTCTTGCTAGTCCAAGCTCTAGAATCCTTGGGATGACACTAGAAATTGGTTTTGGAATAAATTTGGGAATGGTGGAGTTGGTTCTTCTTCTTCTCAAATGAAGAGAAAATGAAATGGAGGCAAGTTACGGTTTCTAGAGGCTAATAATTGAACTCAAGTGAGGTTTTATAAGAGGTGTAACCAGCCATGAACTCTAACCCTAAATCCCATGTAAAGTGCTTAATAAGCCCTCCTAATTAGTCATAAAAGTTTGCTTTAGGAAGGGGTTGGAAGGGTTTCATTAACTAAAGAAGGGTTTTCCTTGGTTATTGGTCTCTAATTAAATTGGTATAACATGACCAACTAATTGGTTTACTAATGGTGTCATGACAAGTCTAGTTGGGTCCACTTTGGGTTCACTGGTATCTAGCCTTAACTAGTGGCTAAAAACTAGCAACTAACTATATCATATATTTAATTATATAAAATAATATCAATCATGGAAAAACTAAAAAAATACAATCATTACAATTAATATAATTAATATAAAATTAATTTTAAATTGGTGCAAGATTTGGAAAAGACAAAAATACCAATATTTTGAAAAGTAGTAGTTACAATTGTGGATAGCCAATCATACGTTACCCGTATGATTGAGTCGTACTATTGCGAACGTTGTTATTGATAGAACAATTGTTGGAAATGATATTTTAAATACAGATAGTTCTATTTCTTTCCTGTCTAATTCATGTTTATTGTGATGCTCTTATTACTATGTCCTTTCATTCTTATCACATGATATGCTAGATGGTTATGGTACAAGTTCACTATGCTTATCATGTACTACACTCACTATTACTGTTTTATAGTTTTTTTCATTTAATTGGAACTGCTGTTAGAGTTTGTGCTTCCCTCCAATCCTGAATGGATATATTTTTCAAACGATGCAGAGGACGAGTGCGCTACATATAATCGACTGCATGACGTAGTAGGCATAGATCAGGAGACCTTTGCACAAGAGGGCCAAGTTCCAGCTAAGGAGACTGTAGTGGCGACCAAATAGACTAGGCTTGTACTGGATATGTCAACAACACTATCTGATTAGCATGTTTATTATTCAGACTTGTATTGAGATGTCTGACTATTAGAATCTGGACATATATTATGTTGTATTATACTTCTGGATATTCTCTTTATGTTAGTATCTTTTATCGTGCCATTTCATTCTCCCTTATAGATCTGTGATTGAGTATGTTATATCATTATTGTCCTCCAATTAGAGGTAATATATATATATATATATATATATATATATATATATATATATATATATTGATAGGTTATCATATTCATTGCTAGTATAGTAGACCCAGACAACGTTCTACTGCCGATACTGTGACGTAGGCTGGGCGCTATCACGTACTTGTGCATCTATACCGGGTGCGGGTCATGACATATTTTTGTGGTAGTCCATGCAGGTCTACCTTCGCAATAGAGTAATGTCGTAGCAGTGTAATGACTTAGTTGTAATGTTACAGTCCTGCGATAGGATAAAGAAGGTCGAGTATTAGGGTAAAAGAGAGTACTCAATCACAATTAGGACTTCTTGAGGGATTCCTGGGATGACCCCTAAAAATCTCATTATTAACTCTGTCCCGGAGTTCATTTCTGCTTGTTTCTGCCTACTCTTACTTGTTCGTTGTTGAAATTTATTCTTGATGGTCGTTGATGATTTGAAGTTGTATTAAGGACACGTTTGTGGAATATATCAAGGGTATATTCTGGTAGTACATGCTAGGCAAGGCAGTAAGGATTGTAGCCATCTATCTTGGTTGTGGAGTCTAGAGTTTATCGCGATCATATTAGCTAGCATGGCAAAATTCTTTATCACATGTTTATGGATATACATATATTAGTTATGGAATTTGGGATTTCTTACAGCCATGCTAGCTGGCAAGGCGGTTATTTCGAATAACATAATTTTATATCTATATACCATGAATGTGGGACCAGGGGTTATCGCAACTATACTGACTGAGATGTGAAGATTCTAGATAATATGATTTTTGGTTACAACAATATGAATATCAGATTCTATTTCACTTTGTTCGATTACTATCCTTCTTAATTGTTTTCCTTCCTTGATAATATCTTAGCTTGTGACATATCGACCTCCTTATTTGACTAGTCTTCAGGATGGTACCCATGACTAGATCATATTGCCCTGGACATGCGGTAAATTATGAGAGGTCTGCTACCACTCGACCTGATGATCCAGTTGTAGGAGTCGCTCCGACCATTTCTTCCATTCATGTGGGAGTTTCAGCTACCTTTAGGGGTGCTCCTCCTCCAGTGTAGAGGACCATTCCCGAGGTTATTACAAGTGTTCTTCCTCCTCTGGCGCAGTAGACGGTTCCATCTTTTCCAGAAGATCTTCCTCCTCTATCTCCAGTGCCTACCAACATGGGGCAGATATTTGATCTGTTCCGGGAGATGCTAGAGGTGCAGAAGGCTCAGTCCGAGGCATACCAGAGGCAGTCGAACACGATACGATAGGGCATGGAAAGTGCCCATCAGCTTGCTCTAGCTACAGTAGCACGAGGAGCTCCGGCCTAGCAGCAGGATGCCCAACTTAGGCCGGGTAACATTCAGGATTTCAAAAAGCTTGGACCCCAAGACTTCAGTGGGACCGAAGGCATCATTTATGTAGATGACTGGCTCGAGGATATCGAGCAACTTATGAGAGTGTCCCTCCTCGCTGATGACTTGAGGGTTGAGGTAGTAGGGCTTTAACTACGTGACATCACCCGCACCTGGTTCAGAAATGAGCCGACTCTTACTGGAGAGGGCCACACCTGGGCTGAGTTTATGGACCTCTTCAAGAGGAAGTCCTTCTCGTCCACTGACAGATTGGATTTGGCCAGACAGTTCCAGAACCTCCAACATGGAGGTATCTTAGTAGAGGAGTACGTTATGGAGTTCAGCAGGCTGAGCCGATATGTAGAGTACATGGTGCGGGACCCGAAGACCAGGGTAAGTCATTTCAGGGAGGGTTTGACTTGGGATGTGAAGATCCTTATCCCTTCCTTCTATGAGACATTACAGAGATCCTTGTGGAGGCCCGCAAGGTAGAGCGGGAGTTGGGCTTGAAGCCCAAGAGGAATCACGACTTCTTTACGAGGGCTAGTGCGGGGCCTGCTAAGCGACCCCATGTTCAAAAGGAGTTTTCGTAGCCCCAATTGGAGTAGCATCCACCAGTTAGAGTTTTTGTTCAGTAGACTTACCGGACTCATACTTATGTCTTCTGTAGAAAGTCTGGACATACTTGGGAAAACTGCAGGAAGATGCTCGAAATATGCTTGAATCGTAGAATGGCTGGACATCGAGTGAGGGATTGCCTCCTAGCTCATCCAGCCTTGGTGCAGCGCCAGACCATAGGGGTCCAACTAGGCTACTTATGGCACCGCAAATTGCCCCATACCAGCATAGGAAGGCACCTTGGCAGGACAGGACTTTTGTGATGGCAGTCGATGAGACCAATAATATCGGTAATGGGCTAGAAGGTTAGGTTATGTTCTATTCTTTCTTTTTGTTCCTTTCCATCTATTGATTGCCTAATTGATTTCTTAGTACATTTAGCTTGCATCTGTGATTTTCATGCTAGAATAGTAGTGAACCCTAGAAGAGACTGCAATAACGTGACACTGCAGAGGCTATAAATACATGTTTATTTATAACCCATAGAATTGCATGTTGTATAATTTTAGATAGTATTTTGCTAGACTTTGATTGTTGGAGGCTTGACCTAGAGAAGAGTTACAACCAACTTAAATTTCAAGGACGAAATTTTTCTAAAGAGGGTAGGATTGTAACTACCTAAAATTGGGAAAGGGGCAATTTTTGTCATTTTATATTTATATTATATTGTGCTTGATTATTTGTTTTATATTTTGTATGTTTATTTATTAATATTGTGTTAGTTATTAAGGTTAGTGGCTAGCATAATCGCTAGATTTGTGTTAGTGAACCGGTTAGCCTAGAAACTTGACTAGAGCCCAATATTTAGCATAACATGGCTCATAGACCAACTCATTTGATTAGACCCAATTAGACTCATTAGTCATGACCAATTAATTAGAATAAAGATTAGACTATTTACCCAAATTGGTCCAAACCCTTCTATATAGTAATTAGTCTTCATTACAACATTAGGGGCATGTAGGACATTCTAAATTAGCTAAACCTAGCCCTATATGGCAACCATGTATGGAGAGAGAGCCCCCATTTTTTATTTCAACTCTTATTTTTCTTATTTTGGTGTTCTATTCCATGTAGAGCCATTCCTCCACTATTTCCTCTCAAATCTCATCTATTCTTCTACCTATTCCTTTCATTCTCAACACAAGGAAGAGTCTAGAAGGAGCTTGAAGACTAGGAACGAGGAGAGGAGTCCACTTGCTAGGAGCTACTGTCCGGATCGTGTCCATTTGGCTATTCATTGGAAATCCATCTCCAATAGGTATAACCTTCTATTTCTTTATTTCTAGACTATATTTATGATAACAAACCCTTAGGTATTCACCCATGAACTTGGGCTACCCAGAGGAAGAGATTTGAGACACTAATGAGTCTCTATTTGAAAGTTAGGATGAGTTTTGTACCATTTTTGAAGGAATTTCGAGAATGGCATACCAACTGTTTGACACTAGGTTTGTTAGGCCTAACTAGTATAGATTGGGTAGTGTGTGTCTATTTCGTGTACACAAATGGATACGTGTAGGTTGTGTAATGATACGGTAGGACACAGGACCAATTTTGGGGGCTTTTCCGTTGACACGGGTATCGTTCATGCCATATTTTGCCATAACACTTGGAATGGCTTGCTAACAATTTGTTTAGACTCTAATCGTCATTTAGAACTTGTGGGTATGATTTGGGATGAGATGGATAGGTTTGAGGAGCGTATCATGAGCATATCCTAGCATATTGCTAGTGGGCACCCCATGTGCTTGTTAGAATGCATATTGGTCTAATATAGCTCTAGTATTCAGTTTTGTACACATAATTATATAGGTACTCATGGTAAGTTACTATATATATAAATATATGTTTGTGTATATACATATATGAGTATACAATATATATGGTGTACTAGAGCTATAGGTGGGTGTTAGCTAATTGTAGATATATGTGTGTATGTGTTATAGAGGGGGTTTCCAGAGTAGAAAGGCTGTCCAGAATTGTATGTAGGCAGTATGCTAGAGAATGGTGTATGCTAACATCAGTCCTTGCATGAGTGTGTACATGTGTTCAACAAATGTTGATGTATGTAGGGGACTGCTTGGATGTACTGTCCTGTAGATTGGGGCTGGTAGGAGTGTATGACAATGTCTTGACAAGTGGAACCTGGGTGTGTATGCATATGTGGATAATGGTATGTCCTATGTGCCTATTTGTTTGTACCTATAGATAGATACGTATATGGAGGGTAGCTAAGTCCTATGTAAGCATGTAGGATAGGTAGTGGTTGTATATAAAGCTAAGTACAGGTCAGCTGTAGAAGCATAAAAATTTCAGCAATGAAGCCTTATGCGCCCAAGCCAATGAGGACATATGCGCCCAAGTCATCCTGTGAAGCTCTGTGCGCCCAAGCCATCCTGTGAAGCTCTATGTGCCCAAGACAAGCTCCCCCAGAAGGAAGGCGCATAGCCTGAAACAGGGCTATGCGCCCAAGCCAAAACATCCCCTGACTCGGTCAAAGCCATGATCAATACGTGCACCGAAGCGTACGACCACGTCAGTCTCCACGAGCAGTCGTGCACCGAAACATGCGGCCACGTCAGCACCACGATCAACCCACGACCACGCAGCTTGCAAGCGCCTACATCCTATGCGCCCAAAGCAAGACCATGCGCCCACATGAAAACTAGTGTGTTTTCTCATGTGGGCGCATAACATCATTCCAGCTCAGAAACTACTATAAAAAGGGGTCTCATCCCTTTTCAAAACACAGAACGGAGAGCACTTTCAAGAGCCAAATTGTTGCACTTCTTGCCAGTGAGCCGAGAGTTAGCAATTTTCTTAGGTTTTCTTCCACTTTTGTAATCGGAGTGTCAACGGAGTGAGGGAGCAACTGCCGCTCGATCTCCATCGTCCCATTCCCCGGAATTCTTTTTTGTATCCGGGGATCCTCAGCGCAGGATCTCTCAGGCGTACTCGATTTATAGTGCCTTGCGCCAATAAAGAAAAGACAGTGTTTCTTCTCTTTTTTGTGTGTGTCCACAAAAATGGTGACTCTGCTGGGGACTACCTTTTTCTCTGACGAGAAGATGATGACACAATCCAATACCGACAAAGTGGGGAGAACTCATTAGATGCTGATCGTAAAGTTCGATCAGCAGGCATTCGAAGAGATGCTCTCGAGTGACGGCTCTACTCCTTCAAAATCAGCGAAGCCAAATAAGTCTCACAAGACTTGGCTTCTGAAGGCTCGCTATACATATCCTGCCAGTGTCATAGCATATATGCAACTGGAGGACTCTATCACATGGGCGCTTGGCTCTGTCATAGAAGCTCCCTAAGTAAAGAAAGCTCACACCGTTCCGGGCTCTACTAGCCCAGCGACTTCTTTCTTGCACAACCAACAATAGAGTGTTCGATGCTCGAGACTTGGCAAAGGAAAGCACTATGATGCCAAGAATCGGAGTATTCAACATTATGGGCAAACCCAACTAGGCTTATAAACAAAGGAGGCGAAGCTGGAAGAAAACAGTGCTATTCTACCAAACATGTGCCCAAAGCCATGCGCCCAAGGGGGTGTTTGGGCGCATAACTCAAATCAGAAAGCTTCTGTCTTCAACAGACTGGGAATCCAAGATCATGCGCCCAAGGCTATGCGCCCAGGCTCGACTGATCCATTCTATGCGACCACATCGAGGAGGCTCAGACATGCTGCCAAGAAGTATGCGCCCAAAGCCAGTCTCCAAGGCCTATGCACCCACATCAAAATGACAGGCCCCAATGCATATAGCACGGGGCTGTCTTCAAGAACATCATAGAACATAGGTGTGGGGGTTGCCCTTGCACGTGAACTATGTCTGGATGCGCCAACTCTCCTTACAAACCGACATGCAAAGCTCAGCGATGCATGTAACATGGGTTTTAAGGCAAAACTCCCTTCCGCTGACTTGCACGACATGATAAATCATAAGCGTAAAGCGAGGAAGGACATAACAATTCATGGTGCACATCCGTGCACCAGTATTGTCATCAACTGTTGCTGCTCCAAAGCAAAAAGAGTGCCTCAGAGACAGTCCGTATTTCGACGGCTGTATTTCTCTGACGATGAAAAGCCGCTGTGTGTCTCATCCAACCTGGCTTCATGGGGTCCCCCTTATGGAAGCCCCAATCAAAGACGTGGACTACAATCCTAACTTTCTCTCTCAGTTTTACGAGAAGGAGAAAAAGTTTACCAACAGATGGCCAGCAGGCTGTCACATCTGAAGGAGTCTACATGGGTACTCGGTCAAAGGCAAGATTCCTTATAGATGACGATGACTCCCAAGCTGGAGGTAGTATTCCCTCAGAGTCTAAAGCGGATGACCTTCATACTGGGGGTAGCCTTCCAGAGGACGACGATCCCTCCGAGTCTGATGGCGACTATCTACCTCCTTTACCTGAAGATGAAGGACTTGTCAACTCAGAGACAAACAGCATCAGCACCAGTTGTAATATTTCCTCTATTCATCCTTGTATGTTATCTACATACATGGCAGACGGAGAAAGACCTGAAGAAGCCAGTGATCAGACAAGCAAACGGCTATAGGGTCTTGAAACGGCATTCGCCAAGATCACTGATATGCTTACCAGTATCATGGCGGTCCAAGCTGCTGGGGCAGTCCCTCTACCTCAACAAAATGCCTCGGCTCACGCTAGTCCGGCACATAGCAACAACCCTCCATCACTACAAAAGGAGTATCATTTCATTGTGCCTCCTCCAAACTTGCAAATGCTGGGGTGGTCCATCGCCAACGACGCCTGACAACCGTTCAGCAGCCGTTTTCCAACACCTGCTTAATCAACAAGATACAATTGATTCCCTGGTCGCCCGTCTCGACACCATCTAACATAAAGACGAGCTTCAGAAGATGGGGATATCTCAACCTTATCCTCCTGAATAGGAGAATACTACTTGCCCTCCTAACTACAAGCCGCTGACGCTAAATTCATTTGACGGGTTGACTTCTCCTTGTCAACACATGACATACTTCAACATACAGACTCTACACTTACCCAGGGATGATCCGTTCTTGTCAAAGTTGTTTATTAGCACCTTACAGGTGGTAGCTTTCGAATGGTTCTGCAGTCTGCCTGACGGTTGTATCAATTCGTTTAAAGACTTAGAGAGGTTATTCCTCAACAGGTTTTACGAGAGTGGCATGCATGTTAGTATGTCCACCCCCGTCGAGACCAAGCAAATGAGGACCGAGTCTGTCATTGCCTTCATCGAACGCTTCAGATGGCTAGAACTGAAGATGCCCTTCGGCATACCAGACTCAGAACTTATGGATACTTGTCGACATAACTTCCTTTCTACGGTAAAGTTTTGTCTGGATATACATAAGTATGATACATGGCCCTCTTTCATTGGGGTCGCTGATGCTGCTAAAAATGACGTTCCTAATCTGGAACTACTGGGGTTGAAAACACCTAAATCTGAAAATAAGGGCAAGCATCCTCAAACTATCCCCGTCCGTTGGGGTAAAGGAAAAGAAGTCCTGAAGGTCGACACTTTCAAGGGAGCTTCCAATTCTCAGGGCACCTCTAACAAGCCTAAGGAGACCTTCTCCTTTGACGAAGATGATGTCATTACCATTTTTGACACGTTGACGAAGGGTAATAAGCGGACATTATTTCTACCCCGACGTCCTGCAGAGGCGAACCAACTCAACGATCCCAAGTACTGTCTCTATCATCAGTACGTACATCATTCCACCAAGGACTGCGTCATCCTGAAGAAGAAGATACGACAGCTTATCGACAACCAAGTGATCAACCTCGAAGCTGAAGACAAGGTCATATCTTCTAACATGATCTCTCTTCAGTTTGGTGACTTTCTTCCCACAGAAGTCCCAGACGGCGTGGTCCCGATCCCCAAGGCGATAATGGAAGTCGTCAACCTACCACCAGCTCGTAACTCAACCTTGGTGCCACTCACGAATGAACGTGGTGAGATCATGTGGGTCCATCCAGACCTTATGTAAGAGATGACACAGGGGTGGTATCTCCCAAAGCAAAAAGGGGCAAGAAATACAACTCATGCCATATGGTGTCTTCTCCCATCTACGAGGTTCTATCTGGCGAGACGCGATCGGAGAAGACTTACCATCGGATATACGATCCTGCACAAGAAAAAGTAGTACCTTCTAAAGCTCCTGTTACCCATACAAGTTCAGAAGCCGGCCCGTCTAAGCCTTCAACTACCGACAAAGCTAAGCAGAAGGAGACGCAGTTTGACAATTCTCTAAGGATGCCAGCTCCCGAAGGCATGGACCAACCCTACAACTTTGATATACTGGCACAACTAGCCAATACACCTGCCACGTTGTCTCTGTTCGATCTATTGTGACTCTCCAAAGAAATGCGGAAGGCCTTAAGCGAGGCATTACTATATGCCGACTCTTATCTCGCTGAAGTCAAAGCCCCGCTGAAGACCCTGTCTCCTGTCCCCACTACCACAGTACTATGGAAGTGGTGCCCAATATCACCTTTTCAGAAGAGGACATGCTACTAAAAAATAATCGTCATGATAGACCCCTGTACTATACAGGGTATATCGGGGCGATCAAGGTGGACCACATGCACATCGATCCAGGATCCTGCCTCAGCATCATCCTTAGAAGTTTGCTTCAAATTCTAGGAATCCCTCTACATAAGCTATCTGCAACCAATACAACTATTATAGCTTTTAATGCTGGTCGAAGCCACCCGCTGGGCAAGATCCATCTCAAGTGCCAGATCGGTGATCTCTGAATGGAGGTTTCTTGCTATGTGATCGATGCCAATGTATCCTACAACGTCTTATTGGGACGTCCATGGATACACGAGAACATGATCGTTCCTTCCATACTTCACCAGTGCTTCAAGTACGTCAACAGCGATGGTATCATGAAGGCAAAGTTTGTCGATGTCGATCTTTTTAAGGTCATCGAAGCCTACTATAGAGATTCGGTACTTTACCGATCTCAGCCCCCCAAGGATAACGGCAATGAAGCTGACAATAAAGCTGTAGCAAGTTCATCCTCCAATGATGGTCCCCTGATTATCCGAGTCAAAGGACGTACTACTCCAAAAAGTACTCCGAAGCCTCTCACAATCTGGGTGAAAAAGAAGAACCCTGACAAAGTCAAACCATTGACCATCACTCTCAGCAAGACACCCCGGAAGGAACCTGCTGATGTCCATCCTCCCAATTCTGAAGAATTACCCTATGTGGTGAACTTGACCAAGACTGTGGCTCCTCTTCCAGATGATGACCCTCTCAATGAGTATATCAATACTCATAATAATGTACCTTCAGCGGATGATGTTATCCCTGAAGAAGAACTTGCATATTTTCTTAGTAAAGGTTTATCTTTGAATTACTCTGATGTCTATCAATCTATAAACCACTACATAGATACGATATACGCGCTAGAGCACGGCATAGGACCACACCTCTGTATGCCGGTCACGATGCCTCACCTGCGAAAAAAAGTTTACCCAGAAGATATCCACTACTTCATCGTTCCAACCAGAAAGAAGGATGAAGAACTAATCATCTTCGGTCGTATGATTGGCGAGAGAAAGTTCATTCCTGACTCTACTTCTCCCAAGCACAACACGGAAGCTGACTATGACTCTAGGAAAATACAACTTTTTTGGTATAGTTGGCAGGCCAAGAATATCATCCAGAACATGGGATATGACATCAAAAGTGACCAGGGGCTAAATTACGGCCGGGGACGACGGTTGCCAATACGACACTTTGCTCCTTCCGACAAACCCGAGAACTACTATCAAAGAAACGGTGTTGTTTTGGGTTATGTCACTCCTCCAACAACTTCTGAAATATCATATAATGAAGCAGATCGTTGTTCTCATTCTTCTGATTCCTCCCTCTGCGACTCAGACTCCAGCATTGGCGACATGTTCAAAGCAACTCTGTCCGTCAACATGGTTTCCGTTGACCAAGTTGCGGACGATGTCCAATCAATCGAGCTTGAACAATAGGCTCAAAAGATGGATACTAGGTGGGAGCTGCGCTTCGAACAACGTAAACCACCTACCGAAGACGAAGTCATCCAAGTCAATTTAGGAGATGAATCATCTTTTAAACCAATCTAAAAATTTCTGTAGAACTGTTTGAGTGTCAGATGTACGAAAGACGAATGCGTTTCGGTGTTTTCGCGATTTCGGGAGCTTCCGACATGAATATGCGATCCGTTTGAAATTTCGGAAAGCTAATATGAATGGCTACAGCATACATTAATCATAGAATTTATTGAAGGCCCAATTGGTACAGTGTTGATTTTAAGTAGAAGAGTGACTATACGATATAGACATTTTGTGTAACCTATGAGCCTATGTAGTATGGATATTAAGTGAATGTAGGTATCATAGGTTGTCGATTATATGTATGATATAGTACATATATATATATTATTGTTAGGTAATATATATTAGTATGTTTGTTAGATGTTGGTTAGTAGCGGGTTAGATATGTTCGAGTTGTTATATGTTAGTGTAAGTTATATATGTTAGTATGTTTGTTAGATGTTGGCTAGTGGAGAGTTAGATATATTGGAATTTGTTATATGTTTGTGTAAGTTATATTTGTTAGTATGAGTGTTAGTTAGATAGTAGAGGTTAGTATTTGGTTAGATATTTGATATGTTGTTAGATAGTTTGATATTAGATATCTAGTATGTTAGATATTAATATATTAGTAGGTTATGTTAGTTCTAGATATTGGTATATTAGCAAGTTAGTCTCTATAGGTTATATGTTAGATATTAGTTAAGATGTTATGTTAGTATATTAGATAGTTAATTAGATATTTGAGGGGTATCTTGGTATCTCATGATACTAAGTTAGTATCTTAAGGTAAATATGAATTACCTTTACCTTCAAGGTAAATGATTAGTTTACCTTGTAACCAATGTATTAGTTTTGGGATGCCAATATGACCAAGGTTGATATGGTATCCTAGTGTTAGTGGGTTAGTGTCTAAGTATTTGAGTTTGAGTAGATAATATTAGATTGTGGAAGGGTTATATAGATAGGTATATATATTTTTGGATTATATAGTATATGTATATATTATGAGAGAATATAGATATAAGTTATGGTTCATAGTGAGGATATGTATATACTTGATATATGATATCTATATGTATGTGTTAGGGTGGTACTATATGAGTAAGGATATAAGTGATATATATATATAATGTATATTATATAACTATGTTTGTGTGCCTTGTTAGGTATATGATTTAGCTATGTGCCTTGATTTAGGCTATGTGTTAGATATCAATGGAACTAGTATACTTGATTGTTTAGGCTATAGACTTGTTTTGACCTAGAATTGACTAACCTAGACTAGTTTGACCATTATTGACCAAACCCTAGCTAGTTCGACCACATTAGACTAGCTGTCCTAGTTTGACTAGATTGTTGACCAGAGTTGATCAAGGATTGACTTTGACCTAGATTGACTTAGACTCATGTAGATTGTATTATAATTTCAATTACCATATAAATTGAACTCTTTATAACCTGTGTTGCTCTAACTAGGACTCTGTGACTCCAGTTGGCCATCTTTTTATATCAGCTGTTCAGGGAATCAGACGAGTACATTCTCTAGCCATTTCATACTTGTTAGGATTTTTCTACTTGTTAGGATTTATATTCTTGCTCTAGATTACTTTACTTGATGTTGTCACATTGTTAACACGGATTGGTACTATATGGATCTTTTTATGAGATGTTATCTCCCTTGGGAGCATTGGGATACGTTATATCATGTACTTTTTACGTACATCATGTATTCATGTGCTTTCATCATTCATGTGCACTCTTGTGATTCATGTACTCTCATGTTCATAGAGCCCCCATGTATACTTCATGTACATCCATTTATGGGCCTCCATGTGAAATCATGTGCAATAACATAACTTGTCTGGATCTTTGTGTATTGATTGGGGTACGGAGGAGTATAAATGGTCATTTGAACAATTAATTTCAAAGTAGTATAATCATGTGCAAACTCTTTAGTGTAATTATGTACAAATTCATGCCGTTCACATGTCTATCTTGTACTCTATATCACTAGCCATTGATAGTTCTTTACTTATAGTAGATATTTTCTTACAGTCATCTCTTTTACTTCATGTATATTCTTCAGCGTTTCATGTATCTTACTCTATAGCATGCTTATATTTCCTGTCAGGATATGAACTGCGTGAGATGTATTGTGCTCGTTCCTGTCCTGACTAGACCTATTAAAAATATTACAGATGGTTGCCTTGAGCACACTTGCCCTACTTGCTTGGGATCCGAAGACCGTGTAGCTACCTTTGGCCCCGATACTCGGGAGTGATCGGGAGATTAGTTCAGTAGACTTGCATTAGACTTTTATTTGAACTTGTATTGTAATGAGTTGAGATCTCGACTTTGTTTTGAGATTGCTTGAGATATTATTATTTTAGTAGTTTATATCAGTTGTTGGAGTTTGGAGTTAGTATAGCTTTATGATTCTGTGTTATCTTATCATGCTAGACTGTGATTGAGTATTATCATATCTTATACTTGTCCTCCGTTCGGAGTTGAGTTTTGACAAGTATATTATTTAATTATGTGAGTTGTTGTTTAGATAGTAATCTTGTACAGCGTTCTACTACCGATTCTGCAGCGTAGGTTGGGCACTGTTACGCACTGTGCCCTTACACAGGGTGCGGGTCATGACAAATTTTTAGTGGTGGCCCATGCAGGTCGAAAGTCGCATTAGTATGATATCGTGGTAGTACAACGATTAGTTGTACTGCTGCACACCTGCGATAGGAACTAAGGAATAGGCTTTAGCAAAGAGATTACTCAGTCACAGTTAGGACTACTTGAGAAGATTTCTGGGATGACCCTTGAGAATCTCATTATAAACTATCATGAAATTCGATTCCGACAGTTTCTGTCTACTTCCTTGTTCATCGTTGAATTTGATTCTTGGTATTCATTATTGACTTGATTTCTACCAAGATAACATTATAGGCTAGGTTGCCTCAATCATGGAATCTAGAGTCTTCTACAGCCATATTAGCTGGTTCGGCGATGAGATAGAGTCTGATTTTGGATGTATTTCTCAGGTGTGGGAATATAAAGTTTTCGCAGCCAAGCTAGCGGCAATACAAAAATTTTAAATACCATAATTTTAGAGATATGTACCTTAGTTGCGAACTCTATGGATTATCGCCGTTGTACTTACTGGTGTAACGAAGATTCTGGTAATATGGTTCTGGATAGACAGGTATGATTATTAGATTGCAGAATAAATACCATATAGATGGTGACCTAGTATGATGGAGTGGAATATTAGTGTGGATGTCACTTGAGTATCATGGATTAGATAGAGGGAGTTAGGCCACCTGTAGCGTAGTACCATGCCCCGCACCATCAAAGGGATATACCCCAGAGGGGCAGGGCTTTTGTACTGACGGTTGTGGAGACCGACGCTATAAGTGACGAGTTACTATGTCTGTCCTTCCTGTCCTTCTTTTCTATATTGTTGTGTGATTCCATTAGTACCTGTCAGGATGTTTTGTGCTGTGATAGATAGTATAGTGACATGTTCGAGACTATGATATCACGACCAGTAGGAAGCATGTTTTGCAAGCTTTAGATAGAATTTTCTCGACCTTGATTGTCGGAGGTTTGACCAAGAAGGAGTACGATGATTTAGACAGACCACATGATTATCGGACTGTATCTTGGAAAGGTTTTGAACATATCATCTTTGCTTTTGTTTCAATCTTTTTCAAAAAAATATAATGTTTTCTATCACAAATTAACTTAGGAGTAGGGATAACTTCAGATAACTAGTCTAATTCTTTGTAGAACTTCATTAGATGTAACTCTTTCATAGTATAATAGTTTGATAGCTTGTATTAGGACTTATTCTTAGGTATGGTAGTCCAGTTGACAATAGACTAGTAACCCTTTATAGTTAAATCTCTGTTGATTTTGACTATCAGTTTCATATAGGATGTTAGTCTGCTCATGAGGTAGGACCCCTCCGGCTCACCAAAAGGACAGTAGGATATATTGATGGTTAGAACAGTGATATTTTGTTGGTGTACTTTAGAAACAACAAGGATATTCGAGGTCGGTTTGTTTTGTGGACTTGACTAATTTTAGGTTATTGATTCTCGAGATATTTCACTTAAGATTGTGATGCTAAATTTAGGAATTTAGAAATGGAGAAGAGAATGTAACTATGAAGCGATGATGATACCAAAATTGAATAAGATGTTGGTAAGAGGGCAGAGTGAACACAAGGATTTTGGGTTTTGGGGAAATTTAAAGATTTTGGGGAGGTTTTAAAATTTAAGAAGAATAATATTTGAAGGTGCACGTGAAGGAAATACGAAGGTCGATTTTATAATAAAGAATAAGTTCCTGCATGACATAGAAGTATTAGCTTCGAATAAATTTGAGGACAGTGATTTAAACGAGTTCGAGGATTTCATAGACTTTGATCTAGAGATTTTGGATCCAAGTTAGGACAAGGTGTAGGAATTTAAATTTTTGGGATGATTAAGTGGATAAGGGAGAGTAAGATCAGAAAGAAGGAATAAGAGTTTTAACAAAAGCATGATTCATGAGAAATGACTTGGAAAATTAGGCCCTGCTTCTAGGAGGTAGTTTTAGTCACCAGACCTAATTTGAGGTGAGTTTTCGACCAAGGCTTTAGCATGTCTTTTGTGATATTTTGTTACACCCCTTGCTTGTATGTTTTGATACCTTGTGATTGCCTTGTGCTGTAGTATGACTAGTATAGCTAGATGAGACCTCAGACTGATATTGCCTGCCAAGACCCTATATGTTATTCTTTCAAATTGCGTGATTTAGATGAGCTTCTAAGACCATGATTGTTGGGGACGAGACTCTAGAAGGAGTACGACCATCTTAATTTCGATGACGAAATTTTTTTAAGTAGGATAGATTTGTAACCACCACTTTTCTAAAATGAGGATAATTTTGAACTTTTATAAAATTTATTATTTAATAATATGTTTAAATCATGTTCTTGATTTATTGGTGAATTTTGATTATTTTAATATCATTAAATTAGTATTTTATGATTTTGTTCTTTGGCTATCATAAACTTAGAGCTGCTTAGCCTAGAGACTAACCATGACCATGGAGGCCTAATACATGTGATTAGATTAGCTAATTACCACTTTTTAGGCTAAGGGTATTTTAGCCATTTTGTGACTTTTGAATTATTTAGTATTTTAAATAATTGGTAAATTTTAGATTATTTTAATAATATTTAAATTAATGCATTGTGATTTTGGTCATTTTTCATATTCTAATTTTTGGGAATTTTATATTTTTAATATTGATTTTACGGGATTTGTTTAGTCGGGTTTGAGTTTTATTTCGTTTTGACTTGTGTTAGTGATCCGGGTAGCTTAGACTCTAGACGGGACCCCAAGATTAGTTAGTCATGGCCCACAAATCATACTAATTAAGTTAGTAAGTTTAGACTAATCCACTTGTTAGATTGGTTAAGTTAGAGGTTTAAATTTAACCCTTTTGATCCCAAACTTGAACCTAACTTAAAATTAAACAAGAGGACTAGTTGAGGCATTATTGGAATTTCCCTCAAAGTCCAAATAGGGTTTAATGGTAGCCACTATAGGTAGGTTAGCCTCCCTTCCTTTTATTTCATTCAATCTTGCCTCTTTTCTTTCACAAAGTGTTCTTTCCCAAATTAGAGAGCTTCCCTCTTTGATTTGATCTCCAAATCTCTCCATTCCTCCACCAAAACTTCCATCCAACCTTCTCATGCTATCAAGGGAGGATGCTAGCAAAGATTTGGATCAAAGTGCAAGGAGGAGTGTCCATTTTGGAAGGATCCTCGTATCGGAGCTGTGTCCTAGAGAGTTTTATTGGGATCCCACTCCCAATAGGTAAAACTAACCCTCTAAATTGATTTTCTATGCATATTAGTTAGTTTTGAATCCATATGATCCACCCCCATGCATGTACCCCCTTTAAATTCAAGTTTGAGGCCATTTGGAGCTCTCTAAAGCAAGTTAGAATTGTGTCTTGTGTCCTACTTATTAGATCTCAAATTAAGACACCTCATGTGTTCGGTTTAATGTCTAATAGGTTTAATTGTATTTTAATTTTAGTTTTAGACATGTTAGAGGATGGATTGATGTTAGTTAGGATGGTTAGAATGAGTTTCATTTGGATACCCATGGTTAGATCTAAGTGGTTTAGTCCACATGTCATATTTTTAGCCTCAACTTGTCATTTTAGTGTCTCTTTATATAATAGACTATTTTGTATATATATAATAGGTATGTTAGATATATTTTATATATTTAGATGTGTGTGGATATGTTGTTAATGGTGTGCTTGTGTTAGAGGAGAGGGGAGTGTGGTTTGATGTGTGTCTTGAGTGGTGTGGAGAGTGAGATGTGTTTCTTTTGTCCAAACAACCCAAATTCGTCATAATATTCATCCACATTTTTAGTAGCCATAGCAACTTAGAAATGTCATAAGTTTTAGCTTAGAACTCCGATTAATCTTTCATTTTTTTAAAAGAACCGTATCGAAGTTAGCTTTCCAAATATATATATATATTAATAGGTCAAATGCATTCTATAACTTTCTGTAGAACTGTTTGAGTGTCAGCTGTACGAAAGACGAATGTGTTTCGGTGTTTTCACGATTTCGGGAGCTTTCGGACACGAAAATGCGATCCGTTTGAAGTTTTTGAAAGCTAATACGAACGGCTACAACATAATTTAATCCTAGAATTTAGTGAAGGCCCAATTGGTACAGTAATAATTTTAAGTAGAAGAGTGACTATATGATATAGGTATTTTGTGTAATCTATGAGCCTATGTAGTATGGATATTAAGTGAATGTAGGTATCATAGTTTTTTGAGTATATGTATGATATTTTTTTTTTGTATATGTATGATATATATATATATATATATATATATATATATATATATATATATATATATATATATATATATATATATTTATATATTATTGTTAGATAATATATGTTAGTATGTTTGTTAGATGTTGGTTAGTAGAGGGTTAGATATATTAGAGTTGTTATATGTTAGTGTAAGTTATATATGTTAGTATGTTTGTTAGATTTTGGTTAGTAGAGGGTTAGATATATTAGAGTTTGTTATATGTTAGTGTAAGTTATATTTGATAGTACGAGTGTTAGTTAGATAGTAGAGGTTAGCATTTTATTAGATATTTGATATGTTGTTAGATAGTTTGATGTTAGATATCTAGTATGTTAGATATTGATATGTTAGTAGGTTATGTTAGTTCTAGATAGTGGTATGTTAGCAAGTTAGTCTCTATAGGTTATATGTTAGATATTAGTTAAGATGTTATGTTAGTACATTAGATAGTTAGTTAATTAGATAATTGGGGGGTATCTTGGTATCTCATGATACCAAGTTAGTATCTTAAGGTAAATATGAATTACCTTTACCTTCAAGGTAAATGATTAGTTTACCTTATGACCAATGTATTAGTTTTGGGGTGCCAATATGACCAAAGTTGATATGGTATCCTAGTGTTAATGGGTTAGTGTCTAAGTGTTTGAGTTTGAGTAGGTAATGTTAGATTGTGGAAGGGTTATATAGATAGGTATATATATTTTTGGGTTATATAGTATCTATATATATTATGAGAGCATATAGATATAGATTATGGTTCATAGTGAGGATACGTATATACTTGACATATGATATCTATATATATGTGTTAGGGTGGTACTATATGGGTAAGGATATATGTGATATATATGTAATGTATATTATATAACTAAGTTTGTGTGCCTTGTTAGCTATATGGTTTAGTTATGTGTCTTGATTTAGGCTATGCGTTAGATAGCAATGGTACTAGTATACTTGATTGTTTAGGCCATAGACTTGTTTAGACCTATAATTGACTAACCTAGACTAATTTGACCATTGTTGACCAAACCCTAGCTAGTTTGACCACATTAGACTAGTTGTCCTAGTTTGACTAGATTGTTGACCAGAGTTGACTTTGACCTAGATTGACTTAGACTCATGTAGGTTGCATTATAATTTCAATTATCATATAAATTGAACTCTTTATAACCTGTGTTGCTCTAACTAGGACTCTGTGACCCCAGTTGGTCATCTTTTTATATCAGCTGTTCAGGTTATTAGGCGAGTACATTTTCTGACCATTTCATACTTGTTAGGATTTATATTCTTGCTCTAGATTACTTTACTTGATGCTGTCACATTGGTAACACAGATAGGTACTATATGGATCTTTTCATGAGATGTTATCTCCCTTAAGAGCATCGGGATACGTCATGTCATATGCTTTTTACATACATCGTATATTCATGTGCTTTCATCATTTATGTGCACTCTTGTGATTTATGTACTCTCATGTTCACAGAGCCCCCATGTATACTTTATGCGTACACATTTATGGACCCCCATGTGAAATCATATGCAATAACATAACTTGTCTGGAACTTTGTGTATTGATTTGGGTACGGGAGAGTATAAATGGTCATGTGAACAATTCTAAATTAGTGTAATCATGTGCAAACTCTTTAGTGTAATCATGTGCAAATTTCTATCTTGTACTCTACATCACTAGCCACTGATAGTTCTTTACTTATAGTAGATATTTCCTTACAGTCATCTCTTTTACTTCATATATATTCTTCAGCGTTTCATGTATATTACTCTATAGCATGCTTACTTTTTCTGTTATGATATGAACTGCGTGAGATGTATTGTGCTCGTTCCTGTCCTGATTGGACCTGTTGAAAATATTATAGATGATTGCCTTGAGCACACTTGCCCTACTTGCTTGGGATCCGGAGACGGTATAGCTACCTTTGGCCCCGACACTGAGGAGTGATCGGGAGATTAGTTTAGTAGACTTGCATTAGACTTTCATTTGAACTTGTATTGTAATGAGTTGAGATCTCGACTTTGTTTTGAGATTGTTTGAGATATTATTATTTTAGTAGTTTATATCAGTTGTTGGAGTTTGAAGTTAGTATAGCTTTGTGATTGTGTTATCTTATCGTGCTTAGACTATAATTGAGTATTATCATATCTTATACTTGTCCTCCGTACAGAGTTGAGTTATGACAAGTACATTATATAATTGCGTGAGTTGTTGTCTAGATAGTAACCTTGTACAGCGTTCTACCGCCGATTCTGCGACATAGGCTGGACGCTGTTATGTACTGTGCCCTTACACAGGGTACGGGTCGTGATAATCTGAGCCGCACTGGCCTTCGCCGTGCCATAAAGGGCACTGAGTATGGAATCCCTTTCAACCATTCTTTGTTCCTGGCTTTGCTGGAGTTGTTTAATCACCATACCGGCACTTTCTTCCTACCGTGTGGGGAGATGGGATTGGCTCTCCATGAGATGTTTGTCATCTTGAAGGCGCCTTGGGGTGAGCACCCATACGAGGAGTATTGCCCAACACCTGATGAGCTTCCTGGGTTGGAAAGCCAGTATCCGGAGATAATGGCAGTGTACAAGGAGCTGCTTTGCATCATCAAGTTTGTGTACGCCATGACTCTGCAAAGGGTCAACCTCACTTCAATGCGTGGAGGAGGTATTTCTTTGGCGATGATCCGGCGGAACGTAAATCGGTTCGTCTTTCCTCTCGTAGGGCGTATACCACTGCCGAGGTGGAGGAGATAGAGGTAGAGGCCAAGACGCGAGCTCCCTCGCTGGCATAGTCGGCCCTGGACAAGGGCAAAAGGGGCAACTGCCCAGGGCCCAGGATGCCATTAAGAGCCAATTCGTAACAGTCAAGTCCTAGAAAAGAGGTAGACATAAAAGGAAGTATTTATTGCCCATCCATAATTATTTTCATTATTTGGTATTAAATAAAGGAATATGAATAGCCAATTAATCGTTAATTTCTAGAGAATAGAAAAGGAAAAAGAAGTAAATGTTCGGAGACCCCGGTTGGCTGAAGGGATAGTGCTGCAGGCTTAATGGTTTATAAATCGGTTGTGTTCATCAAGAGCCATTATTCTTCAGGAGAATAAGAAAATATGCCAGGTTTTTGTTTTGATCTTTTGATGTTCATATGTAAGTTAATCATGTTATAAACTTATAAATTTTGTTGTTATTCATACGTAAGTTATTCACGATTATCTTTCTAAATTTGATTTTTCTTTATTTGATCAATTGTCAACACATTTACATACTAGCTTAGGATTCATCAGTTTATTCTTGACTAAGTAAAAAGTCAATTGTTCAGCTATTGTTCTTCACGAAAAATGTGTTAAATTTTTTTTTGATCAAATGTTGAAAATGAGCCATTCATGATTAAGTAGAAAATCTTGTCTACATCAGTCCATTGTCTCAGTGACTTAATAAAAGAAAACATCAAGAAACATCAACTTAACCACAAATTTGGAAGAACAAGTTTTCTTATTGGACTTGGCTACATGTTGTCTTTCTCCTCGTTTTATATTTGGTCTTTTCAAAGGAATTCTTAATAACATTAGTTAGATACCTGATGCATGAGGGAAAAAGCATATAGATACATTTTGAACCTCACTTCCACTAAATCAAATCAACCACGATCTTATTCCTAATATATTGAAGATTTATGTTCGTAAAACATATTTAAAAAGAGAGGACAAGTAAATTTTCCAATCCCATATGCAAAATACAAAAAGACATGATGTTTTTCTTTGTTTCTTTTTTCTACTAGGGATTCTTATGAGGATGTGAAGAATTTTAAATTTGTGGAGACTTAATGCTGATTAAGTGCTTAAAATCCAGATTTCTATGTTACTTTTTCATCATGCTAATTAAGAGCTTCAAATCCTGGAACACCTTTTTTGTAAGAAAATGTGAATTACTTATCTTGTTTATCAACTTTTTAATTAACGTTAAGTACAAATAAAAAAATAAGCTTACACAGGTGGGGCTCATTTTTAGTCTTTGTCCCGGGTCCTTAGAAATTTCGGACCGGCCCTGCTCGCTGGATGCTGAAGGAAGACCTGGCTCCACGTTCCGTAGTTTTTTTTACCCCAATTTAACTCTTGTAAGTCCGAAAGTGACGCTAGCTGCCTTCCTGATGCTGTGGTTGAGGAAGGCTGTAGTGCTTGGAGGCTCAGGCTCTGTGGGGTGACTGAGTAGGGAACTTATTATGCCGACCGTGAGGTTGGCTTTTGGTCACTCCCTTGCACTGCTTCCAGCCATGGTTTGCGATATTCTTCGAGGCCTACGGGACCTCTCAGAAAAGATTATAGAGTATCGTGGGTGTGCCACCGAGTTTCCTCGAGCGAAGTTACCCTATCATTATTTGATGGCCTGGTTGGCATTGCATCATACTGGTTTGATTGTCTCTGCGACTATAGACGGTCACGAGGAGGGGGACGCGCTTTTGCGTAACTACCACAGGGCAAGCTGGTCTCATGACGGTGTTCATGCGTCAAGGCGGGCATTGAACCGCTTGGACAGTTATATTTTTAGCAGAGTTTCGCCTTTCTATGGTAGCCGTGAAGCCGGTGACGAGCCGGTTGACCGGGCTGGCAGAAGGGATGAGTTAACTGTCGGTGCTTTTCATTGGTTTTTATCCATTCGTCCTTCGCACATGGTGTTCCGGAGACAAAATAAGGCACATCTGGTGTAAAACCCTTAATTTAAACTATTTTTTTTATTATTATTAAATTTGGTACCGATTTAAAATTTTGTATTGTATGTCGCGTACTCGTATTGTACGTCGCGCACAAAATTTTATTTTTGCTCGACGAGTGCGAATATGTGCGAGCGTACTTTTTTTTTGAAAAAAAAACATTTTTCTTAATTCTATAGTTTCAAAATAATATATGTAATATTTAATTTAGCTATCAAAATTTCCTAAATTTATGATTTTATTTATGAAAAGCCTTTTATTTAGAATAAATAATATTCTTAGTGCATACGCATATTTCCTAAATATTTTGCTAGTTTATTTTAAATAAAAATATAATTTTCGAGATCTATTAATATTAATAATTTATTATTCAAAACGATATTTAAAAATATTAATGTAATTTTCGAAATTATTATTATTAATATTTTTGGAAAATATATTTCGAAATTATTGTGAAGATTTAAATCTTGATTTGAATTTATGGATTTATTTAAATAGTTAATATTTGAAATTTGATTTATCACCATTTGATTTTGAACTAAAAATTTAATTAGATTCAAATTGGATTTGTGTTTGGATTTGAATTTGATTGATTTTAGATTAAATTATGAATTATCTATTATGGGGAATTTAAATCATAATCCATATCTAATTGGAAATTTCCACATCCTATAAATTTGGCAGGTACTCCTCCAATTCATTATTCATCCAGAAAAAAATTCCACAACCATAGTATGAGTGCATCGTGTCCGTGACCAACATCTTATTCCATGTTTATACAAATATATTGATTCCGTGTCGGACACTTCTCCGACACAATATAAATTTCTACCCTGACACAATCCAATCCTAACCCCGGCTTGGCCGCCACCCAATTTCCCTTCGGCCACCTCGCCTGACCGCTCTTCCCTTTCCTCTGTCGAAACACCAGGACCACCTTCTCCCAGAAACCCCACCCATAGACCTCTGCCTCTTCCCCCGACCAGTGGCTGCTGCCCGCCAGAACGGCCTCGTCCTTCACCAGCCACCGTCGCTACCCAAACCCTGGCCGCCGCCTGCGTCAGTCTCCGCTTCCTCCTGCGAGCCATCTCCTCGTCATTGACAGCCTTTCTCCGTCGCCACCGCGCCGGAGGCGCGTGTCTCCGCCTCCACCGCGGACGACGTTCCTCCGCGCGCAGCCGGCACCAGCCGATGATGGCGCCTCCAGTCGAGCGCCCATCCGTCGAGCGAACTCCCCTCTCTCCTCCGCTACACTCCGGCTCACCATCTCTCTTCCGGCCCCCTTTCCCTCTCTCCCGCTCCCTTTCTCTTCTTCTCCGCTCACCGAGCCCTCTCTCTCTCTCTCTGTACCCTCTCTCTCTCTCTCCTTCTATAATTTCCTTTCTTCCTCTAACAGTGTTTTTTTCTGATTTTTTTTGTTTGTGTTGGTTTTCTGACTTTTTTGTTTTAACAGGGAAGAGAACAGTTGTTCTCGATTTTTTTCTAATTTAATTTATTTTATTATTTATTTATTTTCTAGTTATTTAATTTCAAAATTTTGATTTGTGTTTTAACAGTAACAAGCATTGACTAGAATTATAATTTATAATAATAATTATTATTATTATTGTTACTCCTAGTATTTTCTGTCCTTGTAAGTATATATATTCATCATTATTATTTTTAGTATTATTCTCATTAGTATTATTATTGTTTTGTAATTATTGTTGTATTATTAAGATGGTGTGTATTACGAATATTTTATGATTTAAATAATGTATTTACCAAATAAAATATATAGACTAAATATTTTCCAAATTTCATATGAATATAAATTTTGGCTCTTCCATATGTTTATTACTGGTCTAGAAGTCCTGAAATTTTTAGAAATTTCTACTATTATTCTAAAATATTTTCTAATGGAATATTTTTCATCAAATATCGTATCTTGACAAACTTAGAATTTCTAGCCTAAAATATATTTTGGACTAATAAAATGTAGTTTCCAAATTGTTTTCATATATTTACGTAAAAATTTATTTTTAGTTTTTCTTTTTCAAGTATATTATTATAAATATTTTCTAAAAAACAGATATATGATTTATCTAATTCCTTCGATATTCACCGTGACCATGACTAATCCCCCAACTCTATTCCCCTGCCAATTCTATAATTCCTCCTATCATCCATAACCAAACTGACCGTTCTGGACCCGATGCAACAGTCTGTACCATCGTCAGAGGGCGTCTTGTATAGTTGTAACAACAAAGTCACAGTTCGTGCCACCTTGATTATCGCAGCACACCAGGCGTCCTACCAGACAAGACACCTTGCCATTTGCTGTTTAATTATTTTAGCTCATATTTCATGCATGTTCATTATTTTCTTTATGCAAAATAAACTGTGATACATGGCATAACCTGTTTGGACTTACTCTGCTATGTATTATTTTTCTTACACATTAAACCTAGATTTAAGGGACCACCTTTGTGTGTTGCATACATGGCTTTGACACGTTGTACCACGAAGTTGTGTGTCGCATGTAGAACACGGAAGTGCGTGATTGGCTGGCCACCAGTACGTACAAGCCGTGCGATAGGAATAACCGCTAATAGAGGTTGCATGCTAGTTTGACTTAGCGGTTATAGAGGTTATTGTTGTGGATACAACATAGTAGGCATTGGACGGAGAGGACAATTCCTTAGCGTATGGCTTCGATGCACTATCCCTTGTGACCCGGACTCTTCGCTGGAGATACGGGGTTGATGACCCATGATTACTGACGGCCACTGACGATTCTGCGGAACGTCATGCTCTTACCGATGGGGCCTCTGGTGTCCAAGGGGGACTACGCCGATCCTATTTAGCCAGGGCCCATACGTAGGAAGGATTGTTCTTAACTACATTTCACTAAGAACGGTTAGGCACCTTTATCCGTTAGGTACGAGTACTTTTGGTTTGGGTACTTGTATCTGACCGTGGCTTGGAACAATAACTTGTCGCGGATTAGTTCGTCACATCTTGTCCTTGTTTGGTTGTAGGTGTGACTTACTACTTCGATGAGAAGGTATTGAACCTTGTTGGGGTTCGGATACCATATTGGATTCTTAGCATGGAAAGATACGTCATCGTGAATTAGTTTACCATCTCCTGTCCTTGTTTGGTTGGGGGGTTGGTACGCTCGTTCAGTAGGTGCGTATTGGACCATGTTATAATTTGATTTACTTATTTATTTGAGCAATATTTATTCAGTTTATATGGCATGATATTATGTGTCTTGTTACGTCCCTCTGAGGACCTGGTTATCTCTCCAGGTGTGTGCTATTGTCTTTCGCAGGTGTTCTAGCTCTAGTCGTGGTCCTCTCTATTTTTTCGAGGATGATTGCACTTGGATCGTCTTCGCTTTGCTCGCCAAAATTATTTCTTTTCTCATGTATTTTCCTTTACTTGTTGGTAGTGGATTTGTCTCCGTCCAACTACATGTACCAAATGATAATTTCATAGTTGGTTATATGATATCTTCTATTCATTTATATTTTGTGGATGAGATTAGTTATGGTTCTACTGCATTTTACAACTTATGTATTCATACGAGGATTCCATATATTGGAGTGTACTTCGTATGAATACAGCTGGCATATCTACGTTCCTAGTCCTACGTATTTTGAGACTGGGGCGTTACATGTTTTTGTGGTGGCCCATGCAGGTCAAGATAAATTGTTTGGTTACTTACCGTACCAAGCAAGCCTGCGTATAGGATTAGAAGTTTAGGATCTCATCCACATACTTGACCTCTTCCTTGATTTTATCTACCGTTTGACTCATCAATTGCACCTTGCTTGCTTCCCTCCATCCTTATTCTTATCTTCCCTTCGTGCTTGCTAGAGATTGACCCTACTAGTTAGTTGTCACAAAACACCATTAGTTTAATTCTTTATGTTGGGTAGACTACCTTATGACCTAGCAACCCCTTTGACCTAGTGACCTATATTAGCAAGCTTATTTAGATCCTAGAATCTAGAGGACCTAACCCGTCTAGCCAACCAAGGACTTGGACAAGAAGACTATAGGACAACTGTATGACTTAGAATCATTCTACCTTCTTTTAATCTAAATCTCTCGTGCCTATGTTTTTACCACTTTGAGTAATGTTGTTACTATAATCTAGTTTTGCAAACTCGTCCATTTATCGAGTTTGTCATGACTTATGCTATTGAGTGACCGCTCACTAACATATTGTCTAATCAGAACTGGTGCATGATGGTCTGATCAACCGAGTGCACTTTGGTTCGCCTTTTTCATATATCAATCTACGTGGATGGGATGTAGTTGAACTGTCCCCTTAGAATTCCATCCACGACTGCCTTGACGATTCTTTGAAAAATATTCGGTCGTCCTTGAATCACGTATTCGTATTCGATAACGCCTCCTTCGAACTCTATATTTCTTTCGCCTTCACCTATTTTAGAAGGACGAAAGCATTGTACTAAAACTTCCCCTAAGCCTTCATATCGATTATGACCATACCGTATTGTTTTTCTACGATCTAGATCGCGATTTCTTACGACATGATTTTGTGAAAACATTGTCATCATTGGATCCCCATTGATACCCCCTTGTGTCCTCTCACCCCCCTACTAATTCTTAATTTCGAGGATGAAATTCTTTTAAGTTGGGTAGGATGTAAAACCCCTAAATTTCTACTATTTTTTTATTATTATTAAATTTGGTACCGATTTAAAATTTTGTATTGTACGTCGCGTAGTCGTATTGTACGTCGCACACAAAATTTTATTTTTGCTCGACGAGTACGAATATGTGCGAGCGTACATTTTTTTTTGAAAAAAAAACATTTTTCTTAATTCTATAGTTTCAAAATAATATATGTAATATTTAATTTAGCTATCAAAAATTCCTAAATTTATGATTTTATTTATGAAAAGCCTTTTATTTAGAATAAATAATATTCTTAGTGCATACGCATATTTCCTAAATATTTTGCTAGTTTATTTTAAATAAAAATGTAATTTTTGAGATATATTAATATTAATAATTTATTATTCAAAAAGATATTTAAAAATATTAATGTAATTTTTGAAATTATTATTATTAATATTTTTGGAAAATATATTTCAAAATTATTGTGAAGATTTAAATCTTGATTTGAATTTATGGATATATTTAAATAGTTAATATTTGAAATTTGATTTATCACCATTTGATTTTGAACTAAAAATTTAATTAGATTCAAATTGGATTTGTGTTTGGATTTGAATTTGATTGATTTTAGCTTAAATTACGAATTATCTATTATGGGGAATTTAAATCCTAATCCATATCTAATTGGAAATTCCCACATCCTATAAATAGGCAGGTACTCCTCCAATTCATTATTCATCCACAACAAAATTCCACAACCATAGTATGAGTGCATTGTGTCCGTGACCAACATCTTATTCCATGTTTATACAAATACATTGATTCCGTGTCGGACACTTCCCCGACACAATATAAATTTCTACCCTGACACAATCCAATCCTAACCCCGGCTTGGCCGCCACCCAATTTCCCTTCGGCCACCTCGCCTGACCGCTCTTCCCTTTCCTCTGTCGAAACACCAGGACCACCTTCTTCCAGAAACCCTACCCATAGACCTCTGCCTCTTCCCCCGACCAGTGGCTGCCGCCCGCCAGAACGGCCTCGTCCTTCACCAGCCACCGTCGCTACCCAAACCCTGGCCGCCGCCTGCGTCAGTCTCCGCTTCCTCCGGCGAGCCATCTCCTCGCTGTTGACAGCCTTTCTCCGTCGCCACCGCGTCGGAGGCGCGTGTCTCCGCCTCCACCGCGGACGACGTTCCTCCGCGCGCAGCCGGCAGCAACCGACGATGGCGCTTCCAGTCGAGCGCCCATCTGCCGAGCGAACTCCCCTCTCTCCTCCGCTACACTCCGGCTCACCATCTCTCTTCCGGCCCCCTTTCCCTCTCTCCCGCTCCCTTTCTCTTCCTCTTCGCTCACCGAGCCCTCTCTCTCTCTCTCTCTCTGCACCCTCTCTCTCTCTCTCTCTCCTTCTATAATTTCTTTTCTTCTTCTAACAGTGTTTTTTTTTGATTTTTTTGTTTGTGTTGGTTTTCTGACTTTTTTGTTTTAACAGGGAAGAGAACAGTTGTTCTCGATTTTTTTTCTAATTTAATTTATTTTATTATTTATTTATTTTCTAGTTATTTAATTTTGAAATTTTGATTTGTGTTTTAACAGTAACAAGCATTGACTAGAATTTATAATTTATAATAATAATTATTATTATTGTTACTCCTAGTATTTTTTGTCCTTGTAAGTATATATATTCATCATTATTATTTTTAGTATTATTCTCATTAGTATTATTATTGTTTTGTAATTATTGTTGTATTATTAAGATGGTGTGTATTACGAATATTTTATGATTTAAATAATGTATTTACCAAATAAAATATATAGACTAAATATTTTCCAAATTTCATATGAATATAAATTTTGGCTCTTCCATATGTTTATTACTGGTCTAGAAGTCCTGAAATTTTTAGAAATTTCTACTATTATTCTAAAATATTTTCTAATGGAATATTTTTCATCAAATATCGTATCTTGACAAACTTAGAATTTCTAGCCTAAAATATATTTTGGACTAATAAAATGTTGTTTCCAAATTGTTTTCATATATTTACGTAAAAATTTATTTTTAGTTTTTCTTTTTCAAGTATATTGTTATAAATATTTTCTAAAAAACAGATATATGATTTATCTAATTCCTTCAATATTTACCGTGACCATGACTAATCCCCCAACTCTATTCCCCTGCCAATTCTATAATTCCTCCTATCATCCCTAACCAAACTAACCGTTCTGGACCCGATGCACCAGTCTGTACCACCGTCAGAGGGCATCTTGTATAGTTGTAACAACAAAGTCGCAGTTCGTGCCACTTGGATTATCGCAGCACACCAGGCGTCCTACCAGGCAAGACACCTTGTCATTTGCTGTTTAATTATTTTAGCTCATATTTCATGCATGTTCATTATTTTCTTTATGCAAAATAAACTGTGATACATGGCATAACCTGTTAGGACTTACTCTGCTATGTATTATTTTTCTTACACATTAAACCTAGATTTAAGGGACCACCTTTGTGTGTTGTATACATGGCCTTGACACGTTGTACCACGAAGTTGTGTGTCGTATGTAGAACACGAAAGTGCGTGATTGGCTGGCCACCAGTACGTACAAGCCGTACGATAGGAATAACCGCTAATAGAGGTTGCATGCTAGTTTGACTTAGCGGTTATAGAGGTTATTGTTGTAGATAAAACATAGTAGGCATTGGGCGGGGAGGACAATTCCTTAGCGTATGGGCTTCGATCCACTTTTCCTTGTGACCCGGACTCTCCGATGGAGATACGGGGTTGATGACCCATGATTACTATCGGCCACTGACGATTCTGCGGAACGTCATGCTCTTACCGATGGGGCCTCTGGTGTCCAAGGGGGACTACGCCGATCCTATTTAGCCAGGGCCCATGCGTAGGAAGGATTGTTCTTAACTACATTTCACTTAGAACGGTTAGGCACCTTTATCCGTTAGGTACGAGTACTTTTGGTTTGGGTACTTGTATCTGACCGTGGCTTGGAACAATAACTTATCGCGGAGTAGTTCGTCACATCTTGTCCTTGTTTGGTTGTAGGTGTGACTTACTACTTTGATGAGAAGGTATTGAACCTTGTTGGGGTCCGGATACCATATTGGATTCTTAGCATGGAAAGATACGTCACCGTGAATTAGTTTACCATCTCCTGTCCTTGTTTGGTTGGGAGGATGGTACGCCCGTTCAGTAGGTGCGTATTGGACCATGTTATAATTCGATTTACTTATTTATTTGAGCAATATTTATTCAGTTTATATGGCATGATATTATGTGTCTTGTTACGTTCCTCTGAGGACCTGGTTATCTCTCCATGTGTGTGCTATTGTCTTTCGCAGGTGTTCTAGCTCTAGTCGTGGTCCTCTCTATTTCTTCGAGGATGATTGCACTTGGATCGTCTTCGCTTCGCTCGCCAAAATTATTTACTTTCTCATGTATTTTCCTTTACTTGTTGGTAGTGGATTTGTCTCCACCCAACTACATGTACCAAATGACAATTTCATAGTTGGTTATATGATATCTTCTATTCATTTATATTTTGTAGATGAGATTAGTTATGGTTCTACTGCATTTTACAGCTTATGTATTCATACGAGGATTCTATATATTGGAGTGTACTTCGTATGAATACTGCTGGCATGTCTACGTTCCTAGTCCTACGTATTTTGGGACTGGGGCGTTACATCTGGAGCCCTATCTGCCGAGTTGCTTTGCACGACAATTCGGTTATAGCCAAACTATGATGGGCAATACCAGTCCGTGTCTTAGATATGAGGGAAGTTTGTTGGACGGCACACGCGCTTGGTGTTATTATAACGCCAAATCTAGTGGGGTAGCATTTACATTCCCTGACGTGCATGGAGATCCCCGTGTCTTGTACTTTGCTGTAAAGTTTTACAGTTTGGTGAATAACTTCTCTTCAGGTTATGACCGAGAATAGAGCTTTATTGTGGGTACGAAGTTTGAGAGGCCTCAGCGGCGGTCTCAGGAGTCTGAAGCTGCAGGATATGGGTCTTCAGAAGACTCTAGTGCCTCTCGGGAGCGAAGGGAAGATGTGGTGCCCCTGAGTTCCCTACTTAAACGTCGAGCTCGTTCGGCGGCAAACCCTT
This sequence comes from Iris pallida, assembly GCA_029216955.1. Taxonomy (NCBI): domain Eukaryota; kingdom Viridiplantae; phylum Streptophyta; class Magnoliopsida; order Asparagales; family Iridaceae; genus Iris; species Iris pallida. The sequence goes on along the minus strand of JANAVB010002026.1, from coordinate 136,721 downwards.
GGCAAGAAGGTAAAAAGAGTGGCATCCAAGGGTCATGCTCCTTTGCAGCCTAGCGCGCCGTCAGTTGCGTCGACCTCAAGGGTACATTTTAGTTCCCTTTTTTTCAAATTTTTGCTCGTATATTTTTTATTTATCCATGTTTTGCTGGTGCAGGCGAGGGACACATCGAAGCGATCGGAGGAGTACCATATCCTTGAGGAGGGCCCAACCTCTGAGACAGAGGGGGTTCCTCTTCCTGCCTCTTCTGACTATGAGGTAATGGCTTCTAGGGGTGGCTCCATGGCAATAACTGGAGTTGGCCTCATGTTTTGCGAAAGTACCGTTCGGGAACCCGGGCTTGAGACGGGTCATTCGGCTGAGGATGCTAGAGGCGCTTCTACTAGTTCTTTCCGAAAGCCTTCTCCTTACGGAGGCATCGAGGGACCAGTGTTGGAAGATTTAGCCCTGGCGTATATTGCACCTTAACCCTGAGTGGTAGTTGAAGACAATGTCATAGATCCGGTGGTGGACATCATCGACGAGTGGATTGGTTGAGGCAACGTGGCTACTGATGAGCCGCCTGTCCAGGCTCCAGCTGGGGCGGTCACTATCGACGGTGCTATTGATGAGCCTGTCGATGAATCCCCTAAAGGTCCAAAGGGGGAGGATGAATTGGTCGAGGAGCCTGCTGACGAATCCATTGAAGAACCCTTCAATGTAGTCTCTCTAGGACCGTCCGAAGAGATTATGCTCGAGCCACCCGTTCCGGGTTCGATCGAGGAGACTATGGAAGAACCGGTTGCTAACGCAACGGTTGAGAAGGCTGTTAAGGAGTCGGTTACAGCGGCCATAGAAACGTCGACTACTGTGATTGCTCCGGCCCTAATTAACAAAGTTTTGGCTGAAGGATCGATAGGGGAGCTTACGGAGGAGTCAGTTGTGCGTCAGACAGTATTGGCTCCTACTGTCCCTGCACCGCCAATGACCTCTGTCACGGTAATGGTGCCCACTGCTTCTGTTATTATTTTTAGGCATACGTTGGCTGATGCTGCCGTCCAGGGGCCTTCCGTTGCGGCATCACCGGTAACCCCAATGAGTTTGGCTGATGTAGGAGCGTAAAATGTGCTTCAAAGAAAGAGTCAAAGTGATAGATCATTCCACTCAAATTGATCTACTTTACGCCGCAGAGAGGCTAAATACTTTACGCCCAAGACAAGGATAATCACTTTACGCCTAAAGCAGGCTGATTATTTTATGCTCGGGTCTACACCCATGGTTTTACGCCAAGGACAGACCAGCCACTTTTACGCTAGGCAAAGCTGTCAAGTCTCGCATTTAATGCAAACTCTGACATGGAGATATTAATAATGGCATATATCACAGAATTCAAAGGGATTTGTTTTTACACAGAGACCAATGTTGTCGTTTAGTATGTGGATTGAGCTACTTTACGCTCACACTATGGTTTCTTTTACGCATGAAGACTATACGAGCTTTTACGCTCAACAGTTGACGTGTGCGTAAAGTCTATTTGAGCTACTTTTACGCTCAAGGTTATTTAACAACCACTTTACACGGGAAGTCTATGTCGGGGCTATTTTACGCCTAGTCTACTGCTTTACGCTCAGAGTACATTGGGGCTATTTTTACGCCCTATTCTTTCTGACCAGCTTGGAACGTGGTTTGCCTACATGGCTTTCATGCCACACATCCCGAAGAACGTGTGTACGTGCATCCTATTCTTAATGAAATGATGGGACACGTGTCAACGTATACAGAGGATGACTTTGGTCGTGGGTGGCGGTTGTTGGCGTAAACACGAAACTTTTGCTGAGTTTTTACGCACAAGAGCCCAAGTCTATAAATAGACTTATTTTTCTCAAAGCAAAAAAGACACACAGACAGAGACAGGAGAGAATACAGAGATCAGAGCTTAGAGATTTTGATTTTCCAGAGCATTCTTCTTCAACCTTTCTTCCAGAACAGAGTGAAGCAAAGCGGAAAAGCATTCGGCCTCGCCATCAGTGCCCAAGTGCGTCGATACCTTTCTGGTGACTTAGTTCTTCCGTTTGTTCAACTTCAAGCAGCGATCTTCATCATCATCATATGGTCCAAGGAACAAAGTGATCATTTACAGATCAGACTTCCATAGCAATACTTTTCCAGAATCAAACTTGTACTTCTTGTACTTTTTCTCGTTTTATTTTCAAAAGCCAATTTTTCCTGGCATTTTGTTAAGTGAAACAAAATGGCGACTCTGCTGGGGACTACCTTCTCCTCTGACGAGAAGGCAATTGCTCAATATGATGATGTTTCGGTCGGTTCGACCAAGAAGACTCTGGTTGTGCACTTCGACCAGACTGCCTATGAAGAAATGCTCCGAACTGGGGGTGGTTCTCGCTGCTCCAATGTTCAAAAGTCTCGCAAAGCACGAAAAGTTTGGATTCCTAAATCCAAAGTGGCTTCTGATCTCTCTGTTGTTTCTGATGACAAGAGAATTCTTCCCACTCCTGTCGTAGGGGCTCCCGTTCGTAACGAGGCAGTCCATACTTCAGAGTTACACTCTAAGTGTGACAACTTATCTCCCGTCTATCACGGTGAAGATAATCAGGTTTTACACCCAGTGGGTAAAAACCATGTTTTACGCTCAACGCATAAGCATAAGTCTCACATTTGTAATGCGGCAGACTCTAATGTTAATGCTTCTGAGGGTAAGAATCAGTCTCCCGTCGGTGACGTGGTAGGCCCAAATAAATTACACTCCTCGCGTAAAACAAAATCTCCCGTCTGTGATGTGGTAGATAACCAATTTTTACGCTCTACGTATAAATGTAAGTCTCCTGTCTTTGACAGTGTAGATAAAATTCACAAAGATGTTTGCACATCTAATGTGAATGTACCTAAACGCATACAACGTAAAAATGTTGTTGGTAAGGCTTCTGTCCTACACCAACAACCTTCTTATACTGCTTTACGCAAAGTACCAAACTTACAAATTACACGCCATGAAAATGGAGTTCTTCGTGCTCAAAAATCTCAAGATTTACGCACACAACTCCAAACGCGTAGAAATATACAATTTGGTTCTGCGAATGCAGCCAGTAATCTTCTTTATACACAAGGGACTAAACATTTTTCTACCCCAAATGTAATAAAGAAGAATACTCCATCTGTTCCTTCTGATTTACGTGAATTGCTAATGCAAAAGCGTAAGAATAGATAATCTCCGGTGATACTCCCCCAAGAAAAACACCATTGTGAATATCACCAGGTTGTGATTAACTGTTGTTGTTCGGCTTCAAAACGGTCAGTTTTTGATCGATTAAGTTTTAATTCGCCTCAACATCAAGCTGAAGACCAAGAACATGAGCTGTCATATGCATCAGTCAACATGGCCTCTCATACTAACAGAGGACGACATCCAAGACGGAATATGTCCCAAACTCTAGGTCAACAACAGTTCAACAGACTTCTTGATTCCTTTGAAGGAGTATATCAGAATACTCGATCAAGAAGACAAAGACAATTGCAGGCTTCTGATTCAGAAGCTGGGGGTACTCAATCTTTTGAGTCTGATACCGATAGTGTGGATTCATACTTCTATACTAATCCCTCTATATCTTCAAGAGAGGTTGAATCCTACGCTATTGGAGATGAACCAGAGACGTCATCTGCTAATACGGAACAACGTCTCACTATCGTGGAGCAATTACTGAAAGACATGCTTAACATGGTGCAAAGCATGCATCAGATAATTTTGAATCAGCAAACTGCTCAGCCGGCAGTAGTAACACCGGTACTAGTAGCCAAACAAACTCAAGATAGTCAAGGGGCTGAAATACCTTTGAATATTCAAGAGCCTGCTGTTAATCAAAATTCTGCATCTCCAGATCCCATCATTCCTGAAGACGTACCACCTCCAGTGCGGGTTACGATACATCCAACTATTCAATCAAATGTACTTCCTCAAACCAGTGAAGCCATTCAAGCAGTGCGTGAGCTCAAAGAACATTTTGAAGTTTTGAGGCACAAAGATCAGCTCCAGAGGTTAGGGATTAAGCAACCTTATCCTCCTCATTGGAATGATGTACCCTTTCCACCGAAATTCAAGCCACAATCTATGGTTTTGTTCGATGGAAAAGCATCTCCCAGTCAATATATCAATTAATTTGATATTATGACTGTGCACTTGCAGAAAAATGATGCTCTTCTCACTCGAGTGTTCATCGGGTGCCTGACGGGTTCAGCTTACGACTGGTATCGTAGCTTACCCGATAATTCTATTTCGTCTTTTGACGAATTCAAGGCAATGTTTCTCTCCCGCTTCTATGAAGGAGGTATGGACATGAACATGTCCTCCTTGATAGAAATCAAACAAAAGGAGAAAGAAGATACTCGGACGTTCATCGAACATTTCCGACAGGCTACTCTAAAGATGCCTCCTGGTATGCCAGATTCAGCGTTGATTGATACATGCAAGATGAATCTGCGACCATCCATTGCTGTCTTCACGGGTTTCCAATTCACAGATTGGGCTTCGTTTATCATAGCAACAATTTCTGTCGAGACCAATGGTAGGTTGGCTCGTGAGCATGGAATGATTTTCGCTTCAGAAGATAAAGGAAAGAAAAGTAATCCTGGTAATAATTCTGGCAATCGTAATGTGAAAGGAAAAGATACTCTTATGGTCAATCTTTCCAAGAACAAAACGACGCCGAATAATCAAGAATCTTCCAGGCCAAAAGAAGAATACTCTTTTGACGAAAGTGATATCCCAGGGATATTCCAATGTCTGGTGAAAAATGGCAAACTTCAGATTCCGGAGCCCAAGAGGCCTAATGAGGTGAATCTGACTGATAATCCCAAATATTGTATCTATCATAGATACATTAATCATCCTACCAGTGCTTGCTATGTCTTGAAAAAGAAAATCCAAGAGCTGATAAATGGTGGTGCTATTGCTTTAACCAATGATGACCATACGGTTACGACCAATATGGTTTCTCTTCAGTTCGGAGATTTTCCTCCACAGCAAGTCCCAGATGGAATTATCCCAATTCCGAAGGCGACGATGAAGATCGTGAATATCCCGCCTACCAGAGAAGAAAATGCAGGATTGCTTCCACTCGCACTAAAGAATGGTGAAATCATATGGGTACATCCTGACTTAGTGCCTGAGTTAGAAAATGAAGGTAAAACTTTAGAATCCAAGAAGGATAAGAAAGTCAAAACCTGTAACATGATTTCTCATGTTATTCCAGATCCTGATGACTTGGATCGGCTATGGGACGACTTTCCTTTAGAAGATAGATTGAGAGGACTGAACATCTGTCCTCCAAATCTAGCTCCTCCTACCAAGCTCAAGCTTACTCATCAGCAGTGGCTAGCCATCAATAGTGTTCCCTTATACCGAGCACAACGAGTCTTTGCTGCTTATGAAAAAGCTCCGACAGGAATTTTTCCTCGTATTCCGAATCCTTCTCCTTCCGTAGCTACAGAGACATCTATTCTTCATTCTCCTGTGGTTACAGAAGGTCCTGCTTCTTCCTCTTATGTTGAAACACCCGTTAAAAGTTTGCTGCCCACTCACTTGTATAGTCAGCAATCTTTCCTTCTCATGAAAAAGATGGGTTATGACTTTCAAAAGGTAGAAGGTTTGAATTACGATAAAGGAATACGACTTCCTTTACAAATTCAAAATCAAAATTCCACTGTTGGATTGGGTTCTGAAGCTCCTTACAAGAAGAAGACTAAGGGAGGGAAGACTAAATCCTATAATATGGTACTTCCTTCTCCTGAGTCTGAGGAAGAAACTTTTGCTGGTACAAGATCTGGAAAAGAGTACCACAAAAATTATGATGGATCTTCTAAAGAAGCACAAGACGTAGTGGAAACACTACCAACTCAACCTTCTCCTGTTCTGGATAAACCTTCTGTGGTTGAAAAAGGGAAACAGAAAGCAGTACGCTTTGACGTCCCATTGAAGTCTGCTTCCAGTCAGGGGGTAGTGATGAAACCCTACAAGTTTGATATTCTAGCTCAGTTGGCCAATACTCCGGCTAGACTATCTATATTTGAACTGCTTCGCCTTTCCAGAGAAAGCAGAGAGACTTTGAGTGAAGCCTTACTTCAAGCAGATTCATGCTTGGCTCAACTCAAGAGTCCTGATAATACTGCAGTTTCATGTCCGCAATGTCATAGTGTGATGGAAGCAATTTCCAACATCACCTTTACGCAAGAAGATATACTGTTGAAGCATAACAAACATGACAGGCCTCTGTGCTATACTGGGTATATCGGATCCACTGAAATTGACAGGATTTACATTGATCCTGGGTCTTTAATTAGCATAATTCTTCAGAGTATGCTAAGACCCCTGAGGATTCCTACTAGTGATCTGACTTATACTAGTACTACGATAGTCGGTTTTAACTCTGGCAAGAGTAAACCACTAGGAAAGATTCGTCTGCAGATTCAGATTGGCGATCTCCGAACTATGGTAACCTTCTATGTTATCAACTCAGACGTATCCTACAATATCCTTCTTGGAAGACCATGGTTACATGAGCATAATATCGTGCCTTCAACTCTCCACCAATGCTTCAAGTATGTGGATTCCCAAGGAGTTGTGAAGACTGAGTTTGCTGATATCAATCCTTTCAAGGGTGTCGAAGCCTATTTTTCTGATTCAAGGCTTTATAAACAAGAGCATATGAAAGAGATATCAGACATAGCTGAGGATCAATCATCTACTGAGGATCAGTCTCTTAATAAAGATCCGCCATAAGAGCAACCTTTGAAGATCATAGTCAAGGGACGAATCCAATCCCAACCTGTCAATGATCAACCTTTGATAATCAAGGTTAAAAGAAGAACTCAAACTTCATCCGAGGAATCAATAAATATTCCTGCTAAGAACCAAGTTCAACCTTTTATGATCAAGGTCAGAGGGCGTACTTCTTGTACGAATGATCCAGAACTACCATTAATTGTCAATCTTGGCAAATCTACGCAGAAGATGGATAATGGTCTACTGTTAATTAATCCGAAGCGTAGTAATCAGATTGTAAATGATGTAAATATTGATCATTCTGTACTTCTTGATATCAATGAAGATTTCCTTTTCGAGTATATGGCTGTCAAGTTTATTAAAAGAATGACTTTATCTTCGGATAAGCAAAGTCATCAATATAAAGGCAACATAGAGCCAGAAGAAACTTTATACATTGATTATAAGGAAAATTCTTTTCCTCCTCATGTAGATGTTGGACCTTATGCTCAAAGGTTCCTAACATCTTTTCCCTATCTTCTACCTGTAGCCGCTTCATCACAAGCTTGCGTAACTTTTAGACGTCACGAAGAATCTTATTTCGTGGTTCCGTCTAATAAGAAAAACAAGCACCAAATCGTGTTTGGTCTGGCTAGAAATATCCTTGTTGCTCAGGCAGATGAGCTGAAAGATAAAGACAAAGGAAGAATCCGAATTGACAAGTATAGTCAACAATCTATCAAGATTATCCAGAACATGGGATATGATTTGAAGACTATACAAGGTCTCAATCAAGGCAAGGGTAGACGACTACCATTGTGTGGTGATCCGTTTTACCAGAAGACTCGTCATGGGTTGGGATATGATCCGTCTCACATGTTTAATGACGATATACAAGAAGAATTCTCTTCTAGCTCTTTGCAATCATCGGATTCAGAAGAAGTCCAATTTATTGAATCTGATATATCTCGTTCCTCGTATGATGAATCTGAACAAGTATTCTCAGTTAATATGGTTCAAATTGATGATGAATCTGACCCTTGGGCTAAACACAAATTGGCTCAGCAAGGCGTGTCTTGATGATATCCTCTTTCTTGAAAGATACGTTGATTCATTCGTTCTCTTATTAAATAATGATGTATATCTTCAATGACATCTGTTTTCTTATTCCCCAGCTACCAAGGTTTGGTTAAGCTGATTGACTTATCTCCTCAAACAGAAATTAATCTTCTATCTTATCAGTTGATTAATTGGATTTATTATTCATCATGTTCTCAAGACCTCTGGATGAATATTAAATCTACTTATCTATCATGTCCATTTGACCTCTGCATAGATATTAATCTACTTTTCTTTGAGTTCTTACATACTGTCATGTTCATATTACCTCTGATAAGTATTATACTCTAAAACAGAAAACAAGATTTTATTATCTATCATGTCCATATTACCTCTGGATAGATATAATGTATTGAGCTTAGAAGACTTGTCATGTTCATAGTATTTTCTATCTCACACAGAACAAGATTCCATTATCTATCATGTCCATATTACCTCTGGATAGATATGACGTATCGAGCTTAGAAGACTTATCATGTTCATATAACCTCTGATAAGTATTTTCTATCTCATACCTATCGTTTAAATTCCAAATAAACAATAGGATCACAAAATATGTATATTTTATTCATTTTTTGTGAAAATATTGCAAAATGGATAAGAGAAAATATAATAAAGAGCTCTTCAAGGTGGAGCAGAAATATCTAGAAGTAGCTTCTGTAGTTCTTCTAGCCGCTTGCCACGAGATCTCATGACCTTCTTGGTAGCCTCAGCACGTCGAGCTTCAGGGGTGCAAATGCAAGAAAGTTCAGCGAAGGTGATTATCAGACCCTCCTTTGCTTCATCAAGGGTTCTGATGGTCGATTCAGCCCCAAAGGCTTTCTCTTCTAAAACCGAGCTCTGGGTGAGGTGCAGATTTCGAGCTTCGATCATCTTTTCCCTTTCGGCCTTCAAGCGAGCTAACTCTGCCTCGACTTCGTGGATTTCGTCATTTTTGTTCTGAATATCTATGTTCAGAGCATCAAAAGCTACTCTGTGACCATGTAGTGCGAGCTTTATTCCAGCCAAGAAGGCTTTCTTTTTGGCAACCTTCAGACTATGTTCATGGAGAGATTCATTATATGTAGTCTCTCGAGCAAGATAATCAGCTGTCAAGGCATCATATTCCTCTTGGATGAGACTTTCAATAGTCTCACTTGACAGCTTGATATATTCTCTGATCGGTTGTTCAAGGTCTCCCACAATTTTCTCCAATGTTGTATCTCTTTCAACATCATTGAACATAGCAACGTTTTTGATGGTCAAAGCCATTGCCGCCTTTAAAATCTCGTAACTGAGGCCCTTATTCAGGACCATTTTTATCAGGGTTGCCAGGGTTTTATAAAAGGTATCAGTATGAATCTCAACTAGGAGATTCATTTCTATGCTGGAGCTTGGTATGGCAACAATATCTAACAGATCTCTTCCTTGGAGACGGGGAGTAGATGTTGATGGTGCAACAGCAGGATGAGATGAAGTCGTTGCTGTTACTACTGTCATAGCCAATTGATCCCCAGAAGCTTCAGGGATTGTATCTCCAACATCTACAGATACCATTGGTATAACAACAGGCTGAGATGGAGCTGCTGTTGTCACTGCTGCTATAACTAATTGGTTCCCAGGAACTTCAGAAGCAATGTCTCCAATATTTGTTACTCCAGCCGTTTCTGGAGTTCTGGCGACGGTGATATTAGTGGATGTGGTGACAATTGCAGGAGCTGGTTCAGGTTCCGGTATTGGCTTATCAGAAACTGATATTGAATCAGCAGCTACAGTAGAAGACACTATTACTTCCCTGGTTTCAACACCTTCTTCAACTGTCGGCTCCGCAGCACCTTCTTCAACTGTCGGCTCCGCAGAATTTTCAACTGCTTCAGTTGTAGTAAAATTTTCTATAGCCGATTCTTTATTTAAGACTGGTTCTCCTCCAGCAGCTTCATCATCACCTGCAGTGAGGTCTATTGCAGCCTCTTTCTGGTGCTGGTTTTCAGCAAGAGGGTTTATTTCAGGATGTGATTTTTGATGCTCCACCTCGGGTTGTTGTCCCCCCTCTTCATTAGCATCCTCTTCTTCGGAAGAAGAAGTTTCCTCCTCAGATTCTTTATTTTCTTCATAGATGTCTTCTTCTTGAGGAGGAGGAACCACAGGCTTTGGTGCAATTATGACATCTGCAAAACGAACAAAAATAAGTTAGTATACAAAATCATGATATATAATTCTGTATAGGTTTTGTATAATACTTGGAATATGTGCATTTTTTTCAAGATATGAGTCATAATCACCATCCCAGTCATCATCTTCGAAGTCAAGAGCTGGCTCGTTTGAGGGAATACGGTCTTGATCAGCAGTGGATACGGTAGTAACACCCTCCGTAACTTGTGCCTTGGTTGGCAACGATAAATAGAGCGAGGTGCTAAGACGTCCAGGAGATAAAAGTGTTACAGCTTCTGATCCAACTACTGGTGGAGGAGCCGAAGACCCTTCTCCTGGATCAACTGAAGAAGAACCGACAAGATGATCCTCTTCAATCAAAGTCTCATCTTCAAAAGTATGGGCTCTTGGTTTGGAAGGCCCTTGTGTGGTAGACTTCTTCTTCTTTTCCGGAGTTTTCGTTGGAGATGTGACGGCTGCACTTTGTTTTCTTTTTTGGCCTTTGCCAATGACGATAGGCTCTGCAGCAGGTTCCCCAATTCCTGTAGGGATAACCTCCAGAAAGGGATCTGGAATGCTAGTATTGTCAGAGATTTCTGCTGGTATCCTGACCGGCTCCTCAATATTTCCTTCTTTAGGCCACCTTAGACTACCTCTCATATTGTAGCCATGAGTGAAAGAACGAATTGAAGCATAAAAGTGAGCATACGTATGGAGTATACGTAGCTCTGTAGTGCTGGTGGCGGTCGAAATTCTAAATTTAGCACCAGTCCGAGCAGCACCAAAATATCTCCAACCCCTAGCTCCGTCAAGTAGTTTCCCATAGTGACGAAAACTAGTCGAAGGATTACCAACATGAATTTGGTCGTACCCAAATTAGCGAGCGAACCTACTGGGTAGGTATGGTTCAAACGCACAATTATCTTTATTTCTGTACATCAGATGAGAGGGTCTGATGCACTGAAGCCATCTAAAGACTGATCTTGGCAATACAACTCTTCCTTCGACTTCATCTTCAAACTGAATGCCAAAGCAATCTGCTAGAACTTGCGGCCGGGTACAGAAGAAGATCCAACCATAAGAATAGTTCAGAGCTGCTCGGGTGTCCGACACAGTTGTAGCTATCCATGTAGCTTTGCTAAATTTTTGAAGGAAGACTTTCTTATTATCTCCCGGGCCCGGTGGCAACAGGTTGCAGTTGTGGTGCAATAACCAGCCCATCAGATAAGTATAGGGCATTTCTACCCTGGGGAAAACATTCCGATGAGGAGCATTGTTGATTATCTCCTCACCGAAAGTCCTTAAACATGCATTTACTCGGCACACCATGGCCGATAGCAGATTAATTCTGACTTTAAAAACCAAGCGTACTACTAGCCATAGTACGCTATGATGGATTCTGTCAACAGTACCAATGCCCGGCACAACCCATCTTCTCAGCCATAAAGAAAGAAAGCCTGCCAGCAAAGCTCTCCTGGAGATTTTCTGACTACCGTATCTAAGGAAGCTCAAGGCTTCAGTTCCGGCAGGGAATTCCCCAGTCTTTGTAGACAGATATTTATTCGGAAATTTGTAGGTAATCATCATATCCCAAATTTTGTTAGAAGGGATTGTCGAATCTATGTTGATTACCGGAGCTTTGTTTTCCTGAAACTTTTCTTTGTCTTTCTTGGATATCTTATCTTTATGGAAGAAGAGATAAGTCGTCCACTTGTTGATGTACGCCAAATGAGATGTACTTTCATACATTGTAGTACAAATCAGGTAGTGACACATCAGTTCTTCGTATACCTCGATCAATTGAGGGTTAACTTCTCTGATTTCAGCAAGCTCCCTGTTGGAGGGAACGTATTCTTCATATGGGGCTTCCCCCATTGGCAGCTTCGAGATAAACTGCATCTCATGAAGAGCAAGACCCATTTTGCCTTTCGGGGTGGCAAAAGTTCCAGTTGAACTTATATATATCTCCATCAAGGCCAGAAATAAGTTTCCGTTCGGAGGAATACCCTGACTGGTGGAAGCTACCGCTTCATACAAGCCAATGTCTTTCAACTCTGCCTCAAAGTTCTTCATCATCCAAAGACTTATCTGGATCCAGCTCTGGTTGAATGGAGTCAACCATCCTGGCAGTCTGGGGTTTGTTTGGGGATATAATACAGCAGCCCTCATAAATTTGTTGACAAACATCTGGGTTTGTACTGGTTGTATTAAACCCGAATCTTCGCTAGGATTAGAGCCTGGCATAAGGCCAAAAATAGAAGTAACACCTCCATTGGGAACACTAGCAAAGTATCCCATATCATTGGCGCGCTCTCTCTTGAAAACAATTCTACCCGGTCGTCCATGATTGCTGGGAGTCAAATTCCACAACATTTGTCGAGGATGGGAAGCATGGACGAATGCTGACAAAGGATAATCTCTGTCCATATCCGGAAGATACATGGCTCTATCTCCAAATTTGAATACCCAAGACTCCTTCTTGGGGTGTGTCTGGGACTTACAATCAATTGCATCCCCAAAAACGAAGGCTGGTTTTGCAAAGTGTTGTTCATCTAGTGAACTCAACAATTCTCCATTTATCATGGATAGCAACATCCTATCCCCTTGAGCTGCTATCAATTGTGCCCTCTCTAGAGGATAATCAGGGTTTGATTGAGGAAACGCTACATGAGACAGATTCTCCAGATAATTTGAACCCAACATACCAACCGATGAGCCAAAAACTTCTGCAAGTGGGTGAGCCTGCAAATCCACTAACAAAAGGAAAAAAGAGATCAAATTAGTTTGAAGATTTTTTTAAAGACATTGACTTTTACGCTTATTAAAAGTTGATAAAAGTTTATGAAGTCTTTGTTTTACAAAGTCTCTCAGTGATTGATGAATTTTACGCTACCACATGTTGATGTGAGCGTAATATGACTTTTTACGCTGGCATGTACGAACATGAGTGTAGTTAAGTTTTTACGTTAGCACGTATAACGTGGGCGTATTCTTTTTTATCTTTTACTCTAGCACATACAACGTGGGCATATGTTGTTATTTCAGTTTTTACGCTAACATGTACAACGTGGGCATAAAAAGCTAAAAGTTTGGGTTATCTTCTTCTTCCTCGACGGATTCTTCCAGCCAGAGAATAGGGTTTTACCCATCATAGGCGGAGCTACGGCCGGGTTGGGTTGTCGATGTGGTGTTGACGACTGAATGGGAGCCGACGATGAATCGACGGCAGGTTTCTTCTCCTTGTTGCTGGCGGCGGATGATTTCTTGGGAGCAATCGGATCAAAATGAGGGTTTCGAAGAAAGAAAGGGCAAAGGAATTCGAGATAGCAAAAAGATGAGTGAAAGTGTTTTCTCCCTCCGAAAAAACCTATTTATAGGGAAGTTTTCAAATCGGTTCAAATTCCAGAAACTACGCCGACTGTTGGATATCCCCGCTTTTACGCGGATGACTGTTGCGTATCTCAAATTTTACGCTGACTAGTCAAAAATCAATTTTTACGCTTCTGTTCAAAGTGTTCCAAATTTTAGACATATTTGAAAACTTTGAAGGGGGTCTTGTAGGAGCGTAAAAAGTGCTTCAAAGAAAGAGTCAAAGTGATAGATCATTCCACTCAAATTGATCTACTTTACGCCGCAGACAGGCTAAATACTTTACGCCCAAGACAAGGCTAATCACTTTACGCCTAAAGCAGGCTGATCATTTTACGCTCGGGTCTACACCCATGGTTTTATGCCAAGGACAGACCAGCCATTTTTATGCTGGGCAAAGCTGTCAAGTCTCGCATTTAATGCAAACTCTGACATGGAGATATTAATGATGGCATATATCACAGAATTCAAAGGGATTTGTTTTTACACAGAGACCAATGTTGTCGTTTAGTATGTGGATTGAGCTACTTTACGCTCACACTATGGCTTCTTTTACGCATGAAGACTATACGAGATTTTACGCTCAACAGTTGACGTGTGCGTAAAGTCTATTTGAGCTACTTTTACGCTCAAGGTTATTTAACAACCACTTTACGCGAGAAGTCTATGTCGGGGCTATTTTACGCCTAGTCTACTACTTTACGCTCAGAGTACATTGGGGCTATTTTTACGCCCTATTCTTTCTGACCAGCTTGGAACGTGGTTTGCCTACATGGCTTTCATGCCACACATCCCTAAGAACGTGTGTACGTGCATCCTATTCTTAATGAAATGATGGGACACGTGTCAACGTATACAGAGGATGACTTTGGTCGTGGGTGGCGGTTGTTGGCGTAAAGACGGAACTTTCGCTGAGTTTTTACGCACAAGAGCCCAAGTCTATAAATAGACTTATTTTTCTCAAGGCAAAAAAGACACACAGACAGCGACAGGAGAGAATACAGAGATCAGAACTTAGAGATTTTGATTTTCCAGAGCATTCTTCTTCAACCTTTCTTCCAGAACAGAGTGAAGCAAAGCAGGAAAGCATTCAGCCTCGCCATCAGTGCCCAAGTGCGTCGATACCTTTCTGGTGACTTAGTTCTTCCGGTTGTTCAACTTCAAGCAGCGATCTTCATCATCATCATATGGTCCAAGGAACAAAGTGATCATTTACAGATCAGACTTCCATAGCAATAATTTTCCAGAATCAAACTTGTACTTCTTGTACTTTTTCTCGTTTTATTTTCAAAAGCCAATTTTTCTTGTCATTTTGTTAAGTGAAACAGCTGATAACGCATACTATACCAATCTCATGCTGAGCACAATTCATCATACATTGATGCATGGCATAGAGGGTGTTTTACGAAGCAACCAATCTTTCGAATGGGTCCAGAATATAGTGGAGGCCCAGTTGGTGGCCTTGTGCGGTTATCCGGAGTGTTAGGCTAAGGCTGATGCTATAAAAGATCTGTTGGCTGAATTGGAAGCCGCTGCCTTGGAACTCTAGAATCTGGAGCGTGGTTTTTCCATACTAGCTGCTGCAGAGTTAGAGAAGATGGTCTCTGAGGCATCTCACTACGAGCAGAAACGTCGGGCACTAACTGATTGGCTTGCCGAGGTTGAGTTCGAGATTAAAGAAGTGACCAATGCCGAAGAGGCTTGGGTTTATCACCGTACAGCTGTGGAGGATCATTGCAAGGTCCTCCGGGAGCAGATCCAGAAGTTAGAAGAGAACCCGGCCCTTACTGAGAGTGATATGTTCAAGTCTGAGGACCAAAAGGAGATCCTTCACCAACGTTCTGAGACCCTAGCTCGGGAGAAGGAAAGCATTGGCATTCATCAGGCCGAGCTGGCCCTTGCATGCCAAAGCCTCTCTTCTATTGAACCTGAAGCCGCTCACCGTCAGGAGGCGGAGCGTCGAGCCAATATACTGTGACAACCAGGCGACTGAGGCGATGGCATCAAATGACCTCTTCAACGGGAAGAAGAGGACTGTGCGGTTGAAGCACAGGGCAGTACACGATCTCATCAAGAGAGGTGTTATTGCTGTGATTGATGTTTGGACTTAAAAGAACCTGGCAGATCCGTTCACCAAGGGCCTCAAGTGCCAGCTGGTCGATGACACAGCATGTAAAGTGGGCTTGAATGCATTCTGATATTGTATTATTGCAATCCTACCATAAATTTTTATGCTATTAGTTCAAAGAAAAATCTATTAGACATCTATCATTTGGTTCATGGGAGGACCATTAATCGAAAGAATATCAGAAACAGTGGGTACATGTCCTATAGGGCATGGAGAGGTTACGAACCTACAACCACTATTGTCTACTATTATTTTCTACAAAAAATAGATCATGTGGGAAGGTTGGCTTAAATGGCTTAATGAGTTTTCAGTCAGAGTGAATGTCTGGCGTGCTTCACAGGAAGCACGGTATCGTAGCAATACAAGGAGTGAAACTCCTTGCTACTATGGGGTGACTCCACCATGAGGTTCCCAAAAGGGGTAAAGCCTCGGCATTGCAAGCCAAGTCACAGCGGCATAGCACCGAAAATAGGCAGATAGCCTAATGCTTTATGTTGAAATAAAAAGGGGTGTAGTCAGCACTACAAAGAGGAGGAGTTCCTCATGTGACAGTGGCACGACACCATGATGAGGTACCCGATTATGGATAAAGCCTCGGCCTTGCAAGCCATGTCGTTGCGACGTAACACCGCAAGGGAGCCTAAGGCTTCATGCTGGGTAGTATGGCACTACAAAGAGGCGATGACCTCATGCTACAGTAGTATAACACTACGATGAGGTTCCCAGTATGGGTAATGCCTCAGCTTTAGGCCATGTCATAGCGGCGTAGCACCGCAAGGCAAGCGCAAAGCGCTTCATGCCATGTCTCTTTAATAAAGAACTCACCTATAGTGTATGGACAAAGCGATATCAGGCCGTCTCTTGAGGGTAAACTTGTAGACGCCCAAAATTATATACTGAACCAGGCTGGCACAGGGCCTTTAATGTGTAGCCAGAAGCACATGTAACTACATTATGTGAGTGGAAAGAATTTCAGCTATGGTGCAGAATTCAAGGATTTGTCCATTCTTGTATTATAGTCTATTATTTGGCCTATACGGGAAGATTCAAGTCGTCAGCGACATCTCTCCTAATGCACGATGGACAATTACTATAGGGAACACTCAAACCTTTTTATTGGAAAGTTTAGTCCCACATCGGCTAGGCCAAAGGAGTTGTATCTCTATATAATAGCTATGCTTGTTTAGAGATGCACAAGTGGTATGGAGGTGCACACGGGTATGCCATGTGGGGGTATTTTTCTAATAGAAAAAAAGGACAAAGCAACAATGAAGCATTCATGCTTTTTTGCTCTTGGGAATTAATTTCCAATGGAGCTAAGCCCCGTAAGGGCTTAACGACTCGGACTCGGACACGAACTCGGGCTCATGAGGAATAATGTGGCATTTTGTTGGCGCACTTTGCACTTAGCACGTCAGCATCGTCGCTAGGTATCAACCCCTTGACCAATTTTTTTTATTATTATTATTTTTTCTCAAATTTATTATATTGAAACCCATTCTTATTTGTCTCATATATTTGTTATGTGTATATTTTTGTTTTATAATAAATATCAAAAGACGATCATGGGTAATAAAGGTATTAACAGGGACCTATGTGCAAATGTCTTTATTTCAAATTTCTTTTAACCGAACCCTCAACCCCCTATATCTGAATTCAAATCGAATTCAGATTTCCTTCTACCAGGAATAAATCCAAATTGGATTTAAATTTGATTTCTATAAATCCTGTTAGATTTTGAAGTCAAAATCCATAGCAAATCATTCCCTCTGATCAAACCGACCCTAACCAATCTCGAAATCCATCGAGATCAAAACCAAAACAAGAATTCAAATATGCTCATATAGATTAGACTATGAAACTTTCCCATATCCTAGCCTGACCAAACTTCTTATCTACGCCAATTTGTGATCTAATCCAAACCTGATTTTTAACAGGATTCCATCCTATCTGTTCACCTCCTGGATTAAATCCTATATTGTATATATATAGATGCAATCAAGGCATTCGATTCCTGTCCTCTACAAACCCTAGAGGCTCTGTTCGCAAGGAGGAATCGCATTTTATTCGAACACCAGGTAAGTCTTCATCCCTCTTGACATTCTGAAGTATTAAATAACATGTAGGTTGGTTCGGTTATTAATCTTCTAATTAGGTTTGACACTCGATTTCAATGTTACACTTGGTACCAGCCAAGTATAGGTCATCTGATCCCTGTAGTGTATCAGGGATGAACTGACTGCAGGTTCCATCTTGTTACACGAGAATTCATGTAGGGTATAAGAGGGAAGTCTTCAAATTTATCTTTGGATTCGATTTCATGTTAACTGATAGGAGTTTCCCTGATGGCTATAAAGAACCTGTCGGGCTAGGTACATAGCCAGTAGCTAATTGCATCAAACCAGAGGGCATGGGTTTAGGGGACTTAGTGTATTCTTAGGATATACATGTGAGATGGAGTATCTCCTCTGATACATACCTTTCAAAACTCGTGCGCATGACAGCCACTATTCAGAGTGGTTGGTCATGTGAGGGCTAGGAAATGGCAACTTGGGAATTTCCTGGGTGAGAATGGAACTTGGTAGTAGCCTATTGGAGCTTTACCTGACCAACCTATATGACTAAGAGTTATACCATTGTATCCCAAATCATGAGGCCCTGAACAAATTACATATAGAATGAATAAGTAACCATTGGGGATAGCAGAGGCATGGACTTTTCCTGTACCATTAGACATTACCAATGTAAGGGGCATAATGTAGACTATGTGTCAGTTTTAGGTATGGCAGGACAGTCAGGATGTTGAGGATGGGCATTAAATATAGCTAATGGGAAGGCAAACCCTTAGGCAGTATCCTTTATTAACCAGCAGTCAAAGGGAAATGTGTCTCAGGATACAAATAGCAGTAGAGTTGCATAGGAAGGCTAGGGAGCAGGACATCTGGGTTTGGTCTTAATTGTACAAGTCATGAAGAGATGGGTGAAGGCTTGATTTACGTTAAATTGATTCATTAACTTCAAACCATTATCCAGATTCAGCCATTTCCATATTTGATTTCAGTCCTAGGATATAGTGCATGGTATCAGTTTTCATGGGATTTTGGTATCAGTCGAATTAGGGGATGTATCGAATCAGGTATAAGAGGCCTAGTAATGTGTAAGTGACAGAAAGCCTGTCCAGATATGTCAGGGAATGGGTGATCCTAGCTTAAGGACATTAGAGTGAATATAGTTTGTAGGAAATGTCTAGTACTAGAACTCTTAAAACCTAGCACCAGAGCCAAGAGGATACTGGATCAGTAGGGTTGTCTGGTGTAGGCTAAGGGGAACCTTTCTAGTTTGCCTATGATGACCTAAGAACCCACCCCTGTTATCAAGAAAGATGGATACATGAATTTTCCTTATACCCATTAGGAATACAATATAGGATTTTTCCTGTAGCAACCAGATGTGTAAACCCCTGTAGCCTTAGACACTAGCAGATGAGACCCTCCCTTGTATTCAAGTGCCATTGAGGCTGGAGTACCAGCCCTGTCTAAATTCAAAAATACCAACGCATTAGACCTGGGTACTAATGAATAACCATTTGAATTAGGCTTATAGCAGTAGCTTTGTTATGGCAGACCCCATGTGCACCTCCGCTGCCAAGAAGGGGGATCGACTAGACATTTGTTTGAGAGAGAGGTAATAACAGCAATAGTAATTGGGGATGGCCTAAAGGAGTGTGTTTTGGAAGCGTCTAGTGGATGTCAGGTGGTCCAAAGGAAGATTTTTGGATATCCTTAAGTAATTTGCTCATGAATGTAATAGCTACACATTCATACATTGGTACGAAATATAAGTTCCACCATTTCTTTGTGACTGAGAATATGTATTTGTGGATAAAGCCTTGGTCTAGATTGCATTAGAGATTAAAGGTTGATTATGTTATGTTTTAATATGCTGGAAATCTGCCACACATGCCATATATGATGTGATTGATTATCTTATACCACCATGATGTGATATCCTCTGCTATGTCAAGTAAAGTTAGGAATAGTGCCGTAGATCAAGAGGCTTGAGGCATACTGTCATATGCCCCATACGGGTTATAGGTCAAGCATGTCATTGAATAGGGTTCCATATCAAAGATATGACAAGAGAATAATTAGTGAACCTAGAAGCTATTCAGGAATGTAAATAAGTTTACCTTCCAATTATATCTATTAATTCAAGTTAATTTATAAACAGGTTAGAGACCCCGATTTAGCACTTGACAGTACCAGCAGCTCAGGACCAAAGGCAAGTATACCTTGCCTCCCTCTAAAGTTTTATTTACATGCATCGTATTTTATTTCCCAGTTTGATTATGGACATGTGCTCTTCGTATTATATTCTGTTGAGTTATTTTCATTACAAATAGCCGTGTTCATGTTTGGCTTTGTGTTTCAAACTTGGAGTTTCTCACCAGTACCTTGCTTGAGTCGTGTCATAGAACGAGTGCGTGTAGTGAACTGCTAAACCCTTGATTATCATTTTACACAACCAGAGAGTCCACACTCGGGACGAGGGTTGATCAGTGCACCAAAGAGTCCACACACGGGACGAGGGTGTTTGTCATGTTCATTGGCACCAGAGAGTCCACACTCGGGACGAGGGTGTTTGCCGTGAGCTAACCAGAGAGTCTACACTCGGGACGAGGGCTAGTGCTTAGTTTAAATCCGCGAGTCCACACTCGGGATGAGGGTTTGGTTTTTCCATTGATCTCGTGTTCATTGTTCACTCGGCAGTTCATTTATACGTAGTTGTTCTAGTATTCGTGTTCATAGCCACTTGTCGTGTTCTGTTTCCTTGCTTGTTTTCTTACGCATGATAAAACTGTTAGATAGGCATGTATATTATGTATCTTGCTAGTCCTCTGAGGACCTGATGATCTCTTCAGGTTAGCCGAGTTTGAGTCAGGAGCAGGCGTGCAGGTTGAATCAGTATTAGACCACAGTGCTTTGCAGTTGAGGTTGCCTTGATTAGCAGGTTGTATTCAGATAGTATATTTTATGGACTTTTCTCTTTCCGTCTATTGGTAGTGGATTTATGTCCACCGGACGTGATATTGATTCTTGGAAACATTCAGTTATATTCATTATTGTTCAGTTTCATGTCTTATTCATTGATCTTGGTTGTGACTTGATTATTCTGTAGAT
Source organism: Iris pallida (assembly GCA_029216955.1). Lineage (NCBI taxonomy): Eukaryota > Viridiplantae > Streptophyta > Magnoliopsida > Asparagales > Iridaceae > Iris > Iris pallida. The sequence goes on along the minus strand of JANAVB010002026.1, from coordinate 116,047 downwards.
GAGATATAGATCACCATGAGATTCTAGACTGCCAAGACTTATGAGTTATAGACAACGTTCTACCGCTGACACTGCGGCGTAGGCTGGGCTTGAACACGTTTCGTATCCAAAAAACGGGTGCGGGTCGTGACATTGGGCGCATAGTGCGCTTAAGTGGCGCAGCCAAGTGGCGCGTCCAGTTGCGGGGCCAGTGGGCGCTGCCTGTTGGCGCATAGTTGGCACAGGTTGTGCAGAGTGTGCAAGGTGTGCGGGGTGCGTACGGTGCGCACGTTGCGTGGGTGGCGCACGTTGCGCAGGTGGCGCGCACTATCCGCCAGTTGGCTTAGATCGTGTCTTTGCACGATTTGAGCAGTTGCAGCACTTTCATGAGCAATTTTTATCACGTCCCGAACGTTCTGCTAACTGGGCAGTTTCAGCGCGGGCCTATATAAGGTTCTCTCTTCTCTCTCTCTCTCAGTACACACAGAATATACAGAAGTTTACAAGTATTTTTTAACACAGTTTCACAAAGTTCGATAGAGCACAAAAGAGCAGTACCTGTGCCACTTAGTGCCACAGGAGTTCGCTGCCATCCGAGGAGTCAAAAGAGCGGAGTGTTTCAAAGTTCTCCGTCGAACTTGCTGGTTCCTGGAAGCTGTTCGTGTGAGCGAATTAAGCTTTGAGCAACGGTGATCATTCACTCCAGCAATCTTCCATCTATCGCCTGTCATCAAAGTTGCTGCTGCCTATAGCAATTCGCTTAGTATCTTCTTTTTAGAAGTACTACTGTCATTTGCTACTGTTACAAACACTTTTTAGATTTTTGTCACTCAGAATCCTTAAAGGATCTCTGTTGCGCACCTTCTTTGAAGTGTTGCGTTGAAACATTGTTTTTACAATTGTTTCATTTTCTCAGTTTTCCATCGAAAATTGTGCCTCGGCAATAACAACCTTATCACTCTCCTCCCCTCATCTCTCTTCCTATACATAACCTTCTCACTCTCCTACCCTAATAACCCTTAAAACCCTAGCCGCCCTGCAAAAAACTCCTTATAGATAGAGTAACGTCGTCGGAACCGTCATAAATGCGGGTCGTCGAAGATCGACCCAAGCTACTCAAGCCAGCCTTCACCCTCGGCTCATACAAAAACAGTGGAGGAGGAGCCAGGACCTGGTGACTCTTCGAGGAAGGTGTCTCCTTCCTGCGCACCGAGAACGTCGTCGAGTCGAGAATATTTCGTTCGTTAGGAGAACTCCGGGCGACACCCATCTCTCCGGTACACCATCTCATCCCTCCTAGATTCATACTTCAATAAGAATAATGCTAGTTAGTTGATCAATCTGTACATATCCATGTTAGTGAGCATACAAATCCCTTTGTTAGGAAGCTGGGGATTAATTAGCATAGGGAGGAAAATATTTCAGTGGAATGGTGATAAAAAAACAAAAAAAGAATAAAACGGTGATGGGAATGTGTCTTTTGTTGGGTTTTTGGTTTTTCCTTTAGAAAGGTTTAGTCCCACATCGGAAAAAACAAATGGTTTGTATCTCTATATATTAGCTTTGCTATTATTGGAGATGCACATGTGGTGTGGAGGTGCACATGGGTTTGCCATGTGGGATTATTTTTCTAATGGGAAAAAGGCTAAAATCAATAATTAAAGCATTCATGTTTTTTGCTCTTGGGAAATTTATTTCCATAGGAGCTAAGCCCCGTTGGGGCTTAGCGACTCGGACTCGGACTTGGACTCGGACTCGGACTCGGGCTCGGACTCGGGCTCAAGGGCTCATGAGGCGTAATGTGGCATTTTGTTGGCGCACTTTGCACTTAGCACGTCAGCATCGTCGCTAGGTGTGCGCAGCGTACGCAGCGTGCGTAGAGTGCGTAGGGTGCGTAAAAGTGACGCTGGTGGCACAACTTCCAGCAGAACGTGTCATTGCATGTTCTGAGCGGTTGCTCCATGTTCGGGGTGGTTACTACCACGTCCCTAATATTGTGCTAACCGGGCAGTTGTTACAGGGGCTTATATAAGGCCTCCTCCTCCTCTCTCATAGGTTACAGAACAGAACAGAAAGAGAAGCCACCAGAAAGTTTACGATGTGTTCTTTAGCACAAGTAAACAGAGATTTTCAGACGTGTTCTTTAACACAGTTCTGATCTACAGCCTTCGAGAGAGAGAGGAAAGGCGCCGCACCAGCGTTGCTTTTTGCACAGGAGATCGTGTCCATCCGAGGAGTCAGAAGAGCAGCAGTGTTCCAAGTTCTCCGACGAACTTGCTGGTTCCTGGAAGCTGTTCGTGTAGGGCGAATAAAGCTTTGAGCAACGGTGATCATTCACCCCCGCAGGCGTTCTTCCATCTTTCGCCAGTCACTTCTTCGTTGCTGCCAGTAACTCTGATTGTATCTTCTTTTTAGAAGTACTACGATCTGATTGCTGTGATTACGAAATCTTTTTAGATTCTCGTAATATCATAACGATATCTTTTTAGATCTTCGTTATCCTTGTGCAACCTTCCTAGAAGTGTTACGTTGGAACATTATTTTTACAATTGTTTTATATTCTCTGTTTTCTATCGAAAAATTGTGCCCCGGCAATAACAATCTCAAAGCTTTATAGCTACGATGGAAAACATTAATGCTTCACTCCTAAACACTGACTTCTGTAAGTTAGAGAAGTTTGATGGAGAGCATTATCAAGTCTGGAAGAGGAAGGTTTATCTCACTCTTCAACTCAGAGACGTGGATCACGTGCTTCTTGAAGAGGAACCTACCGTTCCAGATACTGGGTCTGCTGCCGCAATCTCTGCGGCTACTAAACTTCAGGCCAAGTGGAGAAGGGAGAATAGCATTTGCAGGTTGCTTATCCTGAATGCTATGAAGGATTCCCTAGCAGAATTCTATTCTAAGAAGAATATCGCTAGAGACATATGGGAGTCTCTAGAAAAACTCTACGAAGAAGACAAGAACTGCAGTAAAATATTTGTGGTTGAAAAATATCACAAGTGGTTCTTTGAGGACGAAAAGTCTATGCTGCCACAGGTAAAGGAGTTCCTGAAACTGTGACAGAAGCTGGAAGACGAGGCGATGCCCCTCCCCGACAAGTTTGTTGTTGGAGGGATTGTCTCAAAGCTCCCCGCTGGGTGGAGCAAGTTCTATACAAACATGCATAGGAAGAAGTTGGAGATCACCCTTGAAGATCTCCTACAAAAAATCTATGTTGAGGACCAGATGCGGGCTCAACTGAAGGGAAAGCTGTTGGCTAACGCCAATCTGGTTCAGACCAAGGAACCAAAGGGAAAGCAGGCGGCTTTCTACAGCAAGAAGAAAAACCCTGACAATCTAAAAGTCAAGAGAACTTCTATCAAGAAAAAGAAGCCAAAGTCAGAAATGCCTTGCTTCAAGTGTGGTAAGAAGGGCCACTTTAAGAATGAGTGTAAAGCAAAGACCAAGCAATTAGAGCAAGGAGAGCCTAGTAAGGTATCTATGATCACTAACGTAGTTGCTATGATTGCACAGGTTGATGCAGTAAGGACTGACTCTGACTGGTGGGTAGACACTGGAGCCTCCTGCCATGTCTGCTCCAGTAAGGAGTGGTTCACCACCTATACACCTACTTCTGAAGTGGTTATGATGGCGAACCAAGCACAAGCTGAAGTGCTCGGGATCGGGACGGTGGTGTTGAAGCTGACTTCGGGGAAGTCTCTGACGCTTCAAGGCGAAAAGCACGTACCTGCTATCGCCAAGAACCTGGTCTCGGGAGGCCTACTCTGCAATGCAGGCCTCAGGATGGACATCAATGCTGGCCAGATGGTGATGTCTATCAAGGGAACATATTTCGGGAAAGCTTTTTATACCGAAGGAATGTTCAAGATTCAGCTTGTAAATCAGTCCAATGTAATTAATGTAATTAATAAAGTCACTCATTCTGCTTATACTCTTGAGTTATGGCATAATAGGCTAGGACATGTTCATTGTAAACGAATAAACAGAATGTCTAGTCTAGGACTTATCTCCAAATGTGGGGGTAAGATAGAGAAATGTGAAGTTTGTGCTCAAACGAAGATCACAAGAAAACCCTTTCCTCAGGTTAATCGAAGTACAGATCTTCTAGAGTTGGTTCACTCCGATATCTGTGACTTCAAACAGTTCTCTACAAAGGCCGAGATGAAGTATTTCATAACCTTCATCGATGACTTCTCAAAGTATGCGTTCGTCTACTTGCTGAAGGCTAAAGACGAAGCATTCGAGAAGTTCAAGGAGTTCAGAGCCGAAGCTGAGCGGCAGACTGGACAACAACTCAAAAGGATAAGAAGTGATCGAGGTGGGGAGTACAGGTCTCATGAATTCGCATCGTTCTGTAAGGAACATGGAATTGTCAATGAGACTACGGCTCCGTACTCTCCTCAATCAAACGGAGTAGCTGAGAGGAAGAACAGGACGTTGACAGAAATAATAAATTTAATGTTGTTGACTGCTGGCCTTCCTAAGTGCTACTGGGGAGAAGCTGCATTGACGGCCACTTTTATTCTAAATAGAGTGCCTCATGCAACTTCAGACGTTACTCCTCATGAACTCTGGTTCAAAGTCAGACCTAACTTGAATGTCATTCGAGTGTGGGGGTGTCTGGCATATGTCAAGCTTCCAGATCTGAAGATTCAGAAGCTTGGGACAAGGACTACTAAGACGATCTTCTTGGGGTATGCCGAGAAGAGTGATGCTCGGAAATTTCTTGATATTGAGTCAAATCATATCATTGAATCTCGCGATGCAAAATATTTTGAAGACAAGTTTGCAAGGCACAAGAATATTGTTCTTCCGGATGTTCCGGAGAATAATGAGGGTGCACAAGAAACTGAAGTCTTCAATGAAGATGTGGTCCAAGAAGATGTTGTTGTTGAAACAACGGTTGAACCAGAACAAGTTGAGCCGTCAGCTAAGCGTGTGAGGAGGCTGAAGGACTTCGGAAGTGACTTTGTCACCTATCATGTAGAAGCAGAACCGCTTACCTATGATGAGGCGATGAAGACCAGAGACGCGATTTTCTGGAAGGAGGCGATTGACAATGAGATTGATTCTATCACCTCAAATAACACTTGGGTGTTGGTTGATCTTCCTGAAGGAGCGAAACCCATCGGATGCAAATGGATCTTCAAGAAGAAGATGAAAGCAGACGGAACTATTGACAAGTTCAAGGCTAGGTTGGTAGCTAAGGGGTTTTCTCAGAAGCAGGGGATTGACTATTTTGACACATATGCTCCAGTAGCCCGGATGACCACCATCAGAATGTTGATTGCTCTCGCAGCAATACATAAGATGGTGATACATCAGATGGATATGAATAAGGCTTTCCTAAATGGCGAGCTGAACGAAGAGATTTACATGCAACAGCCAGAGGGATTTGTCATCAGGGGTCTTGAAGACAAAGTCTGCAAGTTGGTGAAATCTTTGTACGGTCTTAAACAGGCTCCCAAGATGTGGATAAGAAATTTGACAAAGTTTTAAGGTCAAATGGCTACATGGTCAGCGATACGGACAAGTGTGTTTATACGAAGTTCGCTAATGGAAGAGGTGTGATCGTTTGTCTGTACGTGGACGACATGCTTATCCTAGGTACGAATATTAGCTGTGTCACGGAGACAAAGAAATTCATCTCAAGCAAGTTCAGTATGAAGGACTTGGGGGAAGCTGATGTGATCTTAGGGATCAAGATCATCCGGACAGACACTGGACTAGCGTTGTCACAGTCTCATTATATTGAGAAAATGATCACTTGTTATGGGTATCGGGATCTTCCAGGGATCGATACGCCGTACAGGTGTGATCTGAAGCTGAAGCCTAATTCAGGGGAAAGCATCAGGCAGCTGGAGTATGCAAGCGTAATGGGAAGTTTGATGTATGCTACTACTGCCACAAGGCCTGACATAGCTTTCGCCGTGGGAATGCTGAGTCGTTTCACGAGCAACCCAGGTGCTGAACACTAGAAAGCTATGAAACGGGTTATGAGATATCTCAAGAAGACTCAGACATATGCACTGTACTACAGCGGAGATCCGTCGGTAGTGGAAGGCTTCAGTGATGCCAGTTGGTGCTCAGAGGTGGAGAGCGAGAGGTCCACAGGTGGATACATTTTTACAATGGGTGGAGCTGCTATGTCGTGGAAGTCGAAGAAGCAGACTATGCTCTCACGATCATCCATGGAATCTGAGTTTTTTGCACTAGATACCGCAGTCGAGGAAGCAGAATGGCTTCGGAAGCTCATGTATGATCTTCCATTGGTTGGGACGCAAATACCGGCGATACCGATATACTGCGACAACCAGGCGACTGCGGCGGTGGCATCAAATGACCTCTTCAACGGGAAGAAGAGGATTGTGCGGTTGAAGCACAGGGCAGTACACGATCTTATCAAGAGAGGTGTTATTGTAGTGATTAATATTCTGAGTCAGGAGAACCTGGCGGATCCGTTCACCAAGGGCCTCAAGCGCCAGCTGGTCAATGACACAGCTTATAAAATGGGCTTGAAGGCATTCTGATATTGGATTATTGTATTCCTACCATAAAGTTTTATGCTAATAGTTCAAAGATTTATCTACTAGGCATCTAGCTTTTGGTTCAAGGGAGGACCACTAATCGGAAGAATATCAGGAACGGTGGGTACATGTTCTATTGGGCATGGAGAGGTTACGGACCTATAACCACTGTTGTCTACTATTGTTTTCTGCAGAAAACGGTTCCTGTAGGAAGGTTGGCTTAATTGCCTTAATGAGTTCTCAGGCAGAGTGAATACCTGGAGTGCTTTACAGGAAGCACAATAGAGCAACACTACAAGGAGTGAAACTCCATGCTACAGTAGGGTGACTCCACAATGAGGTTCCTATATGTGGGGTGCTGCCCAGGAATAGGATAAAGCCTCGGCTTTGCAGGCCAAGTCACAGCGGCGTAGCACCGCAAATAGGCAGTTAGCCTAATGATGTATGTTAAATATAAAGAGGGGTGTAGTCAGCACTACAAAGAGGAGGAGTTCCTCATGTTACAGTGGCACGACACCACCATGAGGTACCCGGTTAGGGACAAAGCCTCGGCCTTGCAAGCCATGTTGTTGTGGCGTAACACCGCAAGGGAGCCTAAGGCTTCATGCTGGGTAGTTTGGCACTACAAAGAGGCGGTTGCCTCATGCTACTGTAGTATGACACTACGATGAGGTTCCCGGTACGGGGTAAGGCCTCGGCTTTAAGCCATGTCATAGCGGCGTAGCACCGCAAGGGAAGCGCAAAGCGCTTCATGCCATGTCTCTTTATAATGAACTCACCTATAGTGTATGACAGAGATATCAGGCCGTCTCTTGAGGGTAAACTTGTAGACACCCAAAATTATATACTGAAAACAGGCTGGCACAGGGCCTTTAATGTGTAGCCAGAAGCACATGTAACTACATTATGTGAGTGGAAAGAATTTTAGCTATGATGCAGAATTCAAGGCTTAGTCCATTCTTGTATTATAGTTTGATTTTTGACCCATGCGGGAAGATTCAAGTCGTAAGCGACATCTCTCCTAATGCATGATGGACAGTTACTGTAGGGAACACTTATATCCATATATAGAGATATGTGGGGGATTGTTGGGTTTTTGGTTTTTTTTTTAGAAAGGTTTAGTCCCACATCGGAAAAAACAAATGGTTTGTATCTCTATATATTAGCTTTGCTATTATTGGAGATGTACATGTGGTGTGGAGGTGCACATGGGTTTGCCATGTGGGATTATTTTTCTAATGGAAAAAAGGCTAAAATCAATAATTAAAGCATTCATGCTTTTTGCTCTTGGAAAATTTATTTCCATAGGAGCAAAGCCCCGTTGGGGCTTAGCGACTCGGACTCGGACTCGGACTCGGACTCGGGCTCAAGGGCTCATGAGGCGTAATGTGGCATTTTGTTGGCGCACTTTGCACTTAGCACGTCAGCATCGTCGCTAGGCGCATAGTGCGCTTAAGTTGCGCTCGTTGCGCGAGCCACTTGCGCGACCACGTTGCGCGGCCCGTTACGCGAGCCCAGTTACGCTGGCCCAGTTACGCAGCCCAGTACGCCCAGTACGCGCAGTGTGCGCAGCGTGCGTAGAGTGCGCAGTGTGCGCAGAGTGCGTAGAGTGCGTAGTGTGCGTAGGGTGCGTAAAAGTTACGCTGGTGGCACAACTTCCAGCAGAACGTGTCATTGCATGTTCTGAGCGGTTGCTCCATGTTCGGGGTGGTTACTACCACGTCCCTAACATTGTGCTAACCGGGCAGTTGTTGCAGGGGCTTATATGAGGCCTCCTCCTCCTCTCTCATAGGTTACAGAACAGAACAGAAAGAGAAGCCACCAGAAAGTTTACGAAGTGTTCTTTAGCACAAGTAAACAGAGATTTTCAGACGTGTTCTTTAACACAGTTCTGATATGCAGCCTTCGAGAGAGAGAGAAAATGCGCTGCACCAGCGTTGCTTTTTGCACGGGAGATCGTGTCCATCCGAGGAGTCAGAAGAGCAGTAGTGTTCCAAGTTCTCCGACGAACTTGCTGGTTCCTGGAAGCTGTTCGTGTAGGACGAATAAAGCTTTGACCAACGGTGATCATTCACCCCAGCTGGCGTTCTTCCATCTTTCGCCAGTCACCTTCTTCGTTGCTGTCCGTAACTCTGATTGTATCTTCTTTTTAGAAGTACTACGATCTGATTGCTGTGATTACGAAATCTTTTTAGATTCTCGTAATATCATAACGATATCTTTTTAGATCTTCGTTATCCTTGCGCAACCTTCCTAGAAGTGTTGCGTTGGAACATTGTTTTTACAATTGTTTCATATTCTCTGTTTTCCATCGAAAAATTGCGCCCCGGCAATAACATCTTTACGGTACAGCAAGGGAATAGAGGACCATGCTCATGTGCTATTTCAGTGTAAAAAGTCAGTGGTGATGAAATGACAATTTGTGTACATGAAGTAGATTCAATTGGAATAAATAATCGGCAGTCAAAACCTGTGAATCATAAGAGAGCGACTGAGGGTGTTGTGTGCCTTTGGCTCAACTAAAACCACTGCTTGCATTTCCCTGTTCACTAACCAATGACTAATATTCTTGTTCATGGCCGTTGCACACCTACCAGAGCTCCTTCATCTTTTTATTTATCCTCAAGCCACCTGTCTTGAACTCATTAACCCCCTAGGTCACTACATCAGTCGAAATATTCGTTTGCATGGTTAGAGTCTAATGTTCGGTCGATGAGTAAAGGTGTGAAATAAATCTTGGGTTGAAGTTGATTCTTAATCCTATAGGAATAGATTATAATATTGTAGGTTTTCATGTAATGGTCATTAAGCAAATATTAAGCAACCCTTTTGGGGCCGAGACTAGATAGAAGAACCACATGCATTTATGGTATATCTCTGTGTGATGGAGATAGGAGGGAACAAAGTCAATATATATATATATGAACAAGAAAGAGATGTGATGGTGGAAACTAATAAGTTCATTGAAGAGGAAATTTGTGTGCAAGTAGTAACACAAATGATGAGCTGTGTGCCCTTTTTGTTGGGGGAAATGAATAAATTGAAAAGTTGCTAGTATAGTCAGTGAGGATCAGAGAGGGGTAGCTTTTTGCACTACTTGTGCACATAATGTATAGGAGTCGTAAATCAGGAAACTTTGTAATGAGGGTATTTAATTCAAATCATGCAAAAATATTTAAAGCACAGTTGAGAAGCTGTAACCTATTTTAATATTAATTGACTTCAAATAATTTTTTTTAATATATAAAATGGAGTTTAGTGCGATAATTAAACAAATTTCTAAATTATTCCTCTAGGCCCTTTTTTCTCTTCAGATGTGGGTGTTGGATCAGCTACTTCATCTCATCAGCACCAAGAGCCAGGCAACTGTACCTTCCCATTATTGTACTTCAGTTTTCATATTTGGTTCTTAATTGTTTATTCTGTTTATGATATTGTACCGCCTTAGTATCGTGTTTGGTACCGCACGTCCGGATCATACGAATGGACATTAGTGTCATCGGATATCGATATTAGAAATTTGTAGGTCCTAAAAAATCAAGTTGTATCAATCAACAAAATCAAGAAATCAAGATATATATCATCTTGTTGAATTGCGCAGACAACAGTTTGCGCAGCCATCCGATTGCGCATTCTAATTTGCGCACACAACCGATTGCGCAAGCTGACGTGGTAGAAGTCATCATTACTAAATCAAATCAAATCTTTTCTGACAACTGACAGCGCGGATAACAAGGAGTCTGTTCGTTTCCTGCGCCGCACGGTGCTCGAGGGCGGCTGACAGCTGGCAGCGCAAACCAATCTTGCGCAGTTTGAGTTTGCGCAAACCATGTATGCGCAATTCAACTCTGCGCACTCCATCAAACGTAACTGTTAAGTTACACGTGGCATTCATGCCATCGATTGGTCATTACATGGCAACTGTTTATGCACGATCATGCGCATTTCTATCAAATCATGCCATGTGTCCATGATAGTCGGCCCACGATCCAGTAACTATCTGCGCAAATCAATGTTGCGCAAACCAATGCTGCGCAAATCATCATGCGCAGTCCAAAATAACTGAAAGTTAGTTATTTCCAGAACTCTATAAATAGAGTTTCAAGTCTTCATTCAGGGGGATCAGAGATCAGATATCAAGATCAGAAATCAGAAATCAGAGAGTTCAGGAGTTCTTGCCAAAGTGCTGCTGCATTCTTCCGAGACTTTTGTCTTCAACTTTAGAGGCTTTTGCCTTCAGTTTCCAGAGTTGTTTTCAACTTCAAAGGCTTCGTCTTCACAGTTCACATCGTCCAAGGGATAAAGCAATCGTCATCGAGATTGGATTCCTACAGTTGTAATTTTCCCAGAATTCTTGTAATCTTTATTACAGTTTGTATCAATAAAGTTCTATACTTTTGTTTTTGCAAACAAAATGGCGACTCTGCTGGGGACAACTTTCTCCTCCGACGAGGAAGTAGCAACTCAATGTGACGTAGCGTCTATCGGAAAGACGCAGAAGACCCTGGTTGTCAAGGTCAACCAGACAGCCTACGAGGCAATGCTCAACTCCAAGATCACTTCCTGTACTGCAGCCACTTCTGCCAAGAGCAAAGTGCGCTCAGTTTGGGTCTCTAAGACTGCTGCACAATCTGGCAGTTTTGCCACCAAAGGTGCTGCACACTCTGTTGCACAATCTGCTAGTCAGAATGCTGCACAATCTGCTGGCCAGTCTGCTGCACAAACTGCTGTGTCAACTGCTGCACAGTCTGTCTCAACAACTGCTGCACAATCTGTTGTAGTCAATGCTGCGCAATCTGTTGCAAAAGTTGCACAAGCTACTTCATATGCTGCCTTGTCAAAACAGAAGACTCCTATGACTCTGGCGCAATTGGCAGTGGCTTTTCCTGCGCAAAACAGCATTCCAGCAACCAAAGTGCTTCCTAAGCACTCTAAAGCAAGGACTCCTACTTCTGTGGCCAGAACCAATGCACCCTCCACTCATGCGCAAATCACTTCTGCGCAAACCAAGAGAAACAGCCCTTTGGCTAAACTCTCTCCTTCTCATAATCAAGAAAAAATATCTGATTCTCCTCTTAAACATCCTGCTGTTCTAGCACAATCTACTGGGGGTAGTCCTTTGGCTATTCCTCCTCCTTCTCAGATCAAAGGAAAAGGCCCGTTGGTCTTTTCTCAAACTTCCTTGTCTCATGACTTGGAAGACAACAGAGGGAAATGCTCTTTAGTTATCCCTTCTTCTCAGAACAAAGGAAAAGGCCCTTTGGTCTTTTCTCAGTCTTCTTCGGTCTTTACTGAAGCAGATCAAATTGAACGTGTTTCAACACCTGTCAGTACAAGATCTCCTACAAACAAAGATTCTTCTTACCTTCATAACAAAGGAACTTGCACTGATCAAAAAGGTATTTTGCTTACCCCAGTAGCAGAATTCCAAGACCTCCCAACTTTCAAAATATCCCGTTCCAAACAAAGAAAACTGTTGGTGTCTCAAACAGAAACCCCTGGGGGTGAATTTGCAGACCTACGAACATATCTTAACAGGACAACTTCGGCAAAACGTAAACAGCCAATGCCGAAGGTCAAGCCTCAAAGACAAATCTCCAGGAACATAAATTCTGATACCTATGCCAATGAGATGAGTACTTCCTTGTATACACAGGGGACAAAACATTTGAAGAATCGAAACCATGTTCCAAACATTGTTAAAGAACACATTCCTCGAACTTTTCCCCGTCCCGGCATGGTTTCTGATCTTCGAGAACATCTCAGACAAAAACGGGATAATGTCTCAACTCCTTCAAATCAACCATCTGATCATCATTGCAATCATAAAGTCATCATCCAATGTTGTTGTCAAACAACAAAGCGATCTATCTTCGATCGTCTGACTTTTGCTAAAACGAAACCAATGTCAGAAGAAGATGAAGTGTTGTACGCTTCTGTCAATATGGCTTCCCGAGACACCGGGGGTAGAAAGTGCTCCAAACATGGTAAGCCTCGCAGACCAAGCCAACGATATTTGGATTTACTCCAAGAATCCTCTGAAGGAGTATTTCAACATACTCGTTCCCACAGCCGAGACACAATCGGTCAAAGGAATCTTCCCCAAGATCCTTCAGCTTATCTTCCTACTTTTCAGTCAGGAGACGAATCTTTCTCTGATTATGATGCATATAGTGAAAGCTCTGAACAAACAGTTTCGTCTACTGTGCCTAGAGAGGTGACGGCATATGTTGTTACTGATGATCCAGATGCTTCAACTTCCATAAACCAAGAACAGCGGATTGTTGCACTGGAGGACAAATTGAAAACCATGGCTGAAATGGTCGCCAGTATGCATTCTATCATTATGGCACAACATGCTACCCCACCAACTGTACCGGCTGCTATAAACCCTGAAATCATAGCTTCATCGGTGCCTGTCAATACTGGGCTGGGGGTAGTACCTCCTCAGATGCCTCCTGTGCAAGTACAAGTTCAAACTACACCCAGTCAATCAGGTGCTGGGGGTAGTGCTTATAATGCTGTCCCTCCTCCTACCACGGCTCCTTCCACTTCATCTGAAGATGCTAATGAAGCAGTCAAGCTTTTACGAACTCAGTTTGAAGCTTTCAAAGAGAAAGACAACCTGCAAAGGTTGGGAATCAAACAGCCATATCCCGTCGAATGGAAAGAAGTTCCATTTCCTCCCAAATACAAGATTCCAACAATCGCTCTCTTTGACGGTAGTACCTCACCAAGTCAATTCATCAATCACTTCGAAGTAATGACTGTTCAACTTCAACCAAATGACGCTCTTCTTACCAGAGTGTTCGTCGGTTGTTTAGCCGGCGTAGCATATGACTGGTACAGAAGTCTGCCCGATGGTTGTATCACTTCTTTCTCAGGTCTCAAGCAAATCTTTCTAGAACGATTCTATGAGGGATTCAATGACATGACTATGTCAGCCCTAAATAAAATCAAACAGAAACATAACGAGACTGCAGAGAGTTTCATTGAACGTTTTCGTCGAGAAGCCCTGAAAATGCCTCCAGGGACTCCTGCTGCTGTTACCATAGATACTTGTAAGGCAAATCTCTTGCCTATTATCAGTATGTGGACAGGCTCAACTCAGTTTCAAGACTGGCCATCCTTCATTGTTAATGCCAAAGCAGCTGAAGTAAGTGCTGATAAATTCAAATAGTTGGGGGTACAAATGTCTAACCCCGATCGGGATGAACATCAAGCGTCAGGCGGTGGTAATCGCCAAAACAACCGCAAGAACAAGGAGACTCTGAACATTAATCTGAAAAGCAAAGAGTCTTTGGCTGTCAACGTAGCTCAGCCTACGTCCACTTCCACTCCTTCTGCACCACAACCGAGGGAATCTCGTCCTAAGGTAGAGTATTCTTTTGACGAGAATGACACGGCAAGTATCTTTGATTGTTTACTCAAAAGCAATAAGATCCAGCTCCCAGACCCAAAGAAACCTGATGAAGTCGGTAAGACCGATCATCCTAAGTACTGTGTTTACCACCGATTCATTAGACATCCTACTAGAGCATGTTATGTGCTCAAGGGCAAGATTCAAGAGCTTGTTAATGCTGGAGTTGTTACTCTGCAACAAGATGAAAAGACTGTCACTGCCAATATGGTTTCAGTTCAGTTCGGTAACTTTTCCCCGCAGATGATACAGCATGGTGTCATTCCTATTCCGAAAACTACTCTTGAGATTGAAAATATTCCTTCTCCACCAAATGAAGGTCTCGTTCCTTTGTCTCTAGACAATGGCGAGGTTATGTGGATTCACCCCGATCTTACTTCAGAGTTCGAGGATTCTTCTTCTTCCAAGAAGAAAAGTCGTTCCAAAGGCAAGACGAAGATTTGCAACATGGTATCTTTTGATCCCATAGTTGACGAAGAAATTCTATTACGCACCAGATCAGGAAAGCCCTATTTGAAGGATTACACTGAAACTCAAGAGAATCTTGCTTCTTCTTCTGAACCTACCTCAGCACAACCTGCTCTAGCTGAAGAGAATCCTGCTGCACCTTCACCAGTTGTGATTCCTATTCCTCCTAAGCCAACAACGGCTGATAAAGGCAAACAACAAGTTCGCTTTGACAAACCTTTGAAGAAATCGTCTCTTACAGGACTCGAGAAGCCTTACAACTTCGATATATTGGCTCAACTAGCCAATACCCCAGCAAAGTTGTCTATCTTTGAACTCTTGCGTCTTTCCAAAGAGACTCGAGAAACCCTCAGCGAAGCTCTTATGCAAGCAGAAGCTTGTCTAACCTTTCTCAAAAAGCCCGAAGCAGAATCAGTCTCTTGTAATAGTGTTCAGGAATTCATTCCGAACATAACTTTTACGCAAGATGACATGCTGATGGAAGACAACAGGCATGACCGTCCCCTTTACTATACAGGATATGTCGATTCGATGAAAGTCGATCGTATTCTGATAGATCCAGGGTCTGCTCTTAGTATCATGCCGAAGACAATGCTCGATGCTTTGAAAATTCCTGTGCATAGCCTCTCCACTACAATCACTACCATCCTTGGATTCAATCAAGGAAAGAGTGAACCTTTGGGCAAGATTCGCCTAAAACTTCAAATTGGCAATCTTCGCACAAAAGTTACATTCTACATTATTGACAATTTTGGTTGTTCTTACAACGCTCTATTGGGGAGACCATTCTTACACGAGCACAATGTTGTTCCATCAACCCTTCATCAATGTTTCAAATATGTTGATGACAAAGGCGTAGTTCGTAAGGAGGTTGCGGATCTTTATCCCTTCAAAGGTGTTGAAGCATACTGCAACGATGCTCGGATGTATAAGGATGAATTCATGAAAATCGTGTTAGCATTAGACACTGAAGAAGAACAAGAAGCGACGCCTAAAGACACTCTAATCATACCCGTCAAAGGGCGAGTTTCTCATCCTCAATCTTCCAAGCCACTGGCTATTCACTTATCAGCCCAAAAGAAGTCAATTGATGCTGATCAAGATCAAAGGGAGCTCACCTCTTCTGAGCCACTTGTTATCGATTTACGTCGTAACAAGGACAAAAAGCAGCTCACTTCTTCTGAGCCAATTGTTGTTGATCTCATTCGCAACAAAGAAAAAAAGGAGCTCACTTCCTCTGAGCCACTTGTTATCGACCTCCGTCGTAACAAACCGCCTCCACGTTCTTCTTCTCCCCCTCTTGTAATTAATCTGACTAAGCCTGCTAAGGCCAAAGGTCCTGTTGTAAATACTGATGTACAAATCAATAAAAAAGTACCTACTTTCCAGTATACTGATGTTATTTATCATACTAAATACTATTTAGATATGTTAGATAGCTTCCAATCAATTACAATGGGAGTTGTGCAATCTCTTCATACAGAGGTCTTACTCGAACACTCAGATGATTCATACTTTGTTGTCTCTTCTCGAAAGAGAGGCGAAAGTCCAATAATTTTTATTAAAGGACCAGAACAAAAATTCAGTTATACGGATGACAGTAAACTTAACGACACGGGGCGTATCCAACTCCATTGTTATAGTCAACAATCAAAAGACATCATTCGAAAAATGGGTTATGATTTCAAAAGTGGCTTCAATTACGGTAAGGGTAGACGAACTCCTATTCGTACAACTGTTTCGAAAGGAAAGTCAGACATGTACTATAGCAGGACTAAGAGAGGTCTCGGATATGCTTCTCCTCCATTGTTATCCCCAGCAGTCTCCGACTCCGACAGTGAAGAACGTTCTAACTCATCTGATTCCAGATCTTGGGATTCTGATACTAGCATTGGTGAAGTCCATAGGTTGGTCGTATCATCTAACATGGTCTCCGTTGAACTTCCAGAAGACTATGACGAGAATATGTAAGAAAATCCTGAAACAGATCCTTGGGCTCAGCATATGGACAATCAATGGGTACTTCGCTTTGAACAACGTGAACCCCCTGCTGAAGATCAACTACTTCAAATTGATGTAGGAGAAAGAGATTCACCTCGGCCAATTTTTATTAGCAAAAATCTTTCAGAAACAGACAAGGAAGAGTTGATTCTTCTTATTAAAGAATATATTGATGTCTTTGCTTGGAGTTATGAAGACATGCCGGGTTTAGATCCCAAGATTGCTACACATAAATTGAACATTTTGCCTAATGCAAAACCTGTTAAGCAACAACAGCGATGCTTCAAACCAGAAATGATGGACGCGATCGATGATGAAGTCAAAAAGCTCATTGCTTGTGGCTTCATTCGAGAAGAACAACATCCTGATTGGGTAGCCAATGTCGTCCCAGTTCTGAAAAAAACTGGCAAAGTTCGAGTCTGTATTGACTTCCGGGATCTTAATGAAGCATGTCCAAAAGATGAATTTCCTCTTCCTATTACGGACGTCATGATCGACAATACCTGTGGGTTTGAACGAATATCTTTTATGGATGGATTCTCTGGATACAATCAAATCAAGATGCATCCTGAAGATGAAAAGCATACTTCTTTCCGCACTCCTCGTGGTGTTTATTGCTATACGGTGATGCCATTTGGTCTTAAGAATGCTTGTGCAACTTACCAACGTGCTATGAGTACTATTTTTAAAGATCATTTTCGCAAAACTGTTGAATGCTATGTTGACGATATTGCTGTCAAAAGTCGTCTAAAGGAAGATCACCTCCAAGACCTGAGAACTATCTTCAATCTCATGCGCCAACATCAACTCAAAATGAATCCCACCAAGTCGTTCTTGGGTGTCTCTAGTGGCAAATTTCTCGGCTTCGTCATTACCTCTAAGGGTATACACGTAGATCCCGAGAAGATCAAAGCCATTCAAGAGATGCGTCCTCCACGCAACTTAAAAGAGCTACGAGGATTCCAAGGTCGACTTGCATACATCAGGCGATTCATTTCGAACTTGTCTGGACGTTGCAGACCATTTACTCAACTAATGAAGAAAGATGTATCTTTCGTTTGGACTGAAGAATGTCAACAAGTATTCGATGATATCAAGCGATATCTCATGAACCCACCAGTCTTGGTGCCACCTATTTCTGGTATTCCGTTCTTAATGTATGTCCGTGCTATGGATCATTCATTGGGTGCTTTACTTGCCCAAAAGAACAAAGAAGGTCACGAACAGGCCATCTATTATCTTAGCCGTACTATGATTGGTGCTGAACACCGTTATAGTCCAGTTGAAAAAGAATGCTTGGCTCTCATGTTTGCTGTACAAAAGACGAGGCATTATATCATTGGTCAAACTATTCATGTTATATCTCGAGTTAACCCTCTCCGGGTACTCATGAAGAAACCAAGTACACTTAATTCTCGGTTGGCTACATGGGCAATCCTGCTAGCTCAATATGACATGGTGTATGTTCCACAAAAGTCTGTCAAAGGTCAAGCGCTGGCGGACTTCTTAGCGGCTCATCCTGTACCTGAGACATCTAAGCTCTATGACGAAATTCCAGACGAAACATTGGAAGTCAACATGATCTCCGAAGAATTTCTAACCTGGCGTTTATTCTTTGATGGTGCATCAAGAATTGGACCAAATGGTGCTGTTGTGGCAGGTGTTGGAGTGGTCCTCGTTTCTCCAGACGGATCAACTATCCAAAGAGCCTACTCTTTAGATGAACCTTGTTCTAACAATGTAGCAGAGTATAATGCTCTACTTATTGGCCTTCAGTTAGCTAAACAACTGAATGTTGAATATATTGAAGTATACGGTGATTCTAAACTGGTTGTTAATCAGGTTAGAGGAACCTATGAAGTCCGTCATCAAGACCTAGTACCTTATCATGAGGCGGCAATCAACTTAGCTATATCATTCAAAGCTTTCTTCATTGACTATGTGCGGCGGGCTTGCAATACTGAAGAAGACGCTTTAGCCAATCTTGCAGCTGTCTTAGCTATCCCTATTAAAAGACAGCAGGTGGTAGTTATCTCCAACCGAGAACTATTCTGTATTGAAAATAATCGTAATATTGAATTCAGCAATTTTGCTGAAGTTAATGTTATCGATGATGACTGGAGAACTCCTTTTATCGACTTCGTGGTACATGACATACTCCCTGAAGATCCTAAGGAGGCTACAAGCGTTCGTCGACGATCTCTCCGATTCTATTATAATCAAACTACTAAAACTCTCTATCGGCGAACTTATGACGGTCTTCTTTTACGCTGTCTCGCTGGTGATGAAGCTAAGCAAGTACTGCGTGAAGCTCATGACGGTGTATGTGGAGCACATCAGCCTGGTCCTAAGCTACAGGACCGCATTACACGCATGGGTTACTACTGGCCCTCTATGGTATCGGATGCCATTGAGTATGCAAGGAAATGTCGAGCCTGTCAAATCCATGCAGACTTCATTCATCAACCATCAGAATTTTTACACCCGACGGCTGCTTCTTGGCCTTTTGAAGCTTGGGGTATGGATATCATAGGGCCCATTAATCCTCCTTCTTCTAGAGGACATCGGTTCATATTGGCGATAACGGACTATTTCTCCAAGTGGGCTGAAGCTATACCACTGACTGAGGTTAAGACTAGCAGTGTCATCAACTTCGTTAAACACTACGTCATCTATAGATTTGGTGTACCCCGAAGAATCATCCATGACAATGGACCTCAGTTCATCAGTCAGAAGTTCACTAGATTCTGCGATGATCATCGGATTGATAATGTTGCTTCAACAGCATACAATCCTGCCGCTAATGGTTTAGCTGAAGCTTTTAACAAAACCATCATTAAACTCCTCAAGAAGTTTGTTTCCACTAACAAACGGAACTGGAGCGAGAAACTTGGCGAATGTCTTTGGGCCTATCGAACTACAGTCCGTAATCCAACAGGCTTTACACCTTTCTCTTTAGTGTATGGCTGTGAAGCCGTTCTTCCTTTAGAGCTACAAATTCCTTCTTTAAGGATTGCCGTCGCTAACGAGCTTACTACAGAGAACAACGATCTTCTTCGACTTCAAGAGTTAGAAGCGTTAGATGAGAAGCGATTAATGGCTCAACAGCATATTGAGCTATATCAAGCCCGCATCTCAAAGACTTTCAATCGCAAAGTTAAAGTCAGAGCATTTCAACAAGAAGAACTTGTTCTAGCAGTCAGACGTCCTATGACTATGACTCATATGAGCAAAGGGAAATTCGATGCGAAATGGGAAGGTCCCTATGTTGTAAGCAAAGTCTTCTCAAATGGAGCCTATCAACTTTCAGAGCTCGATGGTCGAATTGCCATGATGCCTATCAATGGCAAATTTCTCAAGAAGTATTATGTATAAATGTAAATGCTTGTAAAATTGTCAAACAGAATCAAGTTCATAAATAAAATGCAAATTTTATTTCATTAGATGATAGTACATAATGTTAAAGGTCACTATCATCTTTCTCTATATTGGGACGAGGCCCACTGCCGTCCTTCTCGAAGACATGATCAGCAAAAGAGCTAAGAACCTCCTTGCTGGAACCCACGAGGAATTTGCAGGCGGCCATCCTCATGGCTTCTTCTTCTTCAGTCCTTCCTGGTTCGAGCAGGAAGTCCAAGATATCCCGTGGCGGCTGGGGTGCAGACGGACCTTCGCCCGCTTTTGCCTCCTTCGGCTGGATTGGATCGGCAGGGCGCTCTTCAGTGTCCTTCTCAACCTTCGGGGCGACCTCGGCTTTCTTAGATGCTTCTCCGGACGACATTTTTATGTTGAAGAGCAGAAGTGTTCATTCCTGTCAGATTTCTGCTATATTTATAGGCAGAAGTTCCTCAAATAAGGAAGCGATGGTTCATCCGTTCATTTATCACATTCATCAGACGGTTCATTCATTCATTAAAGCCCGACGGTTCATCCGTTCATTTATCATATTCGTTTGACGGTTCATCCGTTCATTTATCACATTCATCAGACGGTTCATTCGTTCATTAAAGCCCGACGGTTCATCCGTTCATTTATCATATTCGTTTGACGGTTCATCCGTTCATTTATCACATTCACCCAACGGTTCATCCGTTCATTTATCATATTCATTTGACGGTTTACCCGTTCATTGTCATCCATCATTTGACAGTTTACCTGTTCATTTATTTCACATACATTGACGGTTCATCATCGTTCATTATCTATATCAGCAACTTGTCATTTTCGATTAAGTTGTCAAAATCGAAATAATAATATTCAATATATTCTGCCACGTCCATATTACCTCTGAGCAGATATAATGAATATAATTATTTTCTACAAAATCATCAGGAAATATATCATGTCTTGCACCTCTGAATATATTTTCTATCTCTATTATTTATATCTAAATAAGATATGCAATAAATAATGGAGCCACAACAAAATGTCTTTTATATCAAAATACGGGACATTACAAAAGTGTAGCTATAACAATAAAATACAAATACAAAATCAAGAAGGAGGGACAATCAGATTGTCAATCTGTTGCTTCAATGTCCGCAGCTCTTCTTCATGTGTTGATTCTACTATCTTTCTTGCTTCCTCCATCCTATTTTGTTCATCAAAGATGGGCATATCCACTGTCCTGCGGGTAATTTCAGCACTATGAGTCTCGTCATACTCATTTTTCTCCTGAATTAGGGCATTGAGTTGTTCAATCATAAGTCGTTGATTGGCAGTTTCTTCTTCAAATTCCTTCTGAAGGCGAATAATTTCCGCTTTCAATCCAGCAAGCCTCTGTCCTTTGTTCTCAGCTGCCAAAGTAACTGATTCTATCTTTGAGTTGAATTCAGCTGACTTTGCAGAATGAGCTTCTAAAAGGTTCTGAAGGTTTATTCTTTCTGTATCAGCTTCTTGGACTAGTCGCTCATATTCAGCTTGCACCAGAGAGTCTATATTCTTCTTCTTGAGTTCTTTATATTTCCTTATGTATACTTCCAACTCATCTAATATATGTTCAAGAAGAATGGCTTGGGCTTCATCTCCTTGGCCTCTTATGGCTTTTATCAAGAAAGAAGTGGGCTTCCTGACCATAATGAAGTCAGCTCCTTCTTTCTCTATCATTTTACGGACAAGAGATCCCAATGACTCAAAGAAACATCTGGTAAATGATTGTACAACTTGCTGATTGATGGCTATGGTTCCAGGAGTCGAAGCTACCCCTGTTGAGGATGGAGTAGTCGGTTGCTCAAACCTTTGCTGCTGAATGATGGGTTCTTTAAATAAGGGAGCCAAAGTAGAGCTGGTTGCTCCTCCTGCTTGTTCTTCTGCAAAAAGTAAAATTATTATTTTACTAATTTGCCAATAAACAAAAAGATCAAATAAAAAAACAGTCTTACCTTGATTTGATCTAACAACAACTGCATCTCCTGCCGGAATAGACTCCCGTTGAACGGAAGTAGCTTCAATTGCGACAGCTTGGCTACTACCTGCTTCAGAACCGCAAGATAAGTGATGGCTACTACTAACAACCACCATCGGGATAGGCACCATGGTGAGGTCCATTGGAGGTGTTGGTAGAGTATCAAGATCTGCAAGAACTACAAATGAAGATATTATATATCAATCTATTTTAAAGAAAGAAGATTGCTAAATCTCGTTTTATACCTTGGGGTTCGGTGGTGGGATTCTTTTTCGGAACGTCTTCACCGGCCGCTTCTTCAGGAGATATTTCTATCTCGACGTCTTCATCAGGATTAACAACCTTTTCTGCGAGCGCCTCCACTTCAATATCCTTTTTAGGATTTGAAGCATCATCGGCGGTATCAAGAGATATGTGTTCTTCGTTGTTCCCTTCAGGATCCTGTATATACTCATCAACGTTTCCAGATGACGAGCTTTCTTCATCCTCTTCTTCTTCCTCTTGTGCTGCATTCCCACTGTCGGTTGCAGTCTGATCTTCTTGCAAGCTATAACTGCAATCGGCCAAAGCTGCTATCATTTCATGCTCTTCTTCTTCACGAAGAGTCTTAGGAGTAGGAGGAAGCTGAGTTGTTTCTGCGACGGGTGAAAGAGGTCGTGTAATATTTTGCTCATCCTCAATGATGTTTTCTCTGAATGTTTCAACTTCAGTTCTGGGGTCGAGATCTCCTCTCTGTTCAGTTTCTTCAAGGGTTTTACTCCCTGATTCAGAAATAGGTGTAGGAGATGACATTATAAATCCTGCTGCAGCATCTATTGAAGTCAGGAGTTGCTTAGAAGAAGAGGCTTCTAAATTTCTTCTGGTGACCAATTTCTTCTTCTTTCTGTGTAGAGGTCTGTTGGGACTCTCTACATTTATTGGTGCTATTTGCTTCTGTACAGAAGTTGGTGTAGTAGCAACTTCTTGATTTGTCTCGGCTAGCTGCCGAGATTGGGATCTTGTAGTCACTTTATCAGAAGAATGCTCCAAGACCAATTTCTTCTTTGCTGCAGGAGCAGGAGGCTCCTCTCTTCTTCTTTTCTTGGCAGGAGATTTTCCCACTCTTAGAGAGATCCGCATTGCTGCGTTTATCTCTTGTTGGAACATCATTTCTCTTGAAGTTTCTAGGGGTTCATCCGCCGGCTCATTTGCCTCATCATTGGCAGGGATTGATAAAGCTATCCTCCCTTTCCTCAATCTTATCGCAGAAGCAAAACTATCGGCGAGATTAAAGTTCTCGGCAAAAGTATTTGCAGATGTGTAAAATACCGAGTATGTAAAAAGCATCCGAGGCCCTTGAGGAGTGCTCTTTGGTGGCATCGGGAAGGTAGCCTTTGTGTCACGGGCATTGTAGTAGGCCCAAGCTCGGGCCCCGTCAATCAAGAAACCTTTGCCCTGAAGGCAGGTGATTGCGTTCCCTACGTGGAACTGATCATACCCAAATTGTCTAGCAAAACGGCTAGGGAGGTATGGTTCCAAAAAGCATTCTTCTTCAAAGCGGTATACTAAATGAGATGGTCGAATTGTCTTCAACCATTCAAAGGCCACACGGTTTAAGGGCTGCAGTTTTGAATCTACCATGTTGGGTGGCATCTGGTCATGACCGGCCGGGAGAGGGGCGCAACAGAAGTTCCATCCTCTGTTCAAATTTAAAACAAATCTGCACTCACTCAGAGAGGTGTACTTCCATTTACCCTGAGAATATCTGCGCAAGAAGCTGCCATCTACTGGTCCCATACCAGGGTCCATTAAAGTTGGATAGTGGAGGAGTAACCATCCAAAGAGATAAGTGTACGGCATTTCGAGACGGGGGAATTCTTTCTCTCCCTTTGCCTTCAGCATCGAGTCAACATACAAGCGAAGACTCGCATTCAATCTGCAGGTCATTGCCGATAACAAGTCAACCTTATAACCGAAGACTAGCTTGACGGCAGCAAAAAGTATACCGCGATGAAAACGATCCACTGCACTAGATCCCGGGACCACGAATCGTCTGAGCCAGTGTGTCAGAAACCCTGCTAACTAGGCTTCTTTGGACATGGGTCTGTAACCCATTCTCAAAAAACTCTCCAAAATGTCACCTTTCTTTAAAGGTGGATATTGATAATCATCCTTCATTTCCTTATCATAATGTTTACTTTCTTCCATTATCTTCATGACTTCCGTGTTAATTAAGGGTTTGAAAAAATGAGGGTAACATTTGTCATTTTCCTTGGTTTTCTTCTCTTCAATATGATTTAAGAACAAATATGGCAACCACTTCGAAGAATAGCAAGTGTTGGCCGTAGCACTCTTATAGTACAAAGAGCAAATTTTGTAATGGCATAGCAGTTCTTCAAACACTGCTACCATTTCTGCATTTTCTTTTCTGAGTTTCTCCAACTCGTCATTTGTGGGAACAAACTCCTCATATGGAGCATCCGCCATGGGCAAGTATGAGATGTACTTCATCTCGTGGAGTGCAAACCCCATCTCTCCACCCGGGGTCATGAAGGTTCCTATTCTGTAATTGTATCGCTCAGCCAAGGCCAAAAACATTTGAGGGTTAGGAGCAAACCCATATACAGTGGCATGCACTGCTTGAAACAGGTTAATTTGTTGAAGTTTGTCTTGAAAGGTTGTCAGAACCCAATTTGCAATGCAATTCCATCGTTTGTAATCTGGATTCACTAATCCAGTCATTCTGATATCCTGTTCAGGGTATCTTCCTTCTTCCTTCGCAAATTCATTTGCGAATATAGGGGTTCTGACGGGCATCAGCATAGAGGAGTTTTCTGGTGGGATGCAGCTGGGTCTTAAACCTCTCAACATAACACTGTATCTGTCAGAAGAGCTGTAAAACATATCTTTTCCGTTAACCTTCTTTACAAAGATCTTCCCTGCACGAGCATCCTGGAGAAGGGTGATGTTCCAATCCATTTTTCTTGGGTAGCTCGCATGAGCGTACCGTGACAAAGGAAGGCATCGAGCAATTTTAGGAATGAAGAATGATCTGTCTTCCCGGTGGACTACCATCTCCTCCATCATTGGCCTAGGCTGGGAGACTTTTTCAAAGGCGTCACCAAACAAGAATAAGGGTTTCTTGTGGATAACAGCATCTGCTGATTCCAGAGGCTGTCCATTCATCAGACATATTAAAGTTTCGTTGTCCTGAGAAATCAATATTGCCTGACGAGAAGTCGGCAGATCGTACTGAGGATAATGGACGTGAGACAAATCTTCTTTATATTCAGATTCAGACAAAGTTCCCACAAAATGTTCATAGTTTGGATCTTCATTGGTTTTAACTGCATCAAAAACAGATGAAGATCAGTACAAGTCAAAAACTCTATTTTTCAGACAAGCAAAACAGAAGAGTACACAATCCTCAGATTGTGCTAACATGGATTGCGCAACATTAGTTTGCGCATTATAATAGGGTGCGCAAACCAATCGATTGCGCTGACATTCAGCGCAAACCAATCGATTGCGCTGACATTCAGCGCAAATCAATCGATTGCGCTGACTTTCTGTCAGCACAATTCGATAGATTGTGCAGGATTACAGTCTTCATAAAAATGAAGACTGACTGTTTATGCAACCAAAAACCCTAAAAAGGGTGGCGCAAGTTGAACTCATCTCTAAAAAGAAATGAGTTTCGAAGATCGAAGGAAGCCAAAACACCCTAAAAAGGGGTTTCGATCGGTTTTACTACCTATCAAAGCAGGGTGCGCAGACTCATGTCGAGATGCTCGCCGAGCAACTCTGTCAGAGGATTCGGCCGGAGCTTTTCCCTTCGCAGCAGCGGTGGCGGCAACATTAGATCGTCGGGGCGCCATGGAAGTTGTCGGAGAAAGAAAACAGAAAGGGTTCGGGGATTTTTCTCTCAAAAGCACAAAGGAGGCAAAGTAAAAAAAAATGAAATGAAGAAGTGGGCTATTTATAGCCTTTGAAATACGAAACGGCTGCCTTGGATTGCGCCTAAGATCGGGGAATACTTCGCTTTGCGCAGACAGCTCATCAACATGCGCAACTTGGTTCAATATTCAAAAATTCAAAGTATTTCAAAATTTTGAATCAAATCAACTTTCGAAAACTTTGAAGGGGGTCTTGTAGGTCCTAAAAAATCAAGTTGTATCAATCAACAAAATCAAGAAATCAAGATATATATCATCTTATTGAATTGCGCAGACAACAGTTTGCGCAGCCATCCGATTGCGCATTCTAATTTGCGCACACAACCGATTGCGCAAGCTGACGTGGTAGAAGTCATCATTACTAAATCAAATCAAATCTTTTCTGACAACTGACAGCGCGAATAACAAGGAGTCTGTTCATTTCCTGCGCCGCACGGTGCTCGAGGGCGGCTGACAGCTGGCAGCGCAAACCAATCTTGCGCAGTTTGAGTTTGCGTAAACCATGTATGCGCAATTCAACTCTGCGCACTCCATCAAACGTAACTGTTAAGTTACACGTGGCATTCATGCCATCGATTGGTCATTACATGGCAACTGTTTATGCACGATCATGCGCATTTCTATCAAATCATGCCATGTGTCCATGATAGTCGGCCCACGATCCAGTAACTATCTGCGCAAATCAATGTTGCGCAAACCAATGCTGCGCAAATCATCATGCGCAGTCCAAAATAACTGAAAGTTAGTTATTTCCAAAACTCTATAAATAGAGTTTCAAGTCTTCATTCAGGGGGATCAGAGATCAGATATCAAGATCAGAAATCAGAAATCAGAGAGTTCAGGAGTTCTTGCCAAAGTGCTGCTGCATTCTTCCGAGACTTTTGTCTTCAACTTTAGAGGCTTTTGCCTTCAGTTTCCAGAGTTGTTTTCAACTTCAAAGGCTTCGTCTTCACAGTTCACATCGTCCAAGGGATAAAGCAATCGTCATCGAGATTGGATTCCTACAGTTGTAATTTTCCCAGAATTCTTGTAATCTTTATTACAGTTTGTATCAATAAAGTTCTATACTTTTGTTTTTGCAAACAAAATTCATATTGTGTTACCATGATGAATCGTTATGGGTACAACAGGCCCTAGGATATGTTCATGTGACCCGGTATACGGAATGTCCGTATTTGGTTCTAGGACGACGACTTGATATTCTACATTGTTACTATTATGACTCGATGTCCTAGCTAGAGGATCTGACCGAGCGTCTCGTAGACACGATTCGCAAGGTCACATGGGTAGGGAGAACATACACCATGCAGCGCTTGGGCTACTTTTCCTCAGAGTATATCGTTGTCTCATTACTAGAGCTACGAGGATTTTATACTTTGCCACAACTTTCCTTACCAGAACTGTGGGGTTACATTGTTGGAGTGTCTATCAGGACTCCGGGGTTCACCGTGATAGCTCGCGTGTTCGAATGATGTTCTCAAATTGTATGCCATATAGTCTGTTGTGCTAGATTCACCCACCTTGTGCAGTCATATCTATTTTACATATTTATTATCACTGTTGTATACTTCGCTTGCATAATATATACCTTGTTACATCCCGCTGAGAACCTGGTTTTCCTTCCAGGTTAGCCGTGTGGTCTACATGGATCTTCCTGGATTGTTGATGAGTTTTAATTTATTTCATGTATTTACTCTTTACAGGTAGTCACTCTTTCGTAGTTTTTATGTTTCATTTTCTGCTATTTATATCTGTTTAGTAGTACATATTTATAGGCTCATATTATTCTTTTCGAGTCTATTCGGACAAGTATGATTATTATGCTACAGACTGGTACTCATATTTTCCCTTCTTTATGTTCTTGTTCCGTAGATTGAGTTATAAACATGTTAGAGTGGTAATTACACAAATCTAGGACATCTTTGTGTATTCAATTTTGACTGGAGCCCACTTGGATACATAACTGGCCATTGTCATATGGCCTAGTCCTGTATCTTGGGACTAGGGCATGACATAATCTGAGGAAGTAGTTTAGCTCTCCCATCATACTCATCTCAAACTCACTCTGCATACACTTATCAAATTTTTGACATAGATGTTCGTAGTAGAACCAAATATATATCATCCACATAAATTTGCACTAGTAAAATGTCATCATTTGAAGACTTGATAAACAAAGTTGTATCAACTCTTCCTTTTGAAAAACCATTTGCAAGTAGGAAGGAACTTAGGCAATCATATCAAGCTCGAGGGGATTGTTTGAGTCTATAGAGTGCGTTACGTAACTTGAAAATGTGATCAAGAAATTCAAAATCTTAAAAACCTGGGGGTTGTTTTACAAAGACCTCTTCTTTTATAAAACCATTTAAAAATACACTTTTCACGTCCATTTAAAAAAGCTTAAAATCATGAAAACATGCAAATACGCAAAGCATATGAATGGATTCTAGTCTAGCAACAAGAGCATAAGTCTCGCCATAATCAATTCCTTCTTCTTGATTAAAATAACCTTGAGCCACTAGATGAGCTTTGTTGCGTAGAACTTGATTATCCTTACTAAGTTTATTTCAGAACACCCATTTGGTACCAATTACAGATTGACCAAAAGATTTAGGAACAAGTTCCCAAAGTTGGTTTCTCTCGAATGGTTTAGTTCATCTTGTATGGCATAAATCCAAAATTCATCTAAGAATACATATGCTACTGAATTAGGTTCTACATGAGAAATGAATGCACTTAGCAGCTATATCTCTAGTAAAAGAATATGTACCTACACCCTTCGATAAATCACCTATGACAAGAGACCCCGGATGGTCTGGCATGAATTTCATTTTATTTGGTAAACTCTCTAGATAGTCTTTGTCACCAGCATTATCTTCACTTGCTTTGGGTGTGCTCCTTGCGTCTTCATTATCGATGCCACTTAGAATTTGAATGTTGATCTCATCAAATGAAACGTTTTAATTGATTCTTCAACAATCATAGATATTTTATTAAAAACTCTATATCCCTAACTCTTGGCAGCATAACCAAGGAATATTCCTTTATCTGCCTTTGAGTCAAACTTATCCAAATTATCCTTGATGTTTAGGATAAAACATCGACATCCAAAAACTTTAAAATATGAAATATTAGGAATACGATTAAACCATAATTCATAGAATGTCTTTTTCGATATAGGTCGAATCAGAACCCTATTCAAAATATGTCAATTTATACTTACAACTTCTACCCAAAGGTATTTTGGAAGATTCTGCTGGTTTGGCATGACTCTAGCCATACTGCTTAGAGTTCTATTCTTCCGCTCAGCGACACCATTCTGTTGGGGTGCTCTAGGATAGAAAAACTCATTCGAAAAATCATTTGCTTCGCAAAAAAGATTTTAATCAGAATTTACGAATTCGCATGCATGTTCACTTCGAGTGAGTAATCAAGCGACCTTTTTTTTATATTGAACCTTTTTGCAGAAAATCTCAAATTCAAATAGTGCATCACTTTTGTTTTATAAAAAACTCATGTATATCTTGAGAAATCATGAACAATAACAAAGGCATAGAGCTTACCACCAAGGTTGACAACTCTACTAGGTCCAAACAAATCTATATGTATCAACTGCAAAGGCCTGGATGTACTTACAACATTGATGGATTTAAATAAGGATCTAGTTGCTTTTTTTTTCTCGCAATCAGCACACACCATGACTTTCTTGAATGATATTTTCGGTAGTCCTTTTATCAATTTCTTTGTTGATAGTCTTAAAATGGTATCCATGTTTGCATGTCCTAGTCTTATATGTCAAAGCCAACTTTCATATTGGTTGACTACTAGGCACTTACCTGCACTGTTAGTACTTTCTATAAAGAAAACATAAATATTATCCTCCATGATTCCTTCATAGACAGGATTACCAGTAGACATATCATATATAGAATATTTGTCTTTAACAAAATTAATACCATAAAAATTAATGATTACCAATCATATAAAATAATGATTACCAATTAGAAATAATTATCTAATCATTAAATTAAATTTATTATTATTATTATTATTATTATTATATTTTATTTTATAAATGAAAACATATATTATTTATCACTAAGTTCGAAATCGATTTGGCTTTTGGTAATTCCTAACAATAGGGGTTACACTAGGTTGGGGTAAGCTCCCAGTTCATCCTCCTCTTCGAGGCTAAGCAAGTGAATACTCACAACAGCAGCTGTTGCTCGATCTTCGGCACATACATACGAAGACCCTTTGCGTCAAAGAACTAGTCCTCATGTATCTTCAAGATCTTCGCTTCATAGGAAGCCAGTTTATCCCAAATAAAAATTGGGGCTTCAGATAAGACACAGTGGCACTCCCAGCAATGGGGATTGGACCACTTTCCATCTGAAGGAAGGAAAAGGGATGGTCCTTGATCAGCGCTATCCTCTCCGGTGGCTGGTCCAACATAATCACAGCCACGGGATTGACAACTTCTTCATTGAAGTCCAGACCTATCTGGCAGAGGTAGTAGTCGAACAAAATCTTGTCCAACCTAGGCAAGGTCATAGACACGGCAAAAAGGCAAAGGAAAAAAAAGTTAGCAAAAATATGATCATCTTTGAAAAAGAAAAAAAAGACATGTGCAGCCTGGCATCAGCATATTTGAAATTATGCGCATCAGCAAAAGCTGAGCCTCAGCGCATCTTCATGATTGAAGTTCATGCACGTTGGCAAAGTTTAGCCCTCGGCGCATGTCACGCCCCAGAACCAGAATACTGGAGAGCGAGGGAATGACTCAGCCAGCTACGTATTACGGGTAGATGAATACCGTATAATACGATCAATGTTGTCTAAAAGACGATGGGGTGCATACTACATGAAAGTCACTAGGGTTACACGACATCTATTGTCTCAATCATTCAAACAAGAAACAGTAATAGAGAACATGTAAACCGTATAATACGATCAATGTTGTCTAAAGCAGTAAGGCGTCCCGAACGCTCAGTCAAAATGTTCTTGAGATCTGGCTTTACAAAACATAGCTAGATGATATAGCAAGGTATACACAACTGTTATCAGCTGCAGTCTTACTTTAGTTACAATTATGTAAAAGTAAGTACAAGACGATCCGACTAACATGTCGGTGCCAAACGGCAAAGTAAAAGGTAAATAACAAAACGAACGGGGAAGTAAGGGACCCACTCGAGTCCTCCTGCGATCATCCCTCTTGTATTGACCATCTTAGATGTAGAAGTAAGCTGAGTCCTCGGGAACCGGCTCTAAATCTGGCCATGCAAAACCAGAGAGGTTAGACCTCTAATAGCAAGTACCACAAGGAAGCATGACATGAGAACTAAAACCAGTGATAAGAATTAAGGATATGATAAATAGGTCTCCGCTTGCTACTAGGATTCATATAATATCATGACACTTCAAACCAACTTCCCAACCAAACATGGACAGAAGTTGACCCGTCATGCCCTGACATTCTGATCCTCTCAGTTAGTTAACAGAGTAGATACAGTACACAAACAAATCAATTTAAACGGCCATTCAACTACTACGGCTTGCTACTGTAAGTTCCAAGTTACCCTAGAAATATGCAATGAGGATTCCTCAGTTCTTACTATGAGCAAGCAAGGCTAGTCTATCAAGTCAATCAATTGTGCCAATCATGAATTAGACGAGTCCCAGCAGGACGCCCATCATCAATATACAATAAATAATATAATATAAGCAGATACCGTTCCCTGCCCGTATGGCAGATTTGTAGTATCTGTGGGAACCAGCCGGCCTGTCGGGCACTAATAGTCCCAAAGAGGGCTGCCATATAAGAACTCGGGAATCCATTCTCTCCATACAATCATTATTTTATTTAACTTAGTAGCCTCTACGTTAAGTGAAATCCCATGCCGTAGATCATGGTCATTCGGAATGAGTACCTTTTTACGGGGTACGGTATGCACAACTCTACAACGATACCCGTGCGGTTAGGTTGTAGGTCTTACATAGCGTAATGCAACAATCAAAACTAACCACGTAATAATCACGCCTTGACCATAAAGTTCACATGCTGCTTTTGTAGAAAAATGAATTGAAGCCTGCACGAGCCTGTATGCCAATATTTGGGATCAGCCAGTCGATTGCAATAGTTCATAGTCCATATGAACGTGTCTCATTCATTCAGTTCAATAAGACGACTAGCCGGTCCCTTAGTTCCAGCTAGCAACGCATGATTAATTATTAGTCAAGTTAACAATCAATGTCAATTTGTAACAAGACATGAATGTCAAACTATTATTTAGTATGGTCGAGTCTACAACTCTCAGGGTTAAATTCCAGTCATACTGGGTATCCATAAACCAATCAAGACCAGGGCACGTTCTACACAACCATATGTATTAAAAATATTAACATGCTAAGATTTATCGAGTTCATGCCAAAAGGCGTAAGGATATAATAGGAGAATTATCTTGCCAACATAAAGCGAATAAATTATAGAGCAATAGGAACACCAAGGTTAGATTATGCCAAGGCTGATATATGCCATGACTAGTCTACGCCCAAGCTGTACGCTCAGGAAACAATACGCACGTAAAAAGCCTGCCTGCGTAAAAGCCTGCCTGCGTAAAATGGAGTCGGGCGTAAAACTTGTCTTACACCAAACTTAGAAGAGTACGCGTAAAAAGATTAGAGTTTTACGCAGGAAATACTGTGCGCGTAAAACATTGCATGCGCAGAGGATCGAGTCACGCGTAAAAGTTGCTCGTGTAAAGAGTCAATTTTTACGCCTGAAACGTTGTGTGCGTAAAAAGATTAAGCCAAGTCAAGTAGACTTGCGTAAAGACAGTTTTACACCGATACGAGTGATCGTGGGCATAAAGCTCGGCACTACGCGGACACGTATAACGTGGTCGTAAAAACTCAATATTACGCTAACACGTAACAACGTGGGCATAAAAACTCAATATTACGCTAACACGTAACAACGTGGGCGTAAAAACTCAATATTACGCTAACACGTAACAACGTGGTCGTAAAGCTCCTCCTGAACTCCAATTCCCATGAAACCTTCATTCCAAGCCAGAAATTGGGTTCCCATGGGTCAGAATGGCGTATAACACAACCTCAACAAATCTGGAACGAACAAAACTTGGAATAAGAAAGTTGACAGATCAAAACCACTAAAATCCGGAAAAATAGTAATTTCTAGATCTACTAAAAATAGGACTTCAAAATAAAAAATGCCAAGTTCTAAACTCTCTTAGGATCACGAAAGGAAGATAAATGAACCATAAAGATGGGGGTTCTCATGTGGAGCAAGATGTACTTGCCTATGGGTTTTGGTAGGTGGAGAGAGTTATGAGGAAGAAGAAAAAGAGTAATGGTGAAGGAGAGTAATGAAGAGAGAGAAAGGGGATGAGGCTTTAAATGGGGGTGTTGGGTTCGGTTCATGATGAAAAACCCGAAAGTAGACCAACCTAGGCCGAACCTAAAACAATGCTAAAGTAGAGAATAAAAGCAGAAAGTAAAATGCAGAAAATTATTTAGCGTGAATTAAAGGAATTTTTAAATACAGGATAATACATGATAAATCTTAAATAAATACATTCAAGTAGTACAAGTATAAAAATACGTATTCTGGGAACGGGGAGTGACATCTCTACCCTCCTTAGAAAAATTTCGTCCTCGGAATTTCAAATCCAAGCAAGATAGAAACGTCAGAGTCAAACTAATCTAAGTACAAGTAATTTAAGCAAGCAATCATTTTATAATATCAATAGCAAGTAATACATCTATGTTTATCTATCTATGACATTAAGCAGTTCTATCCATAGGGTGATAAGCATGCGGAATTAAGACAGTCAAGGTATACGGAAAGAAATATACCTTGTGAGTCAAATAGGTGCGGATACCATGATCGGATATCATCCTCACGTTCCCACGTTGACTTTCCTAAAGAGTGATGACCCCAAGCAACCCGGACAAGGCTAATTGTTCGATTCTTGAGTATCTTCTCTCTTCGGTCCAAAATGGACACAGGCTGTTCCTCGTAGGACAGGTTGGTACCAACAACCAGTTCAGAGTGATCGAGGATATGGCTTGGGTCCGATACATATATACGCAACTGAGATACATGAAACACATCATGCACCTCTCATAACGAAGGTGGAAGGGATAAACGATAAGCAACATCGCCTATCCTATCAAGGATAGCAAATGTGCCTACATATCGTGGACTCAATTTCCCGCGAACGCCAAATCTAATGACCCCACGAGTAGGTGAGATCCGCAAGAATACGTGGTCCCCAACAGAAAACATTAGCGGCCTACGATGCTGGTCTGCCCAATGACGATGCCGATCCTGCGCAACTCGAAGTTGCTCTCTAATTCTCTTAACCACTTCAACTGTCTGAACAATCATTTCTGGGCCTAACATCTTCCTCTCCCCGATATCATCCCAAGCTAGTGGTGACCTATACTTCTTACCATATAGTGCTTTAAATGGCGCCATCTGGATACTGGCTTGATAACTGTTGTTGTATGAGAATTCGACTAAGTGTAGGTGGCTCTCCTAAGATCCTCCAAAATCTAGGGTACAAGCTCGCAACATATCTTCTAAAGTCTGAATTGTCCTTTCTGATTGCCCGTCCGTCTGGGGATGGTAAGACGTGCTAAAACTTAACTTGGTACCCAGACTGTGATATAAACTCTTCCAAAAATGTGATGTAAAGCGGGTATCTTTGTCTGACACAATACTGACAGGGACTCTATGCTGCCTGACTATTTGTTGCATATATAACTCTGCCAACTTTTCTGTAGACTGCCCTACCCTAAAAGAAAGAAAATGTGCCGCCTTCGTAAGCTGATCTACTATCACCCAAATAGCATCCTTACCACTCGGCGATCTCGGCAAACCGGTCACAAAGTCCATGGTGATATGCTCCTACTTCCATTCCGGAATAGGAAGCGATTGTAATAACCCAGCTGGCCTCTACTGTTCTGCCTTCACTTGCTGACATATCAAGCAACGGGAAACGAATCTAGCTATCTTCCTCTTCATTCCGTTCCACCAGAAGTGTTGCTTGATATCTTGGTACATCTTGGTCCCTCCAGGGTGTATAGAATACTGAGAACTGTGAGCTTCTGTCATAATCTTATGTCTGATATCTCCACTAGGCACTCATAGATGTGATCCAAATCTAAGTGTACCATCTTCATGGATTTGTATCTCCTTTCTGAGTCCTGACTCACATTCTGCCCTAAGCTTCTGAATCCTTGGGTCCTGTGCCTAAGCTGTCTTGATCCTGTTTATCAAGTCGGATTGAACTTGTAGACTGGCCAGAATTCCTACATCACTAGGAAGTATAACTTCGATGCCCATTTCCTGAAGGTCTTCTAAGATGTGCTTCTGTGTTCTCAACATAAATGCGCCGCCTCTCCTGCTAAGAGCGTCTGCTACCACATTAGCCTTGCCTGGATGATACTGAAGCTCCACGTCGTAATCCTTGACCAACTCCAACCATCTTCTCTGCCTCATGTTCAGCTCCTTATGAGTAAAGATGTACTTCAGACTTTTGTGGTCTGTGTACATGTCCACTCGATCACCATATAAGTAATGCCTCCATAGCTTCAAAGCAAATACTACTGTCGCCAACTCTAAGTCGTGAGTCGGGTAATTCTTCTCGTTGTCCCGAAGTTGCCTAGAAGCATATGCTATCACCTTTCCATGCTACATGAGGACACATCCAAGTCCTTTACCTGACGTATCACAATATACAGTGAAACCTTCGGGTCCAATTGGCAATGTAAGAATAGACGCTGATATCAACTTCTGCTTTAAATTCTTAAATGATGTCTGGCATTCTGCCGACCAGACGAATGGTACATCCTTCCGTGTCAAGCGGGTCATGGGTGCTGAAAGTCTTACAAAGTCTGATACGAACCTTCTGTAATACCCTGCCAATCCCAAGAAACTCTGCACATCAACTACGGTCTTGGGTACTGGCCAACTCTCTACTGCTTCTACCTTCTTGGGATCCACTACTACCCCGGCTCCTGATATGATGTGACCCAAAAATAAAATGTGATCCGTCCAGAACTCACACTTGCTGAGCTTGGCAAACAATTGGTTCTCTCTCAGAACCTGTAGCACCTTCTGGAGGTGGTCTTCATGCTCTTCTTCACTAGCAGAGTATACAAAAATGTTGTCGAGAAACACCACGACAAACTGATCCAAGTATGGCATAAAGATGCAGTTCATCAAATCCATAAATATTGCTGGAGCATTGGTTAAACCAAACGGCATTACTAAAAATTCATAATGCCCATACTTCGACCTGAATGCTGTCTTGGGAATATCCTCCTTCCGAACCCTCACTTGATGATACCCTGAACGAAGATCGATCTTGGATAAAACTCTAGCTCTACTCAACTGATCAAACAAGTCATCGATCCTGGGTAGTGGGTACTTATTCTTTACTGTTGTCGCGTTAAGCTTCCTGTAGTCGATGCACAATCTGGATGACCCATCCTTCTTTCCTACAAGTACCACTGGTGCTGCCCATGGTGATACGCTAGCTTGGATGAACTTCTTCTCCTTCAGTTCCTCTATGTGCTGATATACCTTGACCTGCTCTGAATCATCCATTCTGTAAACTCGATCTGATATCAGTTTAGTTCCAGGTGCCAGTTCTATACTAAATTCAATATCTCTAACCGGTGGTAGACCTGGAAGTTCTTCAGGAAATACATCCAAAAACTCTTCGACTATCTTCGGAACTTGAACTTCTTCCATTGTCGTTACTACTTCCTGCCCTTGCTGAGTTGCCTCTGATCTGACTAAGGTGAACCTCTTCATGCCTGGAATATCAAAAGATATACTCCCTCTATGACAATCTATTATCGTATGACTGTCTTTCAACCAGTCTATGCCTAAGATAACGTCAAAATTTCCAAAAAGAAATTCTATCAACCTGGCGGGTAAGGAATGCCCGCAAACTACAACGCTACACGCTAGAATAACTATACTAACTCCTACGAGCCTATTACCAGTGAGTATATTCAACCTCCCTGGCAATGCCTCGAACTCCATTCCTAGCCGTGTCGTAAATTGTGTAGATATAAATGAGTGTGATGCTTCCGAATCAAACAATGCTACTGCGGGATATGAGGCGACGAGAATGTTACCTGCCACGACATCTCCCGATGCCAATGCCTCTTCTAGGGACAGATTGAATGCCTGCCCTCGACCTCCTTGTTGGTTCCCGTGCTGCGGCCTAGCCTGGTGCTGCTGCTGGCCCCTGCCTTGATGATGTTGGGGTGGTCTATACTGGTGTTGCTGCATCGACGGTCCCTGCTGCAGAAACATCTGAGCCTGGGTCATGAACGGGCAATGTGCCAACGGTTTCACTGTCACCGCTGGTCTTCGATACTGGCCTGCCCCTGGTGCTGGCAGAGTAGGAAATTGCTGCACTGGTCCTCCTGACCTCGAATTCATGGGACAGGTGGTAACCCGATGATCTGGATTTCTACATATCAAACACTGCCCGTTCAATGTCCGACACACATCTCTAGTGTGCCCTACCTTTCCACAATAAGTGCAGCCCGCTGGGGGTTACTGGTTCTTCCTCTGTTGCTGTTGCTGCTGCCTTGGTGTTGGTGCTGGCCCTCGCATTGCCACATCGTGGATGCAAATTCCAGGAGATGGTGATGTTGTTCGGGGCGCTACTCCCCCTCCTCCTTCCATCTGACTGTGGGATCTCTTCTGACCTCCAGTCCTTGTCGTGATCCTCTGAATGGTGATCTCATGCCTTCGGGTTGCCGTCAATACTTCGTCAAAAGTCTGATAATTGTGCCCCTCTATCAATTGCAAGAGCTCAAGATGAAACCCTTGCTGGAACCTCATAGCCCTCTAGCTCTCTGTTGCTACCATTTCCGGGGCGAACCAACTCAATCTGCAGAACTCTGCTGCATAAGCATCTACCGTCTTGCCAGCCTGCCTGAGGTTGATAAACTTCTGTTGTAGCTCAAACTACGCCACAACCCTATAGTACTTCGTCTTGAATCTTGTAGTAAAATCGTCCCAAGCAACAGGACGTCTGATGCCCACTTCCTCTGATTCCCACCAATCGCGTGTGAGATCCTGAAGTAACAACTTCACCTAATCCACACGTTCTTCTGCCGATACTTTAGCAGCTGCCAGAATAGCCTCTATGTCTTTAAGCCATGCATCTGCTGAAATGGCATCTTCCGTGCCCTCGAAACGACGGGAGTTGTATTTGCAAAATCTGGTGGATGCTCCTGAATCTGTCCTCACTCCTTTTTCTAAAGCCGTCTGCAATCCTTGGTTGAGTAATATGTTCTGCTCCTGCAACTAAGCGTGCATGCGCTGCTGGGCTAACATCTGGTGTTGCTGAGTAGCCATTATCCCTCTCATGATTTCCAAAAGGGCCGGGGTGTCCACTTCCACAGGGGTAGGTGGAACTATAGGTGGTGTTGGAACCTCCGGATACTGTGGTCCAGCTACTGGTTCCACTATCACTTCTTCTTGGATAGTCTCTTGAGGTTGTACTGGCCCTTGTTGCTGCTCAACAGGGTCTCGCTGTTCATGTTGCCCTTGTTGTTGTCCGGTTCTGGCAGATGCAGACGAGGACAAAGTCTCAAAATCACGTTGAGTTGATCAGGACAAAGTCTCAAAGTCACGCTGAGTTGATCAGGACAATATTTAAAAAATCACGCTGGAAGACAGCTCATTATTTTGTCAGAGTGTCATTATGACTGACAGCACGACAGTCGAAGAATGTCTCCTCATATGCCACGTATGCACGGAACTCGAGAGATCACAGCCGACTATTGCGTGACTTTTGAAATCTTTTTCAGCAAGACTCGGCCTTCACCAAGTTGGCGTACCAAAAGAGCTTCTTGTCATTTAATGCGACTGACAAAGGCAATCACTGTCAGAGATTTTGTGTCAGTCGAGGCACGTCGAATCAAGACAGCTGGCAGTTCTGCCTCAATATTGCGTATATTTTGAGCCTTCTGGCTCAAGTCTGCGTGTATTTTGAACTTATATGTTCCTTCCTCACGTCTGCGTGTATTTTGAGCTTTCTGTCTCAAGTTTGCATGGATTCTGAAGTTTCTTGCCCCACATCTGCGTGGATTTTGAAGCTTTCTACCCCAAATCTGCGTGGATTCTGAAGCTTTTTGCCCCAAGTCTGCGTGGATTCTGAAGCTTCTTGCCCCAAGTTTGCGTGGATTTTGAAGCTTTCTGACCCAAGTCTGCGTGGATTTCGTCTTCAACAAGTCTGCGTGGATTTCATCAAATTGGAGTACGTGGCAGCCATGCCACTGATCTCTCGCCTGCGTGTCCTGTAACTTGTACACGACTCATGCATGATTGGCATGTGTCCAACAGTTACAGGCCACGTCCAGTAACTGCTCACAACCTTGCGTATGTTAAATCCTGCGTGATTTTCAACTAGGCACAGGTTGTGAAGACAGTTATCCTTTCAGTTATTTTTGACTATAAATAGAGTTCTTTTTCTCATTCATTGTACAGATACATAGTTATCTAACTTATTGTCAAAATTTTGAGAGCTTTTCTTCTTCGCATAGTCCAAGGGATAAAGCGATCGTCTTCTAGATCGAATTCCTACAGTTATAATTTTTCCAGATACACAATAAATAAAGTAAATTTATTTATGGAAAACAAATTGGCGACTCTGCTGGAGAAAACCATCTCCTCTTCTGAGATGGCAACAACTCAATACGACACTTCATCAGTTGGCTCGACGAAGAAGGTGATATCGATCCAATTCGATCAACTCGCCTACGAAGAAATGCAGCAAGCTAAGGGTGGCAAGCCCACTTCAGCCTCCATCACCACTGCCAAGTCAAAGGGACGCTCTGTCTATGTCCCTAAGAATCAGTTGGTAGCCAATGGTGAAGTCTCTGCCACAGTGTCTACTCCTAACACTAACAAAGACTCTACTGTAAGCACGCACACTCTTGTGCGCTCAAAGAAGACAGCAGTCAAAAGTCACGCTGACAGTACTGGCTCTTTAGCCAAACCTGTTCCAGCGTGCAATCTCAAAGTCAAAAGTCACACTGACAGTGCTGGCTCTTTAGCCAAACATGTTCCAGCGTGCAATCTCACATTCAAAGGTCACGCTGACAGTACTGGCTCTTTAGCCAAATCTATTCCAACGTGTAATTCTAAAATCAAATGTCACGCTAACAGCACTGGTTCTTTAACCAAGCCTATTTCAGCGTGTATTTCATCTAAGAAGAATAGCTCTTTAGCTATCTTTTCTTCTTTGCCAAGTTCTACTAGAACTGGGGGTGGTCTTCCACACAAAGTCCCTTCGAAAAGAAATAACTCTTTAGTTGTTTCTTCTGCTCCTGTAGTCTTTACTTCAGGAACAGCTTTGACTGACAATTTTGTTAGTCAAAGAAAAGGAGATGGTCTTTTGACTACTCTTCCTTCTAGACATTCTATGTCTCCAAACTTGAATAAGTCTAAGAAGAAACATTCCTTAATGTCTTCTTCTACGACTTCTTCGAATTGGGCACAGAATTTGTCAATGAAAGAGGGTCTGTTACCAACTCCTAATCAAGGGGATGGTTCAACTCTTCCTTCTCTGCAAATATCCAGATCAGTGGAAGGAAAACTCCAAGTTTCAAAAACCAATGTATTACTTTCAACTGATCTAAGAACAAAACTTAATCAAACCCGTTTGGGAAGCACTTCTGGTGTTAAGAAACTACACCAATCGGAAATGAAGATAAAAGATCCGGATGCAGAGTATGCTAGAAATTATGTGGCTCATATTAATCACTCTCTATATAATCAAGAGCCATCAAAATCCAAGAACCAGAAATATATTCCTAAAAATACACAAAGATTGTTCTCTGATGTACCTCAGTCGTCACAGACAGATTTACGAGAACACCTTCAACAGAAGAGAAGGAATAATTCTATGACAATGGATCATGCTGAATGTGACTTCCAGCCAAGAGTCATAATTCAATGCAGATGTCAATCAATGGTTCAGGACTATGTTGATCATGAATGTGATTTCCAGCCGAGAATCATAATGCAATACAGATGTCAAACAAAATGACAATCTGTCTTCAATCGGATTCAGTGTGAACCTATGCCTGATGAAGATGAGCCTTTGTTTGCTTCTGTCAACATGACCTCTCGGAATACCGGGGGTAGAGATGATAGTCCATATGGAGTATATAGAGGCACAAGAGCAAGAGTCCTGGCTTCTAGTCAAAGGACTTTGATTTCTGAAGATGATTCTGAATTTCTTGGAGAATCTAACTTCCCACCTCTTCCTACTGGGGGTAGTTCTCCTATAATTGACTTTGATGCACAAAGCAATGATTCAGAACAAACGACATCCACCAGTTCATCAATAATTCCTCGTACAGTCA
This sequence comes from Iris pallida, assembly GCA_029216955.1. Lineage (NCBI taxonomy): Eukaryota > Viridiplantae > Streptophyta > Magnoliopsida > Asparagales > Iridaceae > Iris > Iris pallida. Next base: position 74,878 of record JANAVB010002026.1, on the reverse strand, counting down.
CGACTTATATGGTTGATGGGAATACTGATGAACCTTCTTCTTCTTTGACTCCTCAAGAACAAAGAATTGCTTCCTTGGAACAGCAAATGAAATCCATGGCTGATACTATAAATTCGATGTATGAACTCATGACAACTCAGATACAAAATCGACAGATTGTACCAGATGCTATACCAATTGACACTGGTGTAAGTCCAGTACAAGTTCCTCCAGCAGTACAATCTAATACTCCTGGACCAGCTCAACCAAATTCTTGTCTCTCTGGAGCTGGGGGTAGTACTTACAATGCTGTTCCTCTTTCCAACTATTCTCTACAAGCTACAACTCCACAATCTTCCGGAGTTATCTCTGAAGAATTGAAGAATCTCAAAACTCAATTCGAGGCATTTAAACAGAAAGATGGTTTACAAAGGTTAGGCATCATGCAACCTTATCCGATAGAATGGAAGCAAGTATCGTATCCTCCTAAATACAAGCCCCCTACTATCTCATTCTATGATGGAACCACCTCTCCGAGTCAGTTTATTAATCACTTTGAAGTGATGACTGATCAGCTGCAACCAAGTGACGCCCTCCTTACTCGGGTGTTTGTTGGATGTCTCAAGGGAACGGCTTATGAATGGTATAGAAGTCTCCCAGATGGGTGTATTACCTCATTTGCCGGTTTCAAACAAATGTTTCTTGAACGGTTCTATGAAGGGCTCAATGACATGACTATGTCTGCTCTTATTAGAATCAAGCAGAAAAATAATGAAACTACAGAGGATTTCATTGAACGGTTTCGAAGAGAAGCTCTGAAGATGCCTCTTGGAACTCTTGATGCTGTCACCATCGACACATGCAAATCAAACTTGTTACCCATCATCAGCATGTGGACAGGATCTACTTAATTTCAAGACTGGCCTTCCTTCATAGTTAGTGCCAAGGCCGCAGAAATTAGTGCTGAAACCTTTAAAGGTTTAGGAGTGCAGATGACTCCCAAAGAAACAGGTCAAGGTACTAACAATAATGCTAAATCTAATGCTCGCAAGGGAAAAGAAACCCTTGAAGTTAATCTTCAGAGCAAAGATGCATCAAATGTTCAAACTTCTCCTACCTCTACAACTCAACAACCAAGAGCACCTCGCCCTAAAAAAGAATACTCTTTTGATGACGACGATGTCCTTGGTATCTTTGAATGTCTGTTGAAAGGTAATAAAATACAATTACCTGAAATCAAGAAACCTGATGAAGCTGGAAAGACGGATCATCCTAAATACTGTCCATACCACAGAATACTGGGTCATACAATTCGTACATGTTATGTACTGAAAGGAAAGATCCAAGAAATGATTAAATCTGGAGCTATCTCTCTTACTCCAAAAGAGAAGACCGTCACTTCCAACGTCGTCTCTATGCAATTTGGAGATTTTCCTCCTCAACTCCTTGAAAGTGGGATCATTCCTATTCCCAAGGCGACTCTTGATATAGTGAATATTCCTCCTCCACAATCTGAAGGATTGGTGCCAATTACTATGGAAATAGGAGAAATCATGTGGATTCATCCTGATCTAGTGGCAGATTTTGAATCTCCTTCTCTTCAAAAGACTACTTCTCGAAAGTCCAAGAAGGCTGGAAAGATTAAGTCATGTCATATGACTTCTCTCGGATTTGATCCTGACATAGAGCCAAAAGACAAAGAAGAAGTACTTGCTGGTGCTACTCGAACAGGAAAATCTTATTTAAAGGATTATTCCAAGAATCCTGAGAATACTCCTGATATTCCTCCTACTGATAAAGATGCTCCTAATGTTCCTCTTGAAGAAGAATCATCCACTGTACCTATTCCTTCCACTGCACCAGTTGAACCTGCTCCTTCCAAGCCTACAGCTCTTGATAAAGGCAAACAACAGGCTCGATTTGATAAGCCAATCAAGAAGTCTTCTCCTCTTGGGCTTCAGAAACCTTATAACTTCGACATTTTAGCTCAACTTGCTAATACTCCAGCTAGAATGTCCCTCTTTGAACTTCTACGTCTCTCCAAAGAGACTCGGAAGACGTTAAGTGAAGCACTTCTTCAAGCTGACTCTTGTCTTGCACAGTTAAAGAAGCCAGATGCAGAACCTGCCACTTGCTTACATTGCAACAGTGTGTTGGAGATTATCCCAAATATCACCTTTACACAAGATGACATGCTACTGGAAGATAATCGACATGATCGGCCTCTCTACTACACCGGTTATATCGATACAATGAAGAGAGATCGTATCCTCATTGATCCAGGGTCTGCTATAAGCATAATGCCAAAAAGTCTGTTGGATGAACTAAAAATCCCTCTTCACAAGCTTTCCAAGATGGTTACCACTATCCTGGGATTCAATCAAAGCCGAAGTGAGCCTTTGGGGAAGATTCATCTGAAACTTCAGATAGGCGATTTCAGATCCAAAGTCACTTTCTATGTGATCGAGATCGTGGGATCTTACAATCTTCTTTTGGGGAGACCATTTCTTCATAAAAATAATGTGGTGCCTTCTACTCTTCATTAGTGTTTCAAATACATTGATAGCAATGGAAGAGTACAAAAGGAAGTCGCTGATATAAATCCCTTCCATGGGGTTGAAGCCTATTTCAATGATTCCCGAATGTACAAAGAAGAGTATACAAGGGTGATACAAGCTATGGAGAAAGAGGATTCACAAAGTGAGACTTTAATAATCCCTGCTAAAGGTCGAACTACTCAGCAACAATTTCCCAAACCCTCAGAAGAAGGTTCTTTCATCATTCTAGTGAGTGGACGGATTTCTCCATTACCTCAGTCGTCTACTCAAGATACACTGATCATTCATGTCAGTGGGCGTACTACAGTTCCTGTATCTTCATATATAAAACAGGATACTCTGCTAATCCCAGTTGGAGGGCAGACTACTCTTCCATCTCAGACTTCAAGGGAGCTCACCTCTTCTGAGCCGTTTGTTATCGATCTTAATCGAAACAAAGCTTCTTCTCGTTCTTCTTCTTCCCCTTTAGTCATTGATTTGGCTAAGATCTCTAAGGCTCAGCCTTCTTCCAATGTAAATACTGCTGCTTTTAAATTTAATGAAAAGTCTCCAACTTTGCAGTATATTGATGTGTGTAATTATGTTCATTGTTATTTCCATTTGTTAGATGACTTGAGCATAATAACCATAGGAGTTGTACAGACTGTTCATACAGATGTATCCTTAGAACCAGTACAATCTTCATACTTTCTAGTTCCCAGCAGAAAGCCAGAAGACATCCCAATAGTCTTTTACAAAGGGCCCCAAAATCCTTCTAACCCTGAAGACGATGACAACAATGATGATACTGGAAAATTACAACTACGTCGTTATAGTCAGCAATCTAAAGACATCACTAAAAATATGGGCTATGGCTTCAGAACTGGTCTCAATAGTAGAAAAGAAAGAAAAATGCCTGTTCGGATTCCTCCTCTGAAATATGGGAGGACGAAATGCGGATTGGGCTATACTGCTCCTACTCCTTTTATCATTATTGTTCATGAAGATCCCGAATCTGACGAAGATAAGAGATCTGATTCTTCTAGTACCACCTCTTGGGATTCCGATACGAGTATCGGTGATTTCTACTGCAACATTCTGTCTTCCAACATGGTCTCCATTGACCGTTCTGAAGAAAGTGAGGAGGACGAAGATGAGTATGAAATCTCACCTGAATAAGAACAATGGGCCCAAAGGTTAGATAATCAATGGGAGTTCCGATTTGAGCAAAAAGAACCTCCGACTGAAGACAAACTTGTTCAAATAGATGTTGGTAAAGAGGGATCTCCCAAACCGATATTCATCAGTGAAAGTCTTTCAGAAACAGATAAGCAAGACATGATTAAACTCATTCGTGACTACATTGACGTCTTCGCTTGGAGTTATGAAGATATGCCAGGACTTGATCCACAAATCGCAACTCACAAGCTCAATATCTTGCTGAATGCTAAACCGATCAAACAACAACAGCGACAATTTCGTCCAGATATTATGGATGCAATTGAAGCTGAAGTCAATAAACTCATGGCCTCTGGGTTTATTCGAGAGGAACAACATCCCGATTGGGTGGCTAACATAGTTTCTGTTCTTAAAAAGACTGGCAAGATCAGAGTTTGTATAGACTTCCGCGATCTCAATGCGGCATGTCCTAAAGACGAATTCCCTCTACCAATCACTGATGTCATGATCGATAATACCTGTGGGTTTGAACGGATGTCATTCATGGACGGGTATTCTGGGTACAATCAGATTAAAATTTTTCCAGATGATGAGAAGCACACTTCTTTCAGAACGCCGATTGGTACATACTGTTATACAGTTATGTCATTCGGTCTCAAGAATGCAGGAGCAACTTATCAACGAGCTATGAGCACTATATTCCGTGAACATTTGCGAAAAATAGTCGAATGCTACGTTGATGATATTGCAGTCAAAAGTCGACAAAAGAAGGATCACATCCAAGATTTGAAGACTATATTTGATCTAATGCATAAGCATCAATTAAAGATGAACCCTACTAAGTCCTTCTTAGGCGTCTCTAGTGGTAAATTTCTCGGCTTCGTCATTACCTCTAAAGGTATACACGTGGATCCCGAGAAGATCAAAGCCATCCAAGAGATGCGTCCTCCACGCACCTTAAAAGAGCTACGAGGATTTCAAGGAAGGATCGCTTATATCAGAAGATTCATCTCTAATCTTTCAGGACGTTGCAGACCATTCAATAAACTCATGAAGAAAGGTGTTTCTTTCGTCTGGAATGATGAATGTCAGAAAGCATTCGATGATATAAAACAGTATCTGATGAGCCCTCCAGTATTGGTACCTCCCGTCTCAGGAATACCGTTCCTCCTATATACCCGAGCAATGAGTCATTCATTGGGTGCATTGCTTGCTCAAAAGAATAAAAATGGTCATGAACAAGCCATTTACTATCTCAGTCGTACTATGACCGGAGCTGAACCTCGATATTCACCGGTCAAAAAAGAATGTCTAGCCTTGATGTTCGCGGTTCAGAAGACACGACATTATATCATTGGCTGGACTATTCATGTCATTTCCAGGATCAATCCTATACGGGTCATGATGAAGAAACCTAGTGTTTTGAATTCTCGATTGGCTAACTGGGGAATCTTACTTGCTCAGTATGATATGCATTATATTCCTCAGAAGTCAGTCAAAGGACAAGCTCTAGCTGATTTTCTGGCTGCTCATTCGATTCCAGAAAATTCAAAACTCTATGATGAAATCCCAGATGAAGTCCTAGATTCAAACCAAATTACTGAAGAAGATCCAACTTGGCGTCTATTCTTTGATGGAGCTTCAAGAATTGGTCCTAATGGAGACATTGTCGCTGGAGTTGGAATTGTTCTTGTGTCGCTAGAAGGTCTTGCTATCCAACGAGCTTATTCTCTTGATCAACCATGTTCAAACAATGTAGCTGAGTATAATGCATTACTCATTGGTCTTCAACTCGCTAAACATCTGAATATTCAATATTTGGAGGCGTACGGAGACTCTAAACTCATTGTCAATCAGATAAGGGGCACTTATGAAGTTCGCCATCAAGATCTGGTTTCCTATCATAGATCGGCTATATCTATGACTTCTTCATTTGAAGAGTTCTTCATTGAGCATGTTAGGCGAGCTTGTAACACAGAAGCTGATGCTCTTGCTAATCTTGCGGCGGTGTTAGCTATTCCGATTAGACGATAACAGATAATTATTGTCCGCAATCGAGAATTATTTCATCTCGAAAATAACCTGACTCTAGGACTTCCAGTTGACATTGAAGAATCAACATCACATGATGTCAACGCAATAAGAGGATTTGGATTTAGTCGTAAATCTTTATCATCTTCATCTGATTCTAGCATGGAATTCATCTTCAGTAATTCAGCTGAGACTCAGAATAGGGATAAAGATTGGAGACTTCCTTTCTTAGATTTTATATTGTATGACATTCTTCCAGATAATCCGAGTGAGGCAGAATCTATCAGACGACGATCGCTCAGATTCTATTACAATCATACTACAAAAACCTTATATCGTCGAGCTTATGACGGTCTACTTCTTCGATGTGTTGCCGGTGATGAGGCTCAGCAGATCATTCGCGAAGCACATGATGGAATTTGTGGGGCACATCAGCCTGGACCAAAACTTTAGGACCGTATTCGACGTATGGGTTATTATTGGCCCACTATGGTACCAGATGCCATCAAGTATGCAAGGAAGTGTAAAGCTTGTCAAATCCATGCGGATTTTATTCATCAACCCTCAGAATTTCTATATCCGACAGCAGCATCATGGCCCTTCGAAGCTTGGGGCATGGACATTATTGGTCCGATCAATCCGCCGTCATCAAAAGGACATCGGTTTATTCTCGCAATAACCGATTATTTCTCCAAATGGGCCGAAGCCATTCCTTTATCTGAAGTTAAAACGTCCAATGTCATCAGCTTTATCAAACACCACGTCATCTACAGATTTGGTGTTCCTCGACGCATTATTCATGATAATGGACCACAGTTCGTCAGTCAGAAGTTTACTCGATTCTGTGACGATCATCGGATCAACAATGTGGCTTCTACCGCATATAATCCGGCAGCTAACGGATTAGCAGAAGCTTTCAACAAGACCATCATCAAACTCCTAAAGAAGTTTGTCTCTACTAACAAACGTAATTGGAGTGAGAAACTTGGCGAATGCTTGTGGGCTTACAGTACTACAGTTCGTAATGCTACTAAATGTACACCTTTCTCTTTGGTGTATGGTTGTGAAGCTGTTCTTCCATTAGAGATTCAAATTCCTTCTTTAAGGATAGCAATCGATAATGAACTTACCGCCGAAAATAATGATCGTCTTCGACTTCAAGAATTAGAATCTTTGGATGAGAAACGATTATCTGCTCAACAGAATATTGAATTCTATCAAGCTAGAATCTCAAGAGCTTTTAATAAGAAAGTCAGAGTTCGAGCGTATCAAAAAGGAGAACTTGTTCTAACAGTCAGACGTCCTATAACTATGACTCATATGAGCAAGGGCAAATTTGACGCAAAGTAGGAAGGTCCCTATGTCGTAAGCAGAGTTTTCTCAAATGGAGCTTATCAACTCTCAGAACTGGATGGTCAAAAAGTTATGATGCCTATTAATGACAAATTCCTTAAAAAGTATTATGTATAAATATAAATGCTTGTAAATCATCAGACAAGTTCATGTTTATAAATAAAATTTTATTTTATTTTAATCATGAATCATAGTACATGATATTAAGGAAGATCACTATCATCCTTCTCTACATTTGGACGCGGGCCACTGCCGTCCTTCTCTAAAATGCGGTCAGCAAAAGAGCCGAGAACCTCCTTGCTGGAACCCACGAGGAACTTACAAGCGGCCATCCTCATGGCTTCTTCTTCTTCAGTCCTTCCTGGTTCGAGCAGGAAGTCCAGAATGTCCCTTGGTGGCTTGGATGCAGACGAACCTTTGCCTGTTTCTACTTCCTTCGGCCGAACTAGATCAGCAGGGTGTTCTTCAGTGCCTTTCTGAACCTTCAGGGCGATTCCAGCTTTCTTGGATGCTTCTTCAGATGACATTTTTATGTTGAAGAATGGAAGTGTTTGTTCTTGTCAGAATTCTGCTATATTTATAGGCAGAAGTTCTTCAAATAATGAAGCGTCACATTCATCCGACGGTTCATCCGTTCATTACATTCATCCGACGGTTCATTCGTTCATTTATTACATTCATCTGACGATTCGTCCGTTCATAATCTTCTATTATGGGGATTCGTTATTTATCACGTTTTCATAACCTCTGGATAAATGCCGAATCTACCTGCTCATTTGTCATTTTCTATTTTTGACCTCTGCATAGAAATCAATCTATTTTCTTTTGAGTTCCTACATATTATCACGTCCATATTACCTCTGATAATATTAAGTACTCTAAATCAGAAAAGTTTATCATGTCCACAATTCATGCAAATAAATACAAATCATTGAGCATAGAAGAATTATCATTTCCACTCTCATTTCATCATAAAAAGTCTATTACATTTTCTTAGACTTTCTTACAAATCATAATGGAAATCTATTACAATTTTGGATTTTCATTCCATGTACACAACAATAATCTAATGGAGATCTATTTCTTCTTTGATCTTCTCTGGCGGGTTCGTTGTTGGTGGCAATTCCTGATTATCCAGCAGGAATCAAACTCTGGTCTTATCTCTCAGACGAGAGGAGAACCACAGAGTAGGGCAGCACGAAGGCGTGTTGCTGCCAATACAACTGGTGGATTGGGAGCGACCTCTCAAAGGAGATAGGAATGTATCCAACATTGGGATACAATTCCTAGTTCTGCCATGAAAGGAACTCAACTACCCGATTTCTCAGGGTAGAGTTGACTCCACCGTCCAACTCTCCGTGTATAAAGGCTCTTCCTACCATTGGAGGAAGACCCTTCTATCCCACGAAGAGTTCTGAGTTGTCTGATTTACGCGTCAAAAGCGTATGAGCTCCCTGATGTAGGTGTCAGAAGAATATTCTCCACAACATCCAAATCACCAATGCCAGTTCTGAAGAAAATTTTCAGTCGAACTTCTGCAGAAAATAGCAAAGAAAAAGAAATTAATCAACAGAAATGCCATTATCATTAGGCGTGCACTGGCCAAACAAAGACAGGTGCACCCTGTTCAGTCAGAAACAAAAGTTTATTTTCAATAGTGAAAAGTGGTATGCATACTATGTTGGACTCACCATCAAGATCAAACGGTTTGGCGCTAAAGATTGGCAAACCAATGTCTGATGACATAGTGCACAAAAATGCAACATCAAAAAGCATTGCTTTCCTGTTGAGAATGGAATCTTGCAAAAAGGTCATTCTCAGAAGAAGAAGAATAGAGGAATATCACCTATCCATTTAAATAGGGTCGAAGTGCAAGCCTATTTTTGGGAAAGATCCGAGTAAAAAGCGCTCATAACTACGGAATGAGTGTCACGTGTACTTTGGAAAATAGTACAATATTTGAAATATTCAAAGAGTGCCACTGCTCTTCATTAGCACAATATTTGAAACATTCAAAGCATGAAGTTGTACCACATTTTTCAAAGCAAAAGATAAAGAGGCACTGATGACCCTTACATAGGAAAAGAAGTGCAACATTTTTTATAGAAAACAGAATCATGAAAAGACACGCTCTATTTTTCAAAGCGACTGAGCTTGACACCCAATTCCTCTACACTAGTGACTCCCATACGATGTAACAGAACATTGAGCGTTTCACGCTGCTCTGCGAGGCTGCGCCCATTTGAAGAAGACGAGCCGTCCAGACCAAAGTGACTCAGGAAGTTCTTGGCTAGTTGTGTAGGGTCATCTTTGAACTCGAAAACTAAAGGCTCCGGTTCTTTACCCTCGAGAGTAGGGTCGCCATGTGCACAGAAACCCAACTTTCTTGCTTCTTCTTCAGCTTCTTCCTTCGGAGTCATGTTAACGTAAGATGAATATCAAAGCTGAATTTTCTCCACGTTTATATAAAAGAGCTCGCCAGCGGTTCATATTCCACCATAAATTAGATTCAATCAGTCTCAAAAAATGAAGAGTCGTCATGACATTTAATAAATTTATTTGGATATTTTCAAAGTATTTCAAAATTTTGAAGTCTTTTCAACTTTCGAAAACTTTGAAGGGGGTTTTGTAGGCCTTAAAAATGAAAGTCACGCTGAGTTGATCAGGACAAAGTCTCAAAGTCACGCTGAGTTGATCAGGACAATATTTAAAAAATCACGATGGAAGACAGCTCATCATTTTGTCAGAGTGTCATTATGACTGACAGCACGACAGTCGAAGAATGTCTCCTCATATGCCACGTATGCACGGAACTCGAGAGATCACAGCCGACTATTGCGTGACTTTTGAAATATTTTTCAGCAAGACTCAGCCTTCACCAAGTTGGCGTACCAAAAGAGCTTCTTGTCATTTAATGCGACTGACAAAGGCAATCACTGTCAGAGATTTTGTGTCAGTCGAGGCACGTCGAATCAAGACAGCTGGCAGTTCTGCCTCAATATTGCGTATATTTTGAGCCTTCTGGCTCAAGTCTGCGTGTATTTTGAACTTATATGTTCCTTCCTCACGTCTGCGTATATTTTGAGCTTTCTGTCTCAAGTTTGCATGGATTCTGAAGTTTCTTGCCCCACATCTGCGTGGATTTTGAAGCTTTCTACCCCAAGTCTGCATGGATTCTGAAGCTTTTTGCCCCAAGTCTGCGTGGATTCTGAAGCTTCTTGCCCCAAGTTTGCGTAGATTTTGAAGCTTTCTGACCCAAGTCTGCGTGGATTTCGTCTTCAACAAGTCTGCGTGGATTTCATTAAATTGGAGTACGTGGCAGCCATGCCACTGATCTCTCGCCTGCGTGTCCTGTAACTTGCACACGACTCATGCATGATTGCCATGTGTCCAACAGTTACAGGCCACGTCCAGTAACTGCTCACAACCTTGCGTATGTTAAATCCTGCGTGATTTTCAACTAGGCACAGGTTGTGAAGACAGTTATCCTTTCAGTTATTTTTGACTCTATAAATAGAGTTCTTTTTCTCATTCATTGTACAGATACATAGTTATCTAACTTACTGACAAAATTTTGAGAGCTTTTCTTCTTCGCATAGTCCAAGGGATAAAGCGATCGTCTTCTAGATCGGATTCCTACAGTTGTAATTTTCCCAGATACACAATAAATAAAGTGAATTTATTTATGGAAAACACATGGGCCACCACTAAAACCTTGTCATGCCCCAGAACCAGAATACTGGAGAGCGGGGGAATGATTCAGCCAGCTACGTATTACGAGTAGATGAATACCGTATAATACGATCAATGTTGTCTAAAAGACGAAGGGGTGCATACTACATGAAAGTCTCACTAGGGTTACACGACATCTATTGTCTCAATCATTCAAACAAGAAACAGTAATAGAGAACATGTTAGATAAAGCAGTAAGGCGTCCCGAACGCTTAGTCAAAATGTTCTTAAGATCTGGCTTTACAAAACATGGCCAGATGATGTAGCAAGGTATACACAACTGTTATCAGCTGCAGTCTGACTTTAGTTACAATTATGTAAACGTAAGTACAAGACGATCCGACTAATATGTCGGTGCCAAACGGCAAATTATAAGGTAAATAACAAAACGAGCGGGGAAGTAAGGGACCCACTCGAGTCTTCCTGCGATCATCCCTCTAGTATTGACCATCTTGGAGGTAGAAGTAAGCTGAGTCGTCGGGAACCGACTCTAAATCTGGCCATGCAAAACCAGAGAGGTTAGACCTCTAATAGCAAGTACCACAAGGAAGCACGACATGAGAACTAAAACCAGTGATAAGAATTAAGGATATGATAAATAGGTCTCCGCTTGCTACTAGGATTCACATAATATCACGACACTTCAAACCAACTTCCCAACCAAACAAGGACAGAAGTTGACCCGTCATGCCCTGACATTCTGATCCTCTCAGTTAGTTAACAGAGTAGATACAGTACACAAACAAATCAATTTAAACGGCCATTCAACTACTACGGCTTGCTACTGTAAGTTCCAAGTTACCCTGGAAATATGTAATAAGGATTCCTCAGTTCTTACTATGAGCAAGCAAGGCTAGTCTATCCAGTCAATCAATTGCGCCAATCATAAATTAGACGAGTCCCAGTGAGACGCCCGTCATCAATATACAATAAATAATATAATATAAGCAGATACCGCTCCCTGCCCGTGTGGCAGATTTGTAATATCTGTGGGAACCAGCCGGCCTGTCGGACACTAATAGTCCCAAAGAGGGCTGCCATGTAAGACTTGGGAATCCATTCTCTCTATGCAATCATTATTTTATTTAACTTAGTAGCCTCTACGTTAAGTGAAATCCCATGCCGTGGATCATGGTCATTCGGAATGAGTACCTTTGTACGGGGTACGGTATGCACAACTCTACAACGATACCCGTGCGGTTAGGTTGTAGGTCTTACATAGCGTAATGCAACAATCAAAACTAACCACGGAATAATCATGCCTTGACCATAAAGTACACATGCTGCTTTTGTAGAAAAATGAATTGAAGCCTGCACGAGCCTCTATGCCAATATTTGGGATCAGCCAATCGATTGCAATAGTTCATAGTCCATATGAACGTGTCTCATTCATTCAGTTCAATAAGACGACTAGCCAGTCCCTTAGTTCCAGCTAGGAATGCATGATCAATTATTAGTCAAGTTAACAATCAATGTCAATTTGTAACAAGGCATGAAAGTCAAACTATTATTTAGTATGGTCGAGTCTACAACTCTCAGGGTTAAATCCCAGTCATACTGGGTATCCATAAACCAATCAAGACCAGGGCACGTTCTACACAATCATATATATTAAAAATATTAACATGCCAAGAATTATCGAGTTCATGCCAAAAGGCGTAAGGATATAATAGGAGAATTATCATGCCAACATAAAGCGAATAAATTATAGAGCAATAGGAACACCAAGGTTAGATTATGCCAAGGCTGATCTATGCCATGACTAGTCTACGCCCAAGCTGTACGCTCAGGAAATAATACGCGCGTAAAAAGCCTGCCTGCGTAAACGCCTGCCTGCGTAAAATGGAGTCGGGCGTAAAACTTGTCTTACGCCAAACTTAGAAGAGTACGCGTAAAAAGATTAGAGTTTTACGTAGGAAACACTGTGGGCGTAAAACATTGCATGCGTTGAGGATCGAGTCACGCGTAAAAGTTGCTCGTGTAAAGAGTCAAGTTTTACGCCTGAAACGTTGCGTGCGTAAAAAGATTACGCCAAGTCAAGTAGACTTGCGTAAAGACAGTTTTATGCTGATACGAGTGATCGTGGGCGTAAAGCTCGGCACTACGCGAACACGTATAATGTGGGCGTAAAAACTCAATATTACGCTAACACGTAACAACGTGGGCGTAAAAACTCAATATTACGCTAACACGTAACAACGTGGGCATAAAAACTCAATATTACGCTAACACGTAATAACGTGGGCGTAAAGCTCCTCCTGAACTCTAATTCCCATGAAACCTTCATTCCAAGCCAGAAATGGGGTTCCCATGGGTCAGAATGGCGTATAACACAACCTCAACAAATCTGGAACGAACAAAACTTGGAATAAGAAAGTTGACAGATCAAAACCACTAAAATCCGGAAAAATAGTAATTTTTAGATCTACTAAAAATAGGACTTCAAAATGAAAAATGCCAAGTTCTAAACTCTCTTAGGATCACAAAAGGGAGATAAATGAACCATAAAGATGGGGGTTCTCATGTGGAGCAAGATGTACTTGCCTATGGGTTTTGGTAGGTGGAGAGAGTTATGAGGAGGAAGAAGAAGAGTAATCGTGAAGGAGAGTAATGAAGAGAGAGAAAGGGGATGAGGCTTTAAATGGGGGTGTTGGGTTCGGTTCATGATGAACCACTAAGAACCCAAAAATAGACCAACCTAGGCCGAACCTAAAACAAAGCTAAAGCAGAGAATAAAAACAGAAAGTAAAATACAGAAAATTATTTAGCGTGAATTAAAGGAATTTTTAAATACAGGATAATACATAATAAATCTTAAATAAATACATTCAAGTAGTACAAGTATAAAAATACGTATTCTGGGAACGGGGAGTGACATCTCTACCCTCCTTAGAAAAATTCCGTCCTCGGAATTTTAAATCAAAGCAAGATAGAAACGTCAGAGTCAAACTAATCTAAGTACAAGTAATTTAAGCAAGCAATCATTTTACAATATCAATAGCAAGTAATACATCTATGTTTATCTATCTATGACATTAAGCAGTTCTATCCATAGGGTGACAAGCATGCGGAATTAAGACATTCAAGGTATACGGAAAGAAATATACCTTGTGAGTCAAACAGGTGCGAATACCATGATCGGATATCATCCTCACGTTCCCACGTTGACTCTCCTAAAGAGTGATGACCCCAAGCAACCCGGACAAGGCTAATTGTTCGATTCTTGAGTATCTTCTCTCTTCGGTCCAAAATGGACACAGGCTGTTCCTCGTAGGACAGGTTGGTACCAACAACCAGTTCAGAGTGATCGAGGATATGGCTTGGGTCCAATACATACCTACACAACTGAGATACATGAAACACATCATGCACCTCTCATAACGAAGGTGGAAGGGATAAACGATAAGCAACATCGCCTATCCTGTCAATGATAGCAAATGGGTCTACATATCGTGGACTCAATTTCCCGCGAACGCCAAATCTAATGACCCCACGAGTAGGTAAGATCCGCAAGAATACGTGGTCCCCAACAGAAAACTTTAGCGGCCTACGATGCTGGTCCGCCCAATGACGATGCCGATCCTGCGCAACTTGAAGTTGCTCTCTAATTCCCTTAACCACTTCAACTGTCTGAACAATTATTTCTGGGCCTAACATCTTCCTCTCCCCGATATGATCCCATGCTAGTGGCGACCTACACTTCTTACCATATAGTGCTTCAAATGGCGTCATCTGGATAAAGGCTTGATAACTGTTGTTGTATGAGAATTCGACTAAGTGTAGGTGGCTCTCCCAAGATCCTCCAAAATCTAGGGTGTAAGCTCGCAACATATCTTCTAAAGTCTGAATTGTCCTTTCTGATTGTCCGTCCGTCTGGGGATTGTAAGTCGTGCTAAATCTCAACTTGGTACCCAGACTGTGATGTAAACTCTTCCAAAAATGTGATGTAAAGCGGGTATCTTTGTCTGACACAATACTGACAGGGACTCTATGCTGCCTGACTATTTGTTGCATATATAACTCTGCCAACTTTTTTGTAGACTACCCTACCCTAAAAGAAAGAAAATGTGCCACCTTCGTAAGCCGATCTACTATCTCCCAAATAGCATCCTTACCACTCGGCGATCTCGGTAAATCGGTCACAAAGTCCATGGTGATATGCTCCCACTTCCATTCCGGAATAGGAAGCGGTTGTAATAACCCAGCTGGCCTCTACTGTTCTGCCTTCACTTGCTGACATATCAAGCAACGGAAAACAAATCTAGCTATCTCTCTCTTCATTCCGTTCCACCAGAAGTGTTGCTTGATATCTTGGTACATCTTGGTCCCTCCAGGGTGTATAGAATACTGAGAACTGTGAGCTTCTGTCATAATCTCATGTCTGATATCTCCACTAGGCATACATAGATGTGATCCAAATCTAAGTGTACCATCTTCACGGATTTGCATCTCCTTTCTGAGTCCTGACTCACATTCTGCCCTAAGCTTCTGAATCCTTGGGTCCTGTGCCTGAGCTGCCTTGATCCTGTCTATCAAGTCGGATTGAACTTATAGACTTGCCAAAATTCCTACATCACTAGGAAGTATAACTTCGATGCCCATTTCCTGAAGGTCTTCTAAGATGTGCTTCTGTGTTGTCAACATAAATGCGCCGCCTCTCCTGCTAAGAGCGTCTGCTACCACATTAGCCTTGCCTGGATGATACTGAAGCTCCACGTCGTAATCTATGATCAACTCCAACCATCTTCTCTGCCTCATGTTCAGCTCCTTCTGAGTAAAGATGTACTTCAGACTTTTGTGGTCTGTGTACATGACCACTCGATCACCATATAAGTAATGCCTTCATAGCTTCAAAGCAAATACTACTGCCGCCAACTCTAAGTCATGAGTCGGGTAATTCTTCTCGTTGTCCTGAAGTTGCCTAGAAGCATATGCTATCACCTTTCCATGCTGCATGAGGACACATCCAAGTCCTTTACCTGACGCATCACAATATACAGTGAAACCTCCGGGTCCAACTGGCAATGTAAAAATAGGCGCTGATATCAACTTCTGCTTTAAATTCTCAAATGATGTCTGGCATTCTGCCGACCAGACGAATGGTACATCCTTCCGTGTCAAGCGGGTCATGGGTGCTGAAAGTCTTACAAAGTCTGATACGAACCTTCTGTAATACCCTGTCAATCCCAAGAAACTTCGCACATCAGCTACGGTCTTGGGTACTAGCCAACTCTCTACTGCTTCTACCTTTTTGGGATCCACTACTACCCTGGCTCCTGATATGATGTGACCCAAAAATGAAATGTGATCCGTCCAGAAATCACACTTGCTGAGCTTGGCATACAACTGGTTCTCTCTCAGAACCTGTAACACCTTCCAGAGGTGGTCTTTATGCTCTTCTTCACTAGCAGAGTATACGAGAATGTTGTCGAGAAACACCACGACAAACTGATCTAAGTATGGCATAAAGATACGGTTCATCAAATCCATAAATATTATTGGAGCATTGGTTAAACCAAACGGTATTACTAAAAATTCATAATGCCCATACTTCGACCTGAATGCTGTCTTGGGAATATCCTCCTTCCGAACCCTCACTTGATGATATCCTGAACGAAGATCGATCTTGGAGAAAACTCTAGCTCTACTCAACTGATCAAACAAGTCGTCGATCCTGGGTAGTGAGTACTTATTCTTTACTGTTGTCGCGTTAAGCTTCCTGTAGTCGATGTACAATCTGGATGACCCATCCTTCTTCCCCACAAGTACCACTGGTGCTGCCCATGGTGATACGCTAGCTTGGATGAACTTCTTCTCCTTCAGTTCCTCTATGTGCTGATATACCTTGACCTGCTCTGAATCCGCCATTCTGTAAACTCGATCTGATATAAGTTTAGTTCCAGGTGCCAGTTCTATACTGAACTCAATATCTCTAACCGGTGGTAGACCTGGAAGTTCTTCAGGAAATACATCCAAAAACTCTTCGACTATCTTCGGAACTTGAACTTCTTCCATTGCCGTTACTACTCCCTGCCCTTGCTGAGTTGCCTCTGATCTGACTAAGGTGAACCTCTTCATGCCTGGAATATCAAAAGATACACTCCCTCTATGACAAT
The DNA here is from genome assembly GCA_029216955.1 of Iris pallida. Lineage (NCBI taxonomy): Eukaryota > Viridiplantae > Streptophyta > Magnoliopsida > Asparagales > Iridaceae > Iris > Iris pallida. The sequence continues at coordinate 57,951 of JANAVB010002026.1, read as the reverse complement.
CTATTATCGCATGACTGTCTTTCAACCAGTCTATGCCTAAGATAACGTCGAAATTTCCAAAAGGAAATTCTATCAACCTGGCGGGCAAGGAATGCCCGCAAACTACAACGCTACACGCTAGAATAACTCTACTAACTCCTACGAGCCCATTACCAGTGAGTATATTCAACCTCCCTGGCAATGCCTCGAACTCCATTCCTAGCCGTGTCGCAAATTGTGCAGATATAAATGAGTGTGATTCTTCCAAATCAAACAATGCTACTGCGGGATATGAGGCGACAAGAATGTTACCTGCCACGACATCTTTCGATGCCAATGCCTCTTCTAGGGACAGATTGAATGCATGCCCTCGACCTTCTTGTTGGTTCCCATGCTGCGGCCTAGCCTGGTGCTGCTGCTGGCCCCTGCCTTGATGATGTTGGGGTGGTCTATGCTGGTGTTGCTGCATCGACGGTCCCTGCTGCCGAAACATCTGAGCCTGGGTCATGAACGGGCGATGTGCCAACGGTTTTACTGCCACCGTTGGTCCTCGATACTGGCCTGCCCCTGGTGCTGGCAGAGCAGGAAATTGCTGCACTGGTCCTCCTGACCTCGAATTCATGGGACAGGTGGTAACCCGATGATCTGGATTTCCATATATCAAACACTGCCCGTTCAATGTCCGACACACATCTCTAGTGCGCCCTACCTTCCCACAATAAGTGCAGCCCACTGGGGGTTGCTGGTTCTTCCTCTGTTGCTGTTGCTGCTGCCTTGGTGTTGGTGCTGGCCCTCGTATTGCCACATCGTGGATGCGAATTCCAGGAGATGGTGATGTTGTTTGGGGCGCTACTCCTCCTCCTCCTTCCATCTGACTGTGGGATCTCTTCTGACCTCCAGTCCTTGCCGTGATCCTCTGAATGGTGATCTCATGCCTTCGGGTTGTCGTCAATACATCGTCAAAAGTCTGATAATTGTGCCCCTCTATCAATTGCAAGAGCTCAAGATGAAACCCTTGTTGGAACCTCATAGCCCTATGGCTCTCTGTTGCTACCATTTCCGGGGCGAACCTACTCAATCTGCAGAACTCCGCTGCATAAGCATCTACCGTCTTGCCAGCCAGCCTGAGGTTGGTAAACTTCTATTGTAGCTCAAACTGTGCCACAACCCCATAGTACTTCGTCTTGAATCTTGTAGTAAAATCGTCCCAAGCAATAGGACGTCTGATGCCCACTTCCTCTGATTCCCACCAATCGCGTGCGAGATCCTGAAGTAACAACTTCACCTGATCCACACGTTTTTCTGTCGGTACTTTAGCAGCTGCCAGAATAGCCACTATGTCTTTAAGCCATGCATCTGCTGAAATAGCATCTTCTGTGCCCTCGAAACGATGGGGGTTATATTTGCAAAAACTGGTGGATGCTCCTGAATCTGTCCTCACTCCTCTTTCCAAAGCCGTCTGCAATCCATGGTTGAGTAGTACGTTCTGCTCCTGCAACTGAGCGTGTATACGCTGCTGGGCTAACATCTGGTGTTGCTGAGTAGCCATCATCCCTCTCATGATTTCCAAAAGGGCCGGGGTGTCCACATCCACAGGGGTAGGTGGAACTATAGGTGGTGTTGGAACCTCCGGATACTGCGGTCCAGCTACTGGTTCCACTATCACTTCTTCTTGGATAGTCTCTTGAGGTTGTACTGGCCCTTGTTGCTGCTCAATAGGGTCTCGCTGTTCATGTTGCCCTTGTTGTTGTCCGGTCTTGGCAGATGCAGACGAGGTGCCCCTAAGAAAAGGGACAAGAGAACAATCAAACGACCGAACATGAAAGATCAATGAAGTCAAAGGATACTGGAATGTCAAGCTAGAGTTGAGATTAACGAATCATGAGATCAAGGGGAAACATGTGTGATTGAGACATCCTATAAATCAAAACACCCCACAAGTCTGAAATCAGACCTGCATGGGCCACCACTAAAACCTTGTCACGCCCCAGAACCAGAATACTGGAGAGCGGGGGAATGACTCAGCCAGCTACGTATTACGAGTAGATGAATACCGTATAATAAGATCAATGCTGTCTAAAAGACGAAAGGGTGCATACTACATGAAAGTCTCACTAGGGTTACACGACATCTATTGTCTCAATCATTCAAACAAGAAACAGTAATAGAGAACATGTAAGATAAAGCAGTAAGGCATACCGAACGCTCAGTCAAAATGTTCTTGAGATCTGGCTTTACAAAACATAGCCAGATGATGTAGCAAGGTATACACAACTGTTATCAGCTGCAGTCTGACTTTAGTTACAATTATGTAAACGTAAGTACAAGACGATCCGACTAACATGTCGGTGCCAAACGGCAAAGTATAAGGTAAATAACAAAACGAGCGGGGACGTATGGGACCCACTCGAGTCCTCCTGCGATCATCCCTCTAGTATTGACCATCTTGGAGGTAGAAGTAAGCTGAGTCCTCGGGAACCGGCTCTAAATCTGGCCATGCAAAACCAGAGAGGTTAGACCTCTAATAGCAAGTACCACAAGGAAGCACGACATGAGAACTAAAACCAGTGATAAGAATTAAGGATATGATAAATAGGTCTCCGCTTGCTACTAGGATTCACATAATATCACGACACTTCAAACCAACTTCCCAACCAAACAAGGACAGAAGTTGACCCGTCATGCCCTGACATTCTGATCCTCTCAGTTAGTTAACAGAGTAGATACAGTACACAAACAAATCAATTTAAACGGCCATTCAACTACTACGGCTTGCTACTGTAAGTTCCAAGTTACCCTGGAAATATGTAATGAGGATTCCTCAGTTCTTACTATGAGCAAGCAAGGCTAGTCTATCCAGTCAATCAATTGCGCCAATCATGAATTAGACGAGTCCCAATGAGATACCCGTCATCAATATACAATAAATAATATAATATAAGCAGATACCGCTCCATGCCCGTGTGGCAGATTTGCAATATCTGTGGGAACCAGCCGGCCTGTCGGACACTAATAGTCCCAAAGAGGGCTGCCATGTAAGACTCGGGAATCCATTCTCTCCATGCAATCATTATTTTATTTAACTTAGTAGCCTCTACGATAAGTGAAATCCCATGCCGTGGATCATGGTCATTCGGAATAAGTACCTTTGTACGGGGTACGGTATGCACAACTCTACAACGATACCCGTGCGGTTAGGTTGTAGGTCTTACATAGCGTAATGCAACAATCAAAACTAACCACGGAATAATCATGCCTTGACCATAAAGTACACATACTGCTTTTGCAGAAAAATGAATTGAAGCCTGCACGAGCCTCTATGCCAAAATTTGGGATCAGCCAATCGATTGCAATAGTTCATAGTCCATATGAACGTGTCTCATTCATTCAGTTCAATAAGACGACTAGCCAGTCCCTTAGTTCCAGCTAGGAATGCATGATCAATTATTAGTCAAGTTAACAATCAATGTCAATTTATAACAAGGCATGAAAGTCAAACTATTATTTAGTATGGTCGAGTCTACAACTCTCACGGTTAAATCCCAGTCATACTGGGTATCCATAAACCAATCAAGACCAGGGCACGTTCTACACAACCATATATATTAAAAATATTAACATGCCAAGATTTATCGAGTTCATGCCAAAAGGCGTAAGGATATAATAGGAGAATTATCATGCCAACATAAAGCGAATAAATTATAGAGCAATAGGAACACCAAGGTTAGATTATGCCAAGGCTAATCTATGCCATGACTAGTCTACGCCCAAGCTGTACGCTCAGGAAACAATACGCGCGTAAAAAGCCTGCCTGCGTAAAAGCCAGCCTGCGTAAAATGGAGTCGGGCGTAAAACTTGTCTTACGCCAAACTTAGAAGAGTACGCGTAAAAAGATTAGAGTTTTACGCAGGAAACACTGTGGGCGTAAAACATTGCATGCGTTGAGGATCGAGTCACGCGTAAAAGTTGCTCGTGTAAAGAGTCAAGTTTTCCGCCTGAAACGTTGTGTGCGTAAAAAGATTACGCCAAGTCAAGTAGACTTGCGTAAAGACAGTTTTACGCTGATACGAGTGATCGTGGGCGTAAAGCTCGGCACTACGCGGACACGTATAACGTGGGCGTAAAAACTCAATATTACGCTAACACGTAACAATGTGGGCGTAAAAACTCAATATTACGCTAACACGTAACAACGTGGGCGTAAAAACTCAATATTACGCTAACACGTAACAACGTGGGCGTAAAGCTCCTCCTGAACTCCAATTCCCATGAAACCTTCATTCCAAGCCAGAAATGGGGTTCCCATGGGTCAGAATGGCGTATAACAACAAATCTGGAACGAACAAAACTTGGAATAAGAAAGTTGACAGATCAAAACCACTAAAATCCGGAAAAATAGTAATTTCTAGATCTACTAAAAATAGGACTTCAAAATGAAAAATGCCAAGTTCTAAACTCTCTTAGGATCACGAAAGGGAGACAAATGAACCATAAAGATGGGGGTTCTCATGTGGAGCAAGATGTACTTGCCTATGGGTTTTGGTAGGTGGAGAGAGTTATGAGGAAGAGGAAGAAGAGTAATGGTGAAGGAGAGTAATGAAGAGAGAGAAAGGGGATGAGGCTTTAAATGGGGGTGTTGGGTTCGGTTCATGATGAACCACTAAGAACCCGAAAATAGACCAACCTAGGCCGAACCTAAAACAAAGCTAAAGCATAGAATAAAAGCAGAAAGTAAAATGCAGAAAATTATTTAGCGTGAATTAAAAGAATTTTTAAATACAGAATAATACATGATAAATCTTAAATAAATACATTCAAGTAGTACAAGTATAAAAATACGTATTCTGGGAACGGGGAGTGACAGCACATCTTCAGGACCGAAGTCCATGCGCGTTGGCAAAAGTAAAGCTTCAGCACATTTTCAGGACCGAAGTCTATGCGCGTTGGCAAAGTAAAGCTTCGGCACATCTTCAGGACCGAAGTCCATGTTCATCAGCAAAGTGAAGCTTCAGTGTATCTTCAGGGTATAGCTCTATGAGGTATGCCCATGCACTTCAGCAAGGAGAGTGATTGGCGCATGTTCCAGACGGTTATCCATCCATGAGCTCAACCGTGCATAAAGTGTCTGTGTGCTCGAAAAAACTGTCAATGGCGGGCACTCACCCACGACTTCTTAGTGAATATCGGGATAAGTTGTTTCAACAAATTTGGACTCGCCGGGTAGCAACGTCGACGGGTTTCTTGCCTGTGCCGACAACGACGGCCTTGGGAGCTCTGGGAGCTTTGGAAGCCATCACACGAAGAGGAGAGGAAGAGTTAGGGTTTTAGACATGAAAAACTTTGAAGAAACGAAAGCACAAGGAAGAGAGTATAAAAATCTCTCTCTCCAACCCAAGTACCTATTATTGTCTTGGGGAAGTGCGTGGCCCGATAACGTATGACGCTTCAAAATTCGTGCGAAGAGACGACACAAAATCTCTTCAAAGATTATCAAAAAAACAAAGCATTATCATTAAGCTAGATAGGCTGTCAGAGTGATTATGTGCCAAAACGACAATGCACCAAACAGAGCATGCATCGGGGAAAAAATTAGAAGGCCATGCGCCTAAAGTTTCTATTGCCCATGCTTCTTGTTCAAAGTATTTTAAAACTTGTCTAAGTTTTGAAAACTTTGAAGGATGTCTTGTAGAAGCATGGAAATTCATGCCCCAAAAAATCTAAAGAAGGTGCATCAGTATGCGCTGCAAAAGATATGCACCAGAGACGCAGAGCAAAGTTGGCGCATCATAAAAAGACAGTAGATAAAGCGCATGAAAAGAAGATTTGTATTGATCAAATCAATGAAAATCTATTACATGGCTTTTTTATTACATAGAAAATCTACTGTAACCTACACTAAACTCTATGGATAGGTGCATCACTTTGACGTCTCAGTATAGGCGCATCTCTTTCTTGTTACGAATCACTTTTTCGTCACGGGAAAATCACTTCCTCATCAGGGGCGCATCACTTTCTCGTCTCAGCACATGCGCATCCCCACCTGAAGCCGATGCAGTTATTTGAGCAGAATGTAGGTTGGCAACCAACCCAAACCCGGTAATCAATATTTTGGCACTTGATATTATTTTGAAGAAGAATACGACAAGTAAGGTACACGAGCATGAATTACTCTGTCCATAGCTAATTTGGAGCATCTCAGTTCTTTGGTAGATTTCGTCGTCAAAATCGAAGCTTCTTTGAACGAGAAGATCTACAACCCACGACTGACTGAATCGCCAAGGAGGAGGATCGGTGGAGTTCATTCTTGACATGAAGTCGTATGAAATTAGAATGAGCAAACTCTCTTCTCTACAAACACTTCTATTTATAGGCCAAAGTATGGTTAAGACCATGTACCAAGTGGCAGCCTTTCCGAAGTCAATTTGATGAACCTAGCATTAATGACAATGAATCTGCCATCTCGATTTTAACCAAGTCAAAGTTATTAAATTCGAGTCTCAAAACGCTCATCGAGGTTGACCGAAAGTGATGCGTCCCACAATGGATGCACCCCACAAACTGATATGCTATGTGGTACATGCGCCCCATAAACGATGTGCCTACATAAGCTCTTCATCCATCAAAGCATTTAATGCTTAAGTCAGATCTCCGTAGCACGCATCTCAAAAACTAAAGTCGACAGTTTTCACAAAAAACGAAGAGCCGCCAACGTCAGTACAATTATTACTTGTTACAGCAGTACTATGACACGTGGCTGACTAAATCCCTTGCCTGCATCCAGACTTGCTATGTGCCCTCTGAGAACATACGCTAAATCTTCTCATGCGCCAGATCCCATAGGCGCATCAAATCTGTTATCTCTCAACAAATCAAGATCTTTGAAGCAATGTACATGCGCAAAGTGTCATTGACTCATTCATGCTCATGAACGGGTGCCAACCATCCAAGATCTCAGCAACAAACGAATCTCAACAATTTTCACGTGTCAGCTCATCCGCAGCCCAACAATACAGTTACACCAGATTCACTTCAAAGCTTCTCAAGCGCAGCGTCCCTGCGCCCAACCAAGCCATGCGCGTAGCATTTCTATGTGCAAAATTTCTATGCGTGCATCGTATATACATGCATGAATGGATTATTCTAACCCTTATAAATAGAAGGATCATTCCTTCATTCGAGGCCCATCAACATGAAGACAGTCACATACAGAAAGACAGTCGCCAGACGTTCAGAAAGCTCGAGATTGTCGACAGATCGTCAACGAAGTAAAGAATCAACCCTCCATCACCACTCGTCCCCAGAAAAAACAAATTGTACTTGAAAGATCTCATCGAGGATCCAAAGTGTACTTGTTTCGTTTGTACAAATACAAAAAGTTTCGTAATTACTTTTTTAATGGCAAACACTAACAAACTTTTTTTGATCCACACTTGTAAACCCCCTAGAATTTACTATATAATTTTTCTAGAATATTTATTATGTATACATATCCTTCTATTTTCATCGATAGCATCGTGAATAATGATGCATCATCTGTCATATGCCATGAACATCTGCTATCGAGAATCTATTTACTTCTAGCAAGAGAGGGTTGGCCCACCTGTAAAAAGAGTAGATGTGGCCTTTGCTACCCATTTCTTTAAGGGTCCGAAAGTGTTATTCTTAGGTATCCAGGCATATATATTCATGTCAACTAGCTTTCTAACTTTACAAAACTTGGAAATGTGTCCATATGAACCATAACATGTATAAAAATATTTAGAGCTAGTGCTTGGTGTCATGTTATTGACAAGATTCTTGTGTGTTATCCTTGGATACTTGTAAACAAAGTCGTGATTGTGTGAAACATTATGCTTACGTGCTTTCATTGCTCGTGTCATGTTATGTGTATGTTCTGTCATATGACAGATCATTGGCTGAGTAGTAGGCATCACCTATCTTTCCAACTTTATCTCTAACTTTTTAGAGAAAGCACATGTCTCATAATATTTATAAGATATAGCATCAATCTTTTATGCCGCGACGTTATACTTCTTATTTTCTAACTCATATAACTCGTCCAACTTGGCGTAGTCATGATCTCTTTTCTCAATAGTTTTATGAGCATCATGCAAGCTAAGCTTCAGAGTTGATATTTCTTTATTTGTGTTACTGGTGGAAGGTGTTTCTCATATTTCTTCCAATAGGGAAGACAACCTTTCAACTTCAGAAGTGTTAGCTTTGATCTCTTTTCGAGACTGTTATATGAATCTAAGACTTTCTTGTGTTTATCTAATAAGCTGCTAAAAGCATTAGAAAGATTATCAAATTTAAAGTCATCATACAAAGGATTAGTTGTTACCTAATCAAATTTTATCAAGGAAACATTTGCACAGCTGCTTGGTCTTTCTTCTTCCTTTAATTCACAGGCCTCACTTTCATGCCAGATGCTGGTATTTGCATATTTCTACTAGTTGTTGACTTTCTGCCTGGTCGGTCGTAGCGACTGATTTTCTTGGCTATTGGATAGTCTTTTTTGATGTGTCCAGTCTTTTTCCAACCATAGCAAATAGTCTCTTCATCTTTGCTTTTTTTGATAATATTTTTTCTTTTGGTTTGATCTCTTAAACCTTAATAATTTCTTAAAGTTCTTTACAAGAAGGGATTATTCCTCACCATCCGATTCTTCATCGTCTGTGATTTCACTTAAGACTCTTTTGGCATGTGCTTTGAAGGCAATAGATTTCTCTTTTGGTGTGGCTTCTTTAAAGTCTTGTAGGCCAGTTCATGAGTCATCAGCTTTCGCATGAATGTCTCCAGCGACATTGGAGTTCCTGTTCTTTCTGAGTCATCTTAGCATTTTGTGAATCTTTTCATGATTTGTGTAATCCTTGCCAAGAGATGATAAAGGATTAGTAATATCAAGGAAATATGTAAACATCTGAGTGATTGATTCATTTCGCTTCCTCTTGAAAGCCTCATACTCATGTGTCAATCTACTTCTCTTGGATTCCTTCACTTGTGAAGCACCTTTATGAGTTACCTCAAGAAGTTTCCAAATATCATATGATGTGACATATGTAGATACTCTGTCAAACTCAGTCTTTTCAATAAAAAAAAATAGTGCATTGATAGCTCTTGCATCAAGACTAGCTTGTGTCTTTTCTAAATCTGTTTATCTGTCATGTCGCTTATCTACAATATTACCATCAATCACTACTCTATGTGGATTTTTGTAGCCAATGACTATAGACCAGATATCAAAGTCAAGAGATTTCAAGAAGAAACTCATTCGTGTTTTCCAATAAGTATAGTTTGTTCCATCAAATAGTAGGGGTCTATTTGTTGATTGCCCTTGACCTGTGAATATAGGTTTCACGGCTGCCATATATATATATATATATATATATATATATATATATATATATATATATATATATATATATATATATATATATATATAAAAATATATATATATATATATATATATATATTCTCTAGAGTGTTACATTTGTATGTTAACCTGCTCTGCTACCAACTGTAGGAATGTTGAGCACCTCTAGAGGGGGTGAGTAGAGTGCATGCGTGCAACGGAAAGATAATCACCAAATAAAACTATTGTAAGCAGAGTCACAAGTATGAAGTATTAGGCAGATGATAGCAGACTATAAAAATTAAATGCATAAAGCAAAGAGCGTCAGAAATGCAAACTCATGACACAACAATGTATACTGGTATCCCTGTGAGAGGATTAGTCCAGTCTCAAGTACTCTTGCTCGATGTTAATCTACTATGGCACAAGCTTTAATTGAGCACTTGCAGCTCCTTACAATATGAGTTTTCATCCAAAGAACTCGCAACTTCAAATAAGACAAACTTTGAAAACTGGAACATTTTCGAAAAATCTTCTTTACAACTCGAACTAAACTCTACATCGAACCGAAAAGCCACTTTGCTTGGCTAGGAGTTGTTAAAGGCTATATATGAAAGTGTAGAGCTCTAGAGTACTTTTGAATAGATAGAGAAGAAAAGAATGAATGAATTATTTGGAATGGGAACTTCTCATCTATTTATAGCATTTTTGTGGGCAGAACTCGGCATGAGTTAGGGTACACATTTTTCGTAATTTCAAAATTGGTTGCAGATCTTCAGGAAGACCAAAACGATCATGAACTAACTTAGCCAAACTCGGGCAGAGTTCGGACAAAACTCGGGCCGTATGTAGAGTTCTCTAACCAATTATTGGTATTTTCATGAAGATTGCTCATTGGTATTAGGCTGTTTGGTTATTGGATATTGGGTGTAGGCTAGTATGGAATGTGGAGTAGATAGGTAGGCTATTTGGAAAGTGAAGTTCAGTAGAATAGCCAGTTGTCAATCCGATCAACCTCTTCTAGACTCAATAAAGTAAAAAATACATAATAAAATATAAAAAGATGTCTTAATCAGTATCTGAAGTCTTTGTATGATAAAGACGAGGAGTGGTAGCATGTAGGAAGTAGACATTCTTTTTTATACCTATAGCTGTGTATTATTTGCTTATCGACCAAAGTTTATATTGATTATCAAAATCTGGTGTGAATATGACCAATGGGCCAATAAGTATAACAAGAATTATTCAAGTATCTAAATCAATCCCTTAGGTCATCAACTTTTCCATATATATTCCTCAAGAATATAATGTGAAGGCGAGCAAGTATTCATTTGAGGCATCTCTTAAAATAATAAGAGAAAATTTGAGTCGCACCTCACTTTATTGGTCATATTTCAAAGTGCACCCCAGTGCTTTACCATATTGTATGTCACCTCCGACATTTTACGGATTTCGTCCAACATTGACGGTCAACTAGATTGATCTAATTTTTTTAACCAAATTATCACGATCTTCTTTACAGCAGCCCCCTCTCTCCACCACCTCGCTCAGCCCTCTACAATCACCACCAACAGCATCACCATCATCATCACCACCATCTTCACCATCACCACCACCACCTTCACCAACACCAACACCAACATCACCATCACCACCAGCACCTTCACCATCACCAGCACCTTCACCAAAAGTAACACCACACCATTACCACCACAAACCCCACCCTCAACGTCCAGCCCCCCTGTAACGCACAGTTTAAAAATACGTAGGACTGGGTACGAGGACATGCCAGCTACATACATACGAAGAATACTCCAACATATAGAATCCTCCTATGTATACATATGTTGTAAAAATAATAATCATAGGCCACATCATAAAACAACTACATCTCATCCATAGTACACAAAGTATAGCAATAGTCCAAATAGAATATAAATAAAGAGTCAAAAGATATAGCCGGGTGGAAACAGATCCACTACCAAACAGCTATGAAAAATAGTCTCAGAAACTAGAGTCCGACCTCCTCAAATATAAATAAAAGAAACGATAGAAAGATGTCCACTACATATTCTCAATCAAAACTAAGAACAGATCTCGAAAGGCGAGACATCATCCGTGGTATAGGATAGCTCCAGTGTAGTACCGTACTCCTGGAGGAAATCGTCTAAGCCTGGAGAATTCACCAGGTCCTCAGTAGGACGTAACAAGATATAAGAAAACAATATGCCATATAAACTGTGATATATAAAATATGAAGATGCGTGCAATAGGGTGCCTAACCGTTCTACTATGAATATACAGTTAAGAACAAACCTTCAACGCAAGGGCCTTCTAGCTATAAATAGGATTAGCTTGGTTCCCGTACAGGGTACCAGTGGCCTACATCCGTAACGCTCCAAAAACGTAAAAGGGCATCAATATAGGGGTACGTCTATAACACTTAGTGAACGTTAGAGGTCATCAATGACCTGCATCTCCGGCAGAGCTTACAAGGTAATCAAGAAAGTGCAAAAGTGGCCCATACGTCAACAAATTGTTCTCCCCACCCTATTTCTAGTATTGTCATCTCCATGACTCATATGAATCTCTAATAATTGTCAAGTCTACTAATCAAACAATTCTATTAGTAGTTATTCCTAACCGTCGTATGTCTCATACGTATCGGTGGCCAGTCGACTACGCGAGTCCGTGTCCTACATGTGACTCACAACTCGTAATAAAAAATGTGTCAAGGCCATATGAGATATACCAATACCTCATTTCAGTGGGTGGTCAACTAGTAATAACTCAATGCGAAAAAAGAAATAAACAGTAAAATGACTAATACAGTCACTTGCACCCAAGTATTATTTGGACGCACAGTGAGATAAAAACAAGAAGTATAAGTGTAAACTGAATATAAATAGCAAAATAAAATATCTATACATCACAGAGTATAATGGCAAGGTATTTTGCCTGAGGATGGTACAAAGAGGTAGCAAGTCCAGATATTAGAATCGATAGCAATCAAAGTCAAATCCCGCAAACGACTCCGGATGCTGAAATAAACATCACAAACGTTATTGGTATAAATGATATGTCTAAAAATGCCTGCCCAACAATCTAATTCTGGACACAGGGGCAAAATCATAATTTTGGGTCAAAACGATGTCCGTCGTTAGATCCGCTTTGCACCAAAAAGTGTGCCAGTACCTAGGACCTCTAAAATCATCAAACTATATGTCTACGGGTCCGATTTGACGATACGAACCCAACTGTATATCCAAAGTTGGATTTCGGTGGGCCGTACATAAATTTACTTGTTGGATCAGGTCGCGGGCCCGCCAAGAGGGCGTTCTCGTCAACCTTCTCAGAATAGGACCAAACTTGGCATATAGGACCAGAAAAAAGATACGGTCATGTTGACGAAGTTTCGTCTTGAGATGACTGACATGAATGAAGTTATTTTCTAGTTTGTATAAGGATATGTACGGGATATCTCGAACGATACGCCTCGATTTCATCGCGTACGCACAATGAAATTGAGTTATGTCGAATCTTACACGTCGATAACATCCATACGCATCTTTCAATGCTCAAGGATTGGGACCATGTCGCCCGATTTGTCAGGGCGCATGTCATATTTGGAAAATTTTCCAAAATTTTAATAATTTGAAAACAGTTATTCGTCTATATTGGGAAACCAATTTCTCAGCGTACAGTCGTCTAATTTGACTTCCATAAAAAGGGTTCTGTAGCCCTATATGTTGTCTTTAAATATATTTAAATAGATTTTTGAGTTTGTTGCTAGATTGGCTAATAATTGCCTTCCAAAACAGGGGTGTGGACAGTTCCTAACTGTTTATAAAAAACAGTTTTTCCTCGAACTTTGCCTCGAATTTTTGAGCGATTCACTTAGTAGTTATACATTCTAATTAAAGGGGTCCTAGAGGATTATATAGCTTCTAGTAGGAATTTATAGATCGAAAAGTAATCAAGTAGGTTTGAAGAAAATCGAAGGGGGGAGGAGGGGTACCTGTTGTGGTTCAAAAACAGGGTATGCCATGTTCTTGTCGGCTTTTGGCGTCATGGCAGTGCTCCGGTGAACAGGGATGATGTGCAGGCAGCTAGTGGGTCGCGCGGGGTGTGAGGGAGGCTCTGGGGTCGTCGCTCTAGTTCATAGATGGATCTTTATAGGGTTTTGAGAGTCTTCTATCGAGTAGGTTATATAAAGGGGTTTTGAGAGTCTTCTATCGAGTGGGTTATATAAACAGGGTATCCCATCCCCCTCGAGCTCCCTGCTGCACGGATAAGGGGTGTCGGGTTTTGAAGGTTACTGTTCGATGAACAGTTATCAAATGTGTTTTTTTGAAATAACTGATTATTTGTATTTATATATCAATACATGTGTACAAATATGTACTCAACAATTATAATGGAAATCCTAGAATAATTTAAACTCAATAAATACATTTATAAAGTGTGTATATTTTTTTTATAAAGTGTGTGTATATATATATATATATATATATATATATATATATATATATATATATATATATATATATATATATATATATATTTTATATATATATTTATATATATATATATATATATATATATATATATATATATATATATATATATATATATATATATATATATTACTTTTGGGTATATACACTTATATAAATATATGTATATTTATATATACATAAATGTCTACAAATATATATATATATATATATATATATATATATATATATATATATATATATATATATATATATATATATACATAAATGTCTATGCTCCTATAGGAATGCAAAAATCCAAATAAATTTTTTATAGAAAAATTCCAATAATAGAAATATAGCTATCAATTATTTTGGTAGAAAAATATGACTTGTGCCAATTATTTCAATATTTATTTATATATTGAAACTACTAGTTAGTATTTCTAAAAAAATACCTTTTATTTCTAACTATTTAATAAATAAGAATATACCATAAAATTTAAATAGTATATATATATATATATATATATATATATATATAAATATAGAATTAAAATATATATATATATATATATATATATATATATATATAAATATAGAATAATTATAAAAAATATATATGTAGAATAATTATAAGGGGGTTTCCTAAGTAGGGGTAACACAAGCAAAAAAATTTAGTTGGATCAACTAGGTCGCAAGCATACTACAAAACCTAGAAAAATATTCTATCATATCACTATAACATAATATCACAGATACTAATATAATATACGATTATTCGAAAAAGTGGGCTGCACAATCTACCCCCTTACAAAAATTCCATCCTCGAAATTTCTATAATGTAGGAGGCATGATCGAGAAATAAACAAGCTATCATTAAAGACAATACATTAAAAGAAGAAACTTGCTTATCGAGTCGGGTGCGCGAGGATACCATCGACGGGTATCGTCCATCTCGTCTCATAGGTAGACTCGTCGTAAGAATGATGCTGTCGGCCCATTGGTCATGGTCAAACCTGATTTTAATAATTGATCAAACTCTGTCTCGATATAAATACAAGTCAACTCAGATGTTCACCTACGACGTTTTGGACACTACTCAACAATGGTTATCAACAATGTTCAAGACTGAAGTTGTTTGCCACTTCGAATGTACTTCCTGCTAAGCAATGTAATTTTTATTTTATTTGAGTCTAGGAATACATTGTACACCGAGTCGTACTGGCAAATAGGCTATCCGAAAATATTTTTCAAAATCATCCTATTCTTTTACAACTGACCCATGTTTTTGAAAAATATTCTTTTTTACAAAAAGCCCTTGAAGGATTGTTCAAAAAGCCAAAGTTATTTTCTCCAAAAAAATGAACTGGCAGAACCTCAGGAGAGCTCGGCCCGAGTTCGGCCAGAGTTCGGCCATTTGGAACGTTGGGTTTTTAAACTTGGTCATCCTTCAGTTACGGGTTGTTACAAAGAGTTCTGTCCGAATTCTACCTGAATTCTGTCAGAGTTCTGTCTTTGGAAAAACTATAAATAGAGAAGCATTTCGATCTTTTTAACACACCAATTCACTGTCAATCTTCTCTCTTCGTAAAGCTTACAGTCTTCCAAAGAGTTCTTAAAAAGCTTTCATTTTTAAATCCCAAGCCAGTTACAATCCTCTAGTCGATTTGCTAGTGCGGTACGGTCTAGAAGTTTCAGAGTGATTGTAATCAGAGGCTTGATAGAAGATTCAACTCTTCACAATTGAAGTTGGACGAGTTCTTCGTATCAAAGCTCGTGTCTGTAGAAGTTGCAAGGACTTCGTATGAAAACTTGCGAGATTTTCCAATAGTGGATTCAACTGGAAGCTAGAGTTCTTCCGACTGGACAAGTCCTCACCAGAGGGAAACCAGTATAAATCTCGGTGTTTGTGTTTGCCTTCTGATCACTTTTAAATTCTGTCATTTACTTCTTGTGATTATTATTATATCTATGATCTAACTACTAACAAGTTTTAATTAGCAATATTCCGCTGCCTACTCTATTCACCCCCTCTAGAGTATTCTGCTTTACGATTTCGTTCCTACAATTGGTATCAGAGCAGGTTATACAGGTAAAGTAAGTTAAAACAGCAGTTATATTTAATTTTATATAGATCACAGCTTTACACATGCCAACTGTAAAATTCACAAGTGAAGGTCAAGCCACAAACAGACCTCCACTGTTTAACGGCACAAACTACACTTATTGGAAAACACGTAT
Organism: Iris pallida; assembly: GCA_029216955.1. NCBI lineage: Eukaryota > Viridiplantae > Streptophyta > Magnoliopsida > Asparagales > Iridaceae > Iris > Iris pallida. The sequence goes on along the minus strand of JANAVB010002026.1, from coordinate 41,880 downwards.
GAGTTTCTTTCTGAAATATCTTGATTTTGACTTATGGTCTATGGTTATTGATGGCTATAAAAAGCCACCTCGTATAAATGTTGATAGAGTTTTAACTGAAAAACCCCATGACAAATATACAGAGGAAGAAAAAAAAAGGCCAGTCTTAACGTACGTGCTATTAACGCTTTATTTTGTGCTTTAGACAGAACTGAATTTAACAGGGTATCTATCTGCACAACTGCAAATGAAGTATGGAAACTTCTTGAAGTCACACATGAGGGCACAACTCAAGTCAAAGAATCAAAGGTCAGCAGACTTACTCAAGAGTATGAGGCGTTCAAGATGAAGCCCAACGAAACAGTTACTCAGATGTTCGAAAGATTCTTGGATATTGTAAATCCTTTGTCCTCCCTAGGCAAAGATTACAGTAACCATGAAAAGATTCGCAAACTCCTGCGAGCACTTACAAAGAACTGGATTCTGAAGGCTACTGCAATCATTGAAGGAAACGACCTCACTACCATGACACTTGAAGTACTCATGGGTAAGCTACTCACTCATGAACTAGAGTTACAAGACTTTGAAGAGCCTGCACCAAAGGAGAAGACGATCGCTTTCAAGGCTCAGCACAGAAGATCTGCTGAAGATGATTCAGAAAACAGTGAATCTGATGCTGAAGATCAAGCACTCCTTGCAAGAAAATTCAAAAATTTCTTGAGATATAAGAAGAAGACAAAAGAGAACAATGGCGGCAACAGCTGGTATCAAGATGATACTGTCTGCTACGGCTGTAAGAAAAAAGGAGACATGAAGAAGGACTGTCCTACAAACACAAGAAGAGCAACAGATACGAGAAAGGGAACCTGAAGAGATCAACCTCTCGGAAGTATGCCAACACCAGCATATGGTATGAAAGTGAAGCCAGTGACTCAGAAGATGAACAATCAGAAGACGCTGCAAATGTATGCTTTATGGCATCCGATCAGGTACTCTATGAACCTATAGTTGATACATATGATGACTTTACCTTTGAGCAATTAGGAGAAGCCTTCAGTGAACTGTTAAGTGATTACAGGAAACTGCGTAGCAAATATCAGACCTCTAAGAAGGTACTCAAAGAGTACAAAGGTAAAATAGGAAGACTTACCGACCTACTAGCTGAGGTTAAAGATAATGTTAGTGAGTCTGGTGAGCTTTCTTCTATTAAGCTCTTATTACACGAGACTACCAAGTCATCCGAAGAAAAAGACAAGGTTATTGACCAACTGAAAGAAGAACTTTCTAAAGAGAAGAAAAGTCTTCAAAGTGCACAAGTCGGAATGGAAGCACTCACTTCTGACTATACTAAGTTATATGACACTTCCAAAAGATTAGAAATTAGGTTAGAAAAACAGCCTGAGATTGCTGCTTCCTACCCTAACACGTGTCACTTACCGAAAAATCGGAACATTCCCAAACCTAACACTGTCAGACCTAACCCTATCAAACCTTTGCCTAAAAAGATTATGCCCAAACAGGATAATAAGTATGCTTTCTTCTATACTAGAAAACCTAAACCTACCAACCATGCACACCACTCAGCTTTCAACACTCAACATGCTAAATGTCATTATTGTGGCCTCATTGGTCATATATCTTTTGTATGTAGAATCAGAAGGTTAGTAGATTTAAATATTTATGCATGGATACCGAAAGCTAACCAGTCAGGACCCTACAAGAAATGGGTACCAATATTTTCATCTGTAAATTATTTTATAGGTGGGACACCCTTCACATGCTAGGAGCAAATGGATCCTCGACAGCGGTTGCTCACTGCACATGACCGGCGATGCTTCATTATTCGCAACACTGTCGAAGAGGAATAAAGAAGGATACGTCTCCTTCGGCAATAATTTAAAAGGGTATATAATCGGTATTGGTGATATTGGTAAAGCTCCCTATCCAGTAATTAAATATGTTTGTCTTGTTACTGAGTTAAAACATAATCTGCTCAGCATAAGCCATTTAGCTGATCACGGTTATGGTATTAACTTCGTAAAAGACAAATGTACTATTATTGATAGTTCAACTGGTAATACTATATTTGAAGGTATTAGAGAAGACAATATATATGTTTTCTATTTGTTGGAAGATACTAACATTTCAGGTAGATGTTTAATGGCTAGAAGCAATGAGAGTCATCTGTGGCATATGAGACTCGGTCATGCAAATATGGATACTATTTTCAGATTATCCACAAAGAAGCTAGTACGCGGTTTACCGGATATTACATTTAAGAAGGATTCGATATGCAGTCAATGTAAAAAGAACAAAGCTACTCGATCCTCTTTCAAGTCAGTAAACGCTGTATGTACTACTAGACCTCTACAATTACTATATATGGACTTATTTGGTCCTAGCAGAGTTGCAAGCCTCGGAGGTAAGCTATATGCTTTTGTAATTGTAGATGATTATTCTAGATACACGTGGGTATATTTTCTGACACGCAAAAATGATGCATTATCAGAATTTGTCACCTTTTGCAAGAAAGTACAGAATAAAAAAGGTTACATGATCACTCATATTAGAAGCGATCATGGAGGCGAATTCGAGAATGCATAGTTTGAGAAATTTTGTGACACACACGGTTTTATACACGAATTCTCATGTCCTAGGACTCCACAACAAAATGGAGTTGTGGAACGTAAAAACAGAACTCTATCCGAAATGGCCAGAGTAATGTTAAACCAGTTTAGTCTACCCAAGTATTTCTGGGCTGAAGCTGTCAATACAGCTTGTTTTGTTCTCAATAGAGTTCTAATTCGACCCAAATCGAAGAAGACTCCATTTGAGCTATGGTTTGATAGAATTCCATCAGTTTCATATTTTAGAATATTTGGTTGTAAATGCTTTATTCTTAATACTAATGATAATTTGGGAAAGTTCGACGAAAAGGCCGATGAAGGTATATTTTTAGGTTATACGGGCAAAAGTAAAGGATATAGAGTCTTCAACAAAAGAACTATGATCATCGAAGAGTCGATCAATGTCACCTTTGATGAACTAAATCAAACGACAAACGATGACAATGACGAAGATCTCAATGTACCCAGCAAAGCACCAGCTGATCCTCCTAGAGAAGATCCAGGAACCAGCTACCTTCGGAGTCTGCCAAAAAGATTGAAGTTCACGGCTGATCTTCCAAAGGACTTGGTAATTGGTGAGATTACCAAGGGTGTAAGTACTCGCTCCTCTAATAAAGATATAGCTTCTTGTGTTGCTTTTGTATCTCAGTTTGAACCCAAAAATATTGATGAAGCATGTAGTGATAATTTTTGGATAGATGCTATGTAAGAGAAATTAAACCAATTTGAACGGAATCAAGTTTGGGAACTTGTTCCCAAGCCTATTAATCATCCGGTCATTGGCACCCGATGGGTATTCCGAAATAAACTGAACGAGAATGGTTTAGTGACTCGTAATAAGGCTCGACTCGTAGCTCAAGGATACAATCAAGAAGAAGGTATCGACTACGATGAGACTTACGCCCCAGTTGCGAGATTAGAATCCATTCGCATGTTATGTGCATTTGCATATTTTCACATTTTTAAATTATTTCAAATGGATGTCAAAAGTGCATTTTTAAATGGTTTTATAAAAGAAGAGGTTTATGTAGCTCAACCATCCGGTTTTACTGATTTCAAATTTCTTGAATATGTTTTCAAGTTGAAGAAAGTTTTATACGGTTTGAAACAAGCCCCATGTGCTTGGTACGATCGTCTAAGCTCTTTTCTACTTGATAACGGTTTTTCAAAGGGAAAGGTTGACACTACTTTGTTTATAAAGTCTTTGAATAATAATATTCTTTTGATTCAAGTCTATGTAGATGATATTATCTTTGGATCATCTGATGAATCTCTTTGTCAAGAATTCTCAAAGTGTATACAGAATGAGTTTGAGATGAGCATGATGGGAGAGCTAAAGTTCTTTCTCGGACTGCAAATCAAACAAACCAACAATGGGACGTTCATAAATCAAGCTAAGTATACAAAAGATCTACTAAAAAAGTTCGACATGGAAGCAGCAAAGCCACTTAGCACTCCAATGGCGACTTCAACCAAGCTTGATATTGATGAACAAGGCAAACCTGTCGACATACGTAAGTATCGAGGTATGATTGGTAGCTTACTTTATTTAACTGCTAGTCGACCAGATATTATGTTTAGTGTTTGCTTATGTGCTCGTTTTCAAGCCAATCACATATGTGCGCAGTTAAGCGTATCTTTCGATACCTTAAAGGCACTTCTTCTGTCGGCTTATGGTATCCCAAAACTACGTCGTTTGACCTAACCGATTATTCCGATGCTGATTTTGCCGGATGCAAAGTAGAAGGAAAAAGCACCAGCGGCACATGTCATTTCCTAGGAAAAGTTGTCTCTTGGTTTAGTAAAAAGCAAAATTCTGTTGCATTGTCAACAACAGAGGCTGAGTATATCGTCGCAGGACGTTGTTGTGCACAAATTTTGTGGATGAAACAAACCTTAGAAGACTATGGATTGTATTTTACACATATACCCATTTTCTGTGATAATACTAGTTCTATTAATTTGACTAAGAATCCTGTATGTCATTCTCGTACTAAACATATCGAGATTCGACATCATTTTCTTTGAGATCATCAACAAAATGGAGATATAGACCTTGTATACATAGACACAAAGAATCAATTAGCTGACCTACTCACAAAACCTTTAGTGGAAGATCGTTTCAACTATTTACGTCGAGAATTAGGAATTTTAGATATCAATAATATTAATTAATTTTGTTTTATTAATTATTTATTCGATACTCATAAACTGTTTTCGAGACAAGCCTAAAAAGAGTCTATCTGTCACCACGACTACGGTCGAAGCGAAGCGGTACTTAAGAGTTCCCCGGTGAACCTCCGTTAGCTGGGACAGTACTCCTACAGCTAATCAGAGACAGATGCTGAGTAAAGAATATTAATTTATAAAATAATATTAATTATATTATTTTGAGATTTAAAATTACTAAACTTTGAATTAAGTGTTTGAAACGAATTAATAAAAAAGAATGTGGTCTCATTTGAATTCTTTTTATATATATATAGCCAGACAACCCTTGGCGAATTCGGCCCGAGTTTGGTCTGAATTCGGCCAGAGTTCGGCTGGGTGTTTATATATAACAGCAGCAACCCGAGGCCTCCTTCTTCTTCATACTTCCTCACATCCTCAAAACAGCAGCTCCGCCCCTCCAAAACCTTAGTTCTACTCCCTCTTTGTTCTTCCAATCCTTGTGGAGTTTCGCGTCCAAACTTTGGATTCGTGCGGAGATCATCATCCTCTACAACATATCCGATTCTTAGAAGGTATAATCCCTTCTTCCACTACTTTTCAATACTTAGGGTTTGTAGAAATTTTTGGGAAAGAATGCCTAAGTTCAATCCCTTCAAGAGGAAGAAGACCAATGCCAGTGAAGAGGCATCGTCTTCAGATCCATATACGGATTGCCTCTTTTGTCCGGTCCAATCGGACGGTGGTGCGTCGGATGAGTTTTATTTTAAAACTTTCTATCAAGCGTTATTGTGGTACGCTAATTTTAACATGCGTACTATTTGTACCGGATCGCCGATTAAGTGGACTATCTTTTCGGATCACCGTCCTTATTTTGAGGCATTAGGGTTATAATATTTTGTCACCTTACAATTCCCCATTGCCACTAATGCCATTAGATTATTCTACTGTAATTTCGTGTTAGACACTTTTACAGCGAGGACACGTGTCGGAGGAATTGATATCGAATTCACTGATGACACGTTAGCAGAAATCTTTGGTATTCCAAACGAAGGTGCCCCGCTAGATGACATCACTGATTTTGGTTTTCCCGATGGCACGACACTCATTAGTTTCAAGAATGAACTTTGTGCGCCCGCACGCGTTCTTCCTGGAAAGTTCGAGGCTAATAACTTGAACTTGTTTAACTACGAATTACATCGCATCATCTATTCCACCTTACTTCCAAAATCCACTTCTAAAGATGATGTCACTGCACTTGAGCTTTCTGCTCTTTATCATATTCTTAAGGGGATTCTTTTTTCAGCCCCTAAGACTATTATTCAGATGATGGGTAGATGTCGCGGGAGAGACCGCAACCTATCTTATGCGATGCTCATTCCTCGCATATTTCAGAGATTTGATATTGATTTATCTACTTGTGCTGTCGACCCCGAGCCCAAGTTTCTCAAACTCTCTCGTCGCAGCATTGCATCTGTTCCTCCACCACTGTACCTACTCCTCCTGCTCCTACTCCTACTGATCCCGCAGCACCTGTTCCTCCTCATTCTTACCCTATGACTTTTGAGGGTATCCATCAGCACTTATCAGATCTGCAGTCTTTTTATGTTGAGACCTCTAGGGAACACGAGTTTCGTGATGTGACTCGGTTCCAGGCGATTGCCAACTCTTTCGCCGATCTGAGGTTTGTGCAGACGGGATATTCTACTAGCTCTCTGCCTCGAGACCCTTCTGTTTTTGGCTACCGCATTGACGACGAGGCAGTACACTCTCTGTTCCAGCCAGGGAACGCATATGATTGGTATCGTACTGCTCGTGCCCCTCCTCGAGACTATGTCGATGAGTTTTACGCTGGCGCCACTCTTCACACTTTTGGCGCTGGTAATTCTAGAGCTGGTCCTTCTGGACATGCTGGAGCTGCAGCTGATGATGATGATGAGTTTTGAGATGTTAGATTTTTGAGACTGTTACTTTTTGTCTTATGTTTACTTGGAAATGCTCCGACATTCCAAGATTTTATCAGTACTTTTTTAGATTTTATCAGTACATTTTAGATTTTATCAGTACTTTTTCTCTCAGTTTTTGGCATCTTAGTCTATTATTCAGCACTCTATTTGTTTCAGTTTATCATAGCACTATCTATTTATGTTGCTTCATTCTTTACGATTTCATTCTTTACAAATTGCCTAAGACAAATACATGCCTGTGTTGTTATTCTATTTCTCTTACTGTTTCTACCATCTGTCATGATTATTTATTTTTCATATGTTTCTTTACTGTTTGTTACTTATGCATTGATTGCGGGAGAGCTTTCTCTTTTGCAATTATTTTGATAAGTGACAACGGGGGAGAAATAAGGATCTAATATTTTTTGTTCAAGTGAAATACAGGTTATGAACAATTTCTTTTGATTACTATTTTTTTGAATTGATTCCAAGCTTAGATGTTATATCGGCAAGGTTTGTCAATTATCAAAATGGGGGAGATTGTTGGCCCATTGGTCATGGTCAAACCTGATTTTAATAATTAATCAAACTCTGTCTCGATATAAATACAAGTCAACTCAGATGTTCACCTACGACGTTTTGGACACTGCTCAACAATGGTTATCAACAATGTTCAAGACTGAAGCCGTTTGCCACTTCGAATGTACTTCCTGCTAAGCAATGTAATTTTTATTTTATTTGAGTCTAGGAATACATTGTACACCGAGTCGTACTGGCAAATAGGCTATCCGAAAATGTTTTTCAAAATCATCCTATTCTTGTACAACTGACCCATGTTTTTGAAAAATATTTTTTTTTACAAAAAGCCCTTGAAGGATTGTTCAAAAAGCCAAAATTTATTTTCTCCAAAAAAAATGAACTGGCAGAACCTCAGGAGAACTCGGCCCGAGTTCGGCCAGAGTTCGGCCATTTGGAACGTTAGTGAACGTTGGATTTTTAAACTTGGTCATCCTTCAGTTACGGGTTGTTACAAAGAGTTCTGTCCGAATTCTGCCCGAATTCTGTCAGAGTTCTGTCTTTGGAAAAGCTATAAATAGAGAAGCATTTCAATCTTTTTAACACACCAATTCACTGTCAATCTTCTCTCTTCTTAAAGCTTACAGTCTTCCAAAGAGTTCTTAAAAAGCTTTCATTTTCAAATCCCAAGCCAGTTACAATCCTCTAGTCGATTTGCCAGTGCGGTACGGTCTAGAAGTTTCAGAGTGATTGTAATCAGAGGCTTGACAGAAGATTTAACTCTTCACAATTGAAGTTGGACGAGTTCTTCGTATCAAAGCTCGCGTCTGTAGAAGTTGCAAGGACTTCGTATAAAAACTTGCGGGATTTTCCAATAGTGGATTCAACTGGAAGCTAGAGTTCTTCCGACTGGACTAGTCCTCACCAGAGGGAAACCAGTATAAATCTCGATTTTTGCGTTTGCCTTCTGATCACTTTTAAATTCTGTCATTTACTTCTTGTGATTATTATTATATCTGTGATCTAACTGCTAACAAGTTTTAATTAGCAATATTCCGCTGCCTACTCTATTCACCCCCCCTCTAGAGTATTCTGCTTTACGATTTCGTTTCTACAGATGCTTCCAAGTAACTCGAAATAGACGGATTGTCCGACTTTTCTACATATTCTTACGGTCGCCCAAAAGACAACCAAGACTGTTTTGAATGATAATATGCACTCTGGAATAACCTCACCAAAAGTTCTCCAAGTCTCAAGGTCCAAATTGATACTCTACTTTGATGTTGCCACTCGTTCTTACGAAGACGATTCTCGAATCCAAAGAAGAGACTTATGTCAGAAGAAATCTAACTAGATTATGGCGAGAGATGCAAAAGATGAAGAATAGAGAGTATGTGAAGCACAAGAAGAACATCGATAAGCATAGAAAGACAAAAGTTAAAAGGATGAAAAGGCAAAAGAACTTGACGGGGAAAGATAACAAGACGTGCTAATTTGGTCAAGTTCAATATTTAGTACTCTGTTGGACTGAAACTCACTTACTCCATGCCTTAATCTTAAGAACATATATCATGAAATATTGTAAGAAAAAGAAGAAGAAAAAATATCAGTAATATTCATAAAGCCTACGAAAGGACAACAAAATACATAAATAATACGTGTCATCATCATCAAATTTGGTAGGTACTAAAATTGATAACATAATAATCTGAACATACAGATTATCTTGTACAAAATATACAATACTAATAAAATAATAATAAATTAAAATAAGGTAATGATGCTTCAAGCCCTAAAAGAAGTAAACACAAAAACAGAAAAATGATAATCTACATACCAATTATTGGAAGAATAAAATGAAAATATACAAGAAATGTTTGAAATAAAGTGAGACGATGAAAAACATGGCAAACAACACAAAGAAATAGAATTTTTTTTAACTTTTGATAAGACCTGAAATTGACAACAAAACCAGCAACAAGGTCATGTATAAGAAAGTCAACAATACTTCAATAAATTTAAAGCTGGTGTAACAATAAACAACATAAATAGTGATTGTAGAAGCTTCAAAGAAGAGATAAGTAAGGTATCATAATATTATATATTATATAGGAATCTAGCTTACACAAGCCAAGGACAATCTACCTTCTCTCACATGCAGTAAGCTCGTGATAGACAACATAAAGAACTAGATAGTTAACTTTGGACAAGTAACAAATTGAAAACAAAATACGAATGCCTCATAAGTAGAAAAGAACAAGGACCATAATATAATATATTTACATTTGTGGTATACTAGCATACCTGAAAAATCATAATTTGAAAGCCTTTTTTTTCTTTTTCTTTTTCTCCATAACTGGTATAGAACTCAATTACAAAATCCATGAAACCAATAGCACCAAACTTTCAACTTGAACCTCAAACATGCAAGAGCGTCAATCTAATAAGAACTAAATATATATAACATTAAGGATGCCACTATATTAGTAACTTATACTTACTCCAAAATCTATAGCTTTGCTCTTACTGTTGGAAATGCTGGTTTCGCCAATATTGTGTACTCGAATAAAACTGGCGAATCTTGCCCGAAGGTCATAAATCTATTTGTCCTGTCGGGGCTAGTGTTGTCCTATCGTGCTGGGAACACTCCAATGCATGGTGACCTGCACCTCCACATATCGAACATTGGTTGTTCAACCGATAGCAATTCTTGTGTTCATGCCCTTTCTTTCCGCAATACTCACATACTACTGGTACAATCTCTCAGAACTGATACGGTTGTGGTTGATGATACTGGACTCCCAAAAATTTTGCTAAGGTTGGTGCTACTAGTCGCTTGTTAAATATGCATTGTGATGCTATGTGATCTGGAACTCCACAAAGTAAACACTGGTTGTTCGCCCGACGACACTCCTCTTGAGTGTGCCCTGACTTGCCACAAAAAGTGCAATAGGTGGGAGAAATCTGCTGGTGCTAGTGAAAATAATGTATCGATTTTGATACTGGGGCTATGGTGGTCTCTGCTGCCAACATTAGGGGTACTCCTCTAGAAAGTGTACTCCTCCAGAAAGTCGCTTCTCCTCCTCTTTGGCTCTTATCTTCCTTAATATATTCTCCTAATGTTCGGCCGCGTCCTACACGGCTTCAAAACTAGTGATTTGCTCACAAGATATATACGGCTAAAGCTCCAAACTAAGTCTCTCCTGAAAATGCTCTGCTCGGTCTACCTCTATCGCCACTATGGAAGGTGCAAATTTACTAAGCCGACAAAACTCTGCTAAATACTCTCCAACAGTACGGTCGCCCTGCTGTAGGTTTGATAACTTGTTTTCGAAGCACACGTATAGCCGTGGAGGAAAAGAATTTCCTCTTGAACGTATCCATGAAAGTATCCCAAGTGATAGGTGGGGTAAGTTCCTGCCGTGTTGTGATCTACCAATCATATGTTATATCCTTAAGTTGAATGCGAACCACTGAAACATGTTCCTCTGGGGGTATCAGAGTTGCCTCTAATAGGATCTTCATATCATGAAGCCAACGTTCTGCTGCAAGTGCATCCTCAGTGCCGTCGAAGGTAGGCAGGTTCAATTATTGAAAGATTAAAACACTACTAGGATGCTGGCATTGGGCTATCCTCTTGATTGCTACTAGAGACGTCATCCAAGAATTCTCTATTCTTTGTTGTAGGAGGTCAATCTGTTGCTGCATCTCTATCATTCTCTGCATCATCATCATTGTAGTCATCGAATATCCCTCAGTGGCTTGCTTGGGTGGTGCATCTGCTTGTGATGATCTTACCTACGTCTGAGCATGCGTGTGTGTGGTTGCTTAGGCACGAGTATCCATCTCTCTGAACAAGAAAGAGATGAGAAATATCAATAACAATTATAAGAATTCAATGATAGGCGATAAATGAAAGAGATTTTTGGAAACCAAGGACGGACAAGATATTTCAAGGAAAGTTTCCAAATTTAGTCATGGATTGAGATCCTAACACCTAACAAATCTCAAAATGCGACCTGTATGGGCCACCACTAAAACCATGTCATGCCCCAGTCTAGAAAAATATAGGATCGAGCCATATGACAACGACCAGCTACGTCCACCGTGGACTCTTGTCCAACGATGTACGTATAAGCTGTCTATGGTATATTCTAGCATGCATAACCTATGGTTGGCCTATTACTATATCTCAATCCACAAGAGAAATCAAAGAAAGAAAGAACATAAAAATACTAAAGTTGGCCACCCTATAGCCTCTATGTTCGAATACGTCCAAAGCATAAAGGATGTGGACATACAAAGCTAAACTCATAAGATGTAGAAATAGCATGGGTAGCACATGTCCCTCTTCATGAAGAAGATAATAAAATGTGAATGGTAGAGATAGGCGACACAAGTGAGGGTACCTACGGCTGTTCGGGTACTGGCGTCTCAACCTGACTCATTCGTGTTTTCAAAGCTGAAAAATCCTCAATCATATGTCACTCGTTTCCCCAAAACCTAGATACACAAATCCAACCCGTCAATTCGGGAGAGCGAGGGTCCAAAGGAAGCCGCACTCATAACAGTACATCAAACACGAATATATATATAAATATAAATGTCCTTACTAACAATATAAACATAAGAAGAACAAACTACTTCAAGGTACAGGTATGAAATGGATTCAATGTAACTAGAGACGAGAGTTAAAAAATTAGTTTAAGGACCATACCTGCATGCAAGTGTACATGCATATGAACCACACAGAAATAATACATATACATGAAATATCTATAAATAATGATACTCCCAAGTATCACCGGGAAACAAGTATGAAAAGCAATCAAGAAAATCAAGTTGTCACAACCCAAAAAAATTATAGAAAACCATCAAGAAACATTAGTTCATGCAAGCTATTCAAAATACAAAATGAAGCAAGCTATTCTAGAAACACAAGTCAGGCAAGCTATTCCAAAACCATGAATTCATGCAAGTTGTTCCAAACAAAAAAAAACCTCTCAAGTTCTAACCACCAACCAATCATGAAATTATGACTACAAGTTAAAGAAAACCCGACAAGGTTATTATGAGTATGATTCAAGACAAAAAGGGCTAAACCATGGAGGAAATAAATCTATATTTATTCTCAAATTTTCTAAAAATTTTGGCAGAGTCTCCTTTGTATTTCTTATGTACGCACACATTGTAAAACCCCTAAGAAAAACTATATCCCACACTATATCTCCTCCACGTCAACGGCGCAACCCGTCGGACTCAGAAACAATCCATAAGATAAACCGTGAACGGTGCAACACATCCGACACAGTAACAAGGCATTATCAAAGAACAATAAATTGGAAAGCAAAATACTATACAAAAGTATCTATATCAAGTATCAAGGTGAAATAAACTGGAAAGTGACATAACTATATAAATGATTATCTAAAGTAAGTATCAAGATGCAACAAATTAAAAAAACCAATTTCATTTGGCCAACTCTACTAGTCTTCTTAGTAAAATGCGGGCACAAGGCCACGTGATCATGATTAGGAGTGAGCATTCGGTTTATTCGGTTCCAACCGAACCGAATAAGCAAAAACCGAATTGGACCAAAACTGAATAAGCAAAATCGAAACCGAACCGAATTGGTCAATAACCGAACCGAATTAAATCGGTTCGGTTTTCGGTTTATTCGGTTTTTTGTATTTTTTTTTTGTGTGTTTTTTTTTGTTAATATATATAATAACTAAATATATCCAGTATATACCTATAACATATACCTATATATATTTAGTACATACCTATAATTAACACACACACACACACACATACACACACACACACATATATATATATAGAAAATTTAGTTTATATATATATATATATATTTTTTTTTTTTTTTTAGTTTATATATATATATATATATATATATATATATATATATATAAATATATATATATATATATATATATATATATATATATATATATATATATATATATAAACTAAAAAAAAAAAAAATATATATATATATATATATAAACTAAATTTTCTTATTCAGTTTTCGGTTTTGGACCGAAATCGAATCACAAAACCGAAACCGAAACCGAAAAAGAAAATTTAGTATTTTCAAAACCGAACCGATTTTTTTAGAACCGAACCGAATTCCTTATTCGGTTCGGTTCGATTTTCGGTCCAAAACCGAATAATGCTGACCCCTAATCATGATTATGTTAAAATAGTTGCATAACCTTGCAAATACTTCCACAATAGTTTAGGCAAGAAGAGTTTGTTTCATTTTGAAATTGATTGGTTGACACATGCTCGAAGAAAATTATGAGAGTTTCAGATAGTTCTAAACCTTGGTTTCAGAGTAAAAAGATATTGATTTCTATGAATTGTTGTTACTGTGCCGACGATGCCAAGGCCAATATATATATATATATATATATATATATATATATATATATATATATATATATATATATATATATATATAATGTGAGAATGAAGTAGAAAAAAACATTTCCATATCGCTTCTATTCTTTACTCGTTTGTGGTTCTTTTGTGACCCAAATATGATATGGCTAAGGAAGATGCATCATCTAGGTAACTTGGAATCAACTAAATTAGGAACAATGTATGCCTTGTCTACATTAGTCCGTGTTGGGCCATTGGTCATGGTCAAACCAGATTTTAATAATTGATCAAACTCTGTCTCGATATACGGAACAACTCAGATGTTTACTCAAGATGTTTTGGACACTGCTCAAGATCGAAGCTATGTTTGTCACTCGAGACTGTATTTCCTTATGTAATGTAATTTTTACTTTTATTGAGTCTAGGAATACATTGTACACCGAGTCGTACTGGCAAATAGGCTATCCAAAATCGTTTTCAAAATTGCTATCCAAAATCGTTTTCAAAATTGACCTATGTTTTAAAAACCATCTATTATTTACAAAAGCTTCTAAAGGATTTCAAAAAGCCCCAAAATATTTTTCATAAAATAAACCTGACCAACCCTGACATAACTCGGCTAGAGTTCGGCCAAGGTGAACATTATATGAACGTTGGTTTTTGAACTTGGTCTCCCTTCACTTGCGGTTTGTTACATAGAATTACATTCTGCCCGAATTCTGTCAGAGTTCTGTCATTGGAAAAACTATAAATAGAGAGGAATTCTGATCATTTAAAATCACTCATTCACTTTCATCTCTTCTCTTCTAAAGCTTACGTTTCTTCCAAAGAGTTTTCAAAAAGCTTTTATTTTCAAATCCCAAGCCAGTTATAATTCTCTAGTCAATTTGTCGGTACGGTGCGGTCTAGAAGATTTCAGAGAAATTATAATCAGAGGCTTGATTGAAGAAAGACTCTTCAAAACTGAAGTTGGTAGAGTTCTGCGTATCAAAGCTCGCATATGTAGAAGTTGCAAGGACTTCGTATGAAAACTTGCAAAATTTTCCAATAGTGGATTCAACTGGAAGCTAGAGTTCTTCCGACTAGACTAGTCCTCACAAGACGAAAACCAGTATAAATCTCTGTGTTTGCGTTTGTCTTCTGAACTCTTATCTTTACAGTTATTACTTTGTGATTATTATTATTTATGTGATCTAACTGCTAACAAGTTTTTAATTAGCAATATTCTGCGGCCTACTCTATTCACCCCCCCCCCCCTCTAGAGTATTCTGCTTTACGACCTCGTTCCTACAATTGGTATCAGAGCGGGTTATACAGGTAAAGCAAGGTAAAATAGTAGTTATTTTTAATTATCATATAGATCACAGCACTACATATGACAACTGTGAAATTCATAAGTGAAGGCCAAGCCACAAACAGACCTCCACTGTTTGACGGCACAAACTACACTTATTGGAAAACACGGATGAGTTCTTCTTAAAATCTCTTAATTTTGACTTATGGTCTATAGTTATTGATGGCTACAAAAAGCCTCCTCGTATTACTGTTGAAGGAGTTTTAGTTGAAAAATCCCATGATAAATATACTGAGGATGAAAAGAAAAAGGCCAGTCTTGACGCATGTGCTATTAACGCTTTATTTTGTGCTTTAGACAGAAATGAATTTAATAGGGTGTCGACTTGCACAACATCAAATAAAGTATAAAAACTTCTCGAAGTAACCCATGAAGGAACAACACAAGTCAAGGAGTCAAAGATCAGCAGACTTACTCAAGAGTACGAGGCGTTCAAAATGAAGCCAAATGAATCCATCACTCAGATGTTTACGAGATTCCTGGATATTATAAATCCTTTACCTTCATTAAGCAAGGAATACAGTAACCATAAGAAGATTCACAAACTTCTACGAGCTCTCACAAAGAACTGGATTCCAAAGGCTACAATAATTATTGAAGGAAATGACATCTCAACAATGTCTCTGGAAACACTCATGGATAAGCTACTCACTCACGAGTTGAAACTTCAAGACTTTGAAGATGCTACACCAAAGGAGAAGTCAGAGAAGTCGATCACTTTGAAGGCTCAACATAAAAGAACAGTCAAAGATGATTCTGACGACAGCGACTCAGACTCTAAAGATCAAGCTCTTATGGTAAGAAAATTCAAGAAGTTCATGAGATTCAACAGAAGAACAAAAGACAGCAACAGCAACAACAACGAGGAAGATTCTATTTGCTACGGATGTAAAAAGAAAGGACATATAAAGAAAGATTGTCAAAAAGCATCATCATCTACAAGAAAAAGTAGCAAATATGACAAAGGCTACCTGAAGAGATCTACATCAAGGAAGTATGCCAATACAAGCATATGGCATGAAAGCGAAGCCAGCGATTCAGAAGACGAACAATCGGATGACGCTGCAAACGTATGCTTGATGGCTTGCGATCAGGTAATCACTAATCTTCTGTTTGATCCTTATGATGATTTCACCTTTGAGCAATTAGGAGAGGCTTTCAGCGACCTGCTAAATGTCTACAGGAAACTGCGTAGTAAATATGAAACCTCTAAGAAGGTACTCAAAGAATACAAAGGTGAGATAGGAAGACTTACCGACCAACTAGCTGATGTTAGAAATAATAATTCCTCTATTGAGTCTGTTGAGATTTCTTCTATTAAGATGTTGTTACACGAGACTATAAAGTTATCCGAAGAAAAAGACCAAACTATCATCCAGCTAAAGGAAGACCTATCCAAGGAGAGAAAGAATCTCCAATGTGCACAAATCAGAATGGAAACACTTACATCTGACTATACTAGATTATATGACACCTCTAAAAAGTTGGAAATTAGTTTAGGAAAATGGCCTGAAGTTGCTGCTTCCTATTCTAACATGTGTCAATTACCGAATCATCAGAACACACCCAAACCAAACACTGTCAGACCAAACCATACCAAACCTATACCCAAGAAGACTATTAGGATGCATTTTTCTATACTAAAAAACCAAAACGTACCAATCATGCACCTCACACAACTTTCAACACTTAACATGCAAAATATCATTATTGTGGCCTCATTGGTCATATATCCTTTGCATGTTGAATCAGAAAGTTAGTAGATTTAAATGTTTATGCATAGATACCAAAAACTAACATGTCAGGACCCTACAAGAAATGGGTACCAAAAGTTTCATCTGCAAACTATTTTGTAGGTGGAACGCCCTTCACATGCTAGAAGCAAATGGATCCTCGACATCAAATGCTCACGGCACATGACCGGTGATCAATCATTATTTGCAACACTGTCGAAGAAGAATAAAGAAGGATACGTCTCCTTCGGTAATAATTTAAGAGGGTACATAATCGATATCGGTAACATTGGTAAGGCTCCCTATCATGTGATAAAGATGTCTATCTAGTTACCGAGTTAAAACATAATCTGCTCAGCATAAGCCATTTAGTTGATCACGGTTACGGCATTAACTTCGTCAAAGACAAATGTACTATAGTTGATAGCTCAACTGGTAGTACTATCTTTAAAGGTATCAGGGAAGACAACATATATGTTTTCTATCTGTTAGAAGATGCTGACAAAGCAGGTAGATGCTTGATGGCCAAGAGCATTGAGAGTCAACTATGACATATGAGACTCGGTCATACAAATATGGACACTATTTCAAAACTATCCACAAAAAAGTTGGTACGCGGCTTACCGGACATATCTTTCAAGAAGGATACGGTATGTAGCGAATGTGAAAAGAACAAAGCTACCCGATCTGTCTTTAAATCCAAGAACGCTGTAAGTACCACTAGACCTCCATAATTGTTATATATGAACTTATTTGGACCTAGTAGAATTGCTAGTCTAGGTGGTAAGTTATATGCAATTGTGATTGTAGATAATTTCTCTAGATACACATGGGTATATTTTTTTGCACGCAAGAACGATGCTTTGTCAAAATTTGTCACCTTTGGCAAGAAAGTACAGAATAAAAAAGGTTTCATGATTACTCGCATTCGTAGTGATCATGGCAGCATATTTGAGAATGCAAAGTTCAAGCAATTCTGTGACACACACGGTTATTTGCATAAGTTTTCAAACCCTAGGACTCTACAACAAAATGGAGTTGTAGAACGTAAAAATAGGACTCTATCTTAAATGGCTAGAGTAATGTTGAACCAGTTTAGTCTACCTAAATACTTTTGGGCTAAAGCTGTCAATACAGCGTGCTATATTCACAATAGGGTTCTAATTCAACCTATATCGAAGAAGACTCCGTATGAGTTATGGTTTGATAGAACACCCACTATTTCTTATTTCAAGATATTTGGTTGTAAATGCTTTATTTTTAAAGACAACCTGAGTAAATTTAATGAAAAGGCCGATGAAAGTATCTTTTTAGGTTATGCGGCAAAGAGCAAAGGGTACAGAGTCTTCAACAAGAGAACCATGATCATCGAAGAATCAATTAATGTCAAGTTTGATGAACTAAATCAACATTCAGTCGATGACAATAATAAAGATGTGATTACACCAAGTACAGCTACTGTAAAACCTTCACACAAAGATGCAGAATCTTCAAGCAAAGAAGTCGGAACCAGCAATCCTGATGATGTGCCAAAAGAGATGAGCTTCTTGGCAGATCATCCAAAGGACTTGGTAATTGGTGAGATTACTAAGGGTGTAAGTACTCGTTCCTCTAATAAAGATATAGCTTCTTGTGTTGCTTTTGTTTCACAGTTTGAACCCAAAAATATTAAAGAAGCATGTAGTGATAATTTTTGGTTAGATGCTATACAAGAGGAATTAAATCAATTCGAACGGAATCAAGTTTGGGAACTTGTTCCCAAGCCCATTAATCATCCAGTCATTGGCACCCGTTGGGTATTCCGAAATAAACTGAACGAGAATGGTTTAGTGACTCATAATAAGGCTCGACTCGTAGCTCAAGGATACAATCAAGAAGAAGGTATCGACTACGATGAGACTTATGACCCAGTTGCGAGATTAGAATCCATTCGCATGTTATGTGCATTTGCATGTTTTCATAATTTTAAGTTATTTCAAATAGATGGTAAAAGCGTATTTTTGAATGGTTTTACAAAAGAAGAAGTTTATGTAGCTCAACCTCCAGGTTTTACTGATTTCAAAAATCCTGATTATGTTTTCAAGTTGAAGAAAGCCTTATACGGTTTGAAACAAGCCCCTCGTGCTTGGTACGATCGTCTAAGCTCTTTTCTACTTGACAACGATTTTTCAAAGGAAAAGATTGACACTACGCTGTTTATAAAATCTTTGAATAACAATCTTCTTTTAATTCAAATCTATGTAGATAATATTATTTTTGGATCCACTGATGAATCTCTTTGTCAAGAATTTTTAAAGTGTATACAGAATGAGTTTGATATGAGCATGATGGGAGAGCTGAAATTTTTTCTCGGACTGCAAATCAAACAAAGCTATAATGGGACGTTCATAAATCAAGCAAAGTACACAAAAGATCTGTTAAAGAAGTTCGACCTGGAAGCAGTCAAACCACTTAGCACTCCAATGGCGACTTCAACCAAGCTTGATATTGATGAACAAGGCAAACCCGTCGACTTACATAAGTATCGAGGTATGATCGATAGCTTATTGTACTTAACTGCTAGGCGACCAGACATTATGTTTAGTGTTTGCTTGTGTGCACATTTTCAAGCCAATCCTAACGAATCATATCTGTGCGCAGTTAAGCGTATCTTCTGATACCTTAAAGGCACTTCTTCTGTCGGCTTATGGTATCCTAAAACCACGTCATTTAACCTAACCAGTTATTCTGATGCTGATTTTGCCGGATGCAAAGTAGATAGAAAAAGTACCAGTGGCACATGTCATTTCCTAGAAAAAGCCCTAGTCTCTTGGTTTCGCAAAAAGTAAAATTCTGTCGCATTATCAACAAGTGAGGCTGAGTATATCGCCGCAGGACGTTGTTGTCCACAAATTTTGTGGATGAAGCAAACTTTAGAAGACTTTGGATTACATTACACACACATACCCATTTTTTGTGATAACACTAGTTCTATTAATTTGACTAAGAATCCAGTATGTCACTTTCGTACTAAGCATATCGAGATTCGACATCATTTTCTTAGAGATTATCAACAAAATGGAGATATAGACCTTGTATAGATAAACACACAGAATCAATTGGCTGACATATTCACAAAACTTCTAGCGGAAGATCGTTTCAATTATTTACGTCGAGAATTAGGAATTTTAGATGTCAATAATATTAATTAATTTTGTTTTATTAATTAATTTATTCAATACTCAATAACTATTTTTGAGACAAGTCTACAAAAAGTTTGTCTGTCACCACGACTACGGTCGAAGTAAAGCAGTACTTAATTATTTTCCGATGAACTCCCGTTAGCTGGGATAGTACTCCTACAGCTAATCTGAAACAGATGCTAAGTAAAGAAAATTAATTTATAAAATAATATTAATTATATTATTTGAAGTTTAAAATTACAAAATTTTGAATTAAATATTTGAAATGAGTTGATGAAAAGGATATGGCCCATAAAAATTTTAGTTTTAAAACCTAGGAGAACCCTAGGCTAATTCGGCCCGAGTTCGGTCCGAATTCGGCTAGAGTTCTGTTGGTACTGTATGTTTTTAAGTCAGAACCCCAGGCCTTCTCCTATTCATCTCCTCCAAACCAATTCATCATCATAGCAGCAGCAGCCGAAGAACACCCCAAACCCTAGCTATTCTCCACTCCCTTTCTTCCAATCTACGTAGAGATTTCCATCCAAAATTTGGATTCATGCGGAGAATTGCGTCCTCTACAACATACTTGATTCTCGGAAGGTATAACTCCTCTCCTCCACTTTCAAATTTTTAGGGTTTCTTAGTTTCGGGAAAGAATGCCTAAGGGATTCAATCCTTTCAAGAGGAAGAAGAACCATGCCAGTGAAGAGGCATCGTCTTCTGATCCAAACACGGATTCCTTCTTTTCTCTGGTCCAATCGGATGACGGCATGTCGGATGAGTTTTACTTCAAAACTCATGACCAAGCATTGCTTTGGTATGCCGACTTTGCTATACGTACTATATGCATCGGCGCTCTGATTAAATCGACTATATTTTCTGATCAACGTCCCTTCTTTGAGGCATTAGGGTTACACCATCTTGCTATCCTACAATTCTCTATAGCTACTAATGCCCTTAGATTGTTCTATTGTAACTTCGTGTTAGACACTTTTATCGCAAGAACTCGTGTTGGCGGGATCAATATCGAGTTCGATGATGTGTTGCTAGCAGAAATCCTTGGTATTCCAAACGAAGATGCCCCGCTCGATGACATCACCGACTTCGATTTTCCCGAGGGCACGACTCTTGTTAGTTTCAAGAATGAGCTTTGTGCGTCCGCACGTGCTCGTCCAGGAAAGTTCAAGGCCAACAACTTGAACTTATTTAACTACGAGTTACATCGCATCATCTATTCCACTATTCTTCTAAAATTCACTTCAAAAAATAATGTCACTGTATTAGAACTTTCTGCCCTATATCACATTCTTAAGGGGATTCCTTTTTCTGCCCCTAAGACTATCATCCAGATGATGGAAAGATGTCGCGGAAGAGACCGCAACCTCTCTTATGCGATGCTTATCCTACGTATCTTTCAGCGTTTTGACATAGACCTATCCACTTGCGCTCTGGACCCTGAGCCCAAGTTTCTCAAGCTTTCTCGTCATAGCATTGCCACTGCTCCTCCACCTCCTGCACCTGCTCCTACTGCACCTGTTCTTCCTCAGACTTACCCTATGACTTTTGAGGGTATTCATCAGCACCTCTCGGATCTGTAGACTTTCTTTGTTGACACTTCCAGGGAACATGAGTTCCGTAATGTGACTTGGTTCCAGGCTATTGCCAACTCTTTTGCCGATCTCAGATTTGCTCAGAGGGTCATTCTGCTAGCTCTCTTCCTAGAGACCCTTCTGTATCTGGTTACCGTATTGATGATGAGGCTGTCCACTCTCTGTTCCATCCAGGAAATGCTTACGATTGGTATCATACTTTTGGTGCTACTCCACACACCTCTAGAGCTGGCACATCTGGAGCTGGTCCATCCGGACATGGTGGACATGCTGGTACTGAAGATGATGATAATGACGATGACGATGATATTTGATTTGTCATACTTTTGAGACTGATGATTTTGTCTTCTGTTTACTTGGAAATGCTCCGACATTCCAAGCTAGTATCAATACTCTTATTTGGTTATGATTTGTGACTTTTTGTGTTTGATGGACATGTTATATGCTTTCTTCAGCATTTTATTCAGTTTAGCATTTCTCATTACATTATCTTTTATTTATGCTTCCATTTACACTGTCTGTGAAATATTCTCTGCTTATCATATTCATTTCCTGTCTGTGACACTTATACCATGCCTGTGATACATGTTTTTCCATATTTTTGTGTTTCTTCACTGATTGTTACTTATGCATAATTTGCAGGGGAGCTTTCTCTTTTGTAATTATTTTGCTAAGTGACAATGGGGGAGAAATAAGATCTAACATCTTCATGAATACAGGTTATGAACAATCTATAGGAAAAAAAATTTGGTACATTATATCGGTACAATTTTGATTTGATAAAGACCAAAGATGTTATATCGGTTAAGGTTTGTCAATTATCAAAATGGGAGAGATTGTTGGCCCATTGGTCATGGTCAAACCTGATTTTAATAATTGATCAAACTCTATCTCGATATACGGAACAACTCAGATGTTTACTCAAGATGTTTTGGACACTGCTCAAGACCGAAGCTATGTTTGCCACTCGAAACTGTATTTTCTTATGCAATGTAATTTTTATTTTTATTGAGACTAGGAATACATTGTACACCAAGTCGTACTGGCAAATAGGGTATCCAAAATCGTTTTCAAAATTGATATCCAAAATCGTTTTCAAAATTGAACTATGTTTTGAAAACCATCTATTATTTACAAAAGCTTCTGAAGGATTTCAAAAAGTCCCAAAATATTTTTCATAAAATAAACCTGACCAACCCTGACAGAACTCGGCCAGAGTTCGGCCAAGGTGAACGTTATATGAACGTTGGTTTTTGAACTTGGCCTCCCTTCAGTTGCGGTTTGTTACATAGAATTCTGTCCGAATTCTGTCCGAATTCTGCCAGAGTTCTGTCTTTGGAAAAACTATAAATAGAGAGGAATTCTGATCATTTAAAATCACGCATTCACTTTCATCTCTTCTCTTCTAAAGCTTACGTTTCTTACAAAGAGTTTTGAAAAAGCTTTCATTTTCAAATCCCAAGCCGGTTATAATTTTCTAGTCAATTTGCCGGTATGGTGCGATCTAGAAGATTTCAGAGAAATTATAATCAGAGGCTTGATTGAAGAAAGACTCTTCAAAACTGAAGTTGGTAGAGTTCTTCGTATCAAAGCTCGCGTCTGTAGAAGTTGTAAGGACTTCGTATGAAAACTTGCGGAATTTTCCAATAGTGGATTCAACTGGAAGCTAGAGTTCTTCCGACTGGACAAGTCTTCACAAGAGGAAGCCAATATAAATCTCTGTGTTTGCGTTTGCCTTCGGAACTCTTATCTTTATAGTTATTACTTTGTGATTATTATTATTTCTGTGATCTAACTGCTAACAAGTTTTTAATTAGCAATATTCTGCTGCCTACTCTATTCATCCCCCCCTCTCTAGAGTATTCTGCTTTACGACTTCGTTCCTACAGTCCGAATGGAAGTTTAATAACCTAAGGATTTATCCATATAACCATCTAATCACATGGATTAATTATCCACTAAATTCAAGCTTAATATATGCTAAGGTTACGTGCAATTATCTGAGTTTAGAAATACTATTATGATTTGCGAGTGACCACTCGCCTGAGGGTGTAGAATGCAAACACGTCTTCGGTTGCGAGGCTCCGATCCGCTCCATAAGTTCGATGCTCCACACACTCAATTGCATGACCGCAAAATCCTTGGAGTAAACCAACCGAATAATAAATACACGAAGAATTAAAATACAATCATATACGAAGAAGCAAGTAGGGAATGGATTATACCAAATCAATGATAACAGGATACGAATGTCTTGCTTGGTGCCTATGCAGATGTCTGAGCAGGTGTAAGGGGCTGTAGAAGAAAGTCGGGCAGGGGTTCCTTTCTTTCGGAATGACGCTAGAGCTTGCCCTCGTTGAAGAAGTTCGAACGGAGGATAAACGACATCGATAGAGCTGATTTTACTAAGTAAGTTCGAGAATAAGCTTGGGATTATTGTACTGAAAAGCGAGGATATGAGGGAGCTCGATGGAGGGTTTGGAGGAGTCACCGTAAGAGGTCGACAAAATGGCCAAGGAAGCTCCCAAGGTGACTCGCGCCCAAAGTTGAAGAAGAACAGGGGAACCCGAACTCTGGTCGATCGTGGAGGGGGTCAATGCCTGGAGAAAAGTGGTGCAGGGCCAGGGCGAGACCCGTTGGCTGAGAGTCGTCGACGCCTTCATGCGCGACGTCGGAGGCAACACGCGCTGGTTGGAGGATCTCTGACGCAGCACCTATTCAGGAGAAAGAGAGAAGGAGAAGAGGGTGGCGGTGTCGGAGGTTGTCACGACCCGCACCCGCTTTTCGGGACGCGAGAGTATGAGAAAGCCAGCTACGTATCAAGCGGACTCCAGCCCGACTCGAATACGTATAAGCTGTCAAGATTCATGGTATCATCGCAAATATGGTAATCTATAGTGTATCTAAATCCACAAGAATATATAAGACAATAATGAACTAGTATGGGTCGTGGTCTGTAGCCCACTAGCATATATGTCTGATTAGACTCTATGAATAATATGAGTCTATAAAGCTAAGTTGATAAGCAGGATATATCATAAAAGCACGAGAAAGATAGTAAATCAAAAACACTAACAAAGTACCTGAATCATGCGATTGCAGTCAACTACCACATGCTCAGCTAACTAACTCCGTGCAATCATCCACCTGAAGAGATCATCAGGTCCTTAGAGGACTAGCAAAATGCATAAAACATGCCTACTAATATGACAATAAATAACATGTATAGAGGATAAGAAAGCTGCAAGAAGAACATCTAAGGGCGACGAGTCGTGTGGAAATATAATACTAGACTTGGCTAACTATCAATCAGAACTCCTATAGCTTGTAGTACAATGCAAGATCCTCCCAATCTATAATGTTTCAATTGACGTACAAAGCAGGATACTCTCAGTCGAGATTAGCCAATTCTAGTATCGATCTTCTCTCCTAAAGGATATAAGGTCAAGCAGACTCCTATAAATCGTAGCACAATGCAAGATACTCCCAATTCATAATATCGCAAATCAAGTCAATCAATCAATATATGCTATAGATCGTAGTACAATGTAAGATATTCCCAAGCTATAGTACATCTCAAGTTGAGTCAATCAAGCAATACCAAGATAAAGGAATCGGCTATAGGTCGTAGTACAATGTAAGATACTCCCAATCTATAGTATATCTCAACTGTAGTACAATGTAAGATACTCCCAGTCAAGAATGGTCAAGTCAAGGATAAGATATATAAACGGACAACTCAATCACAAGACAAGATAACACGAAAAGACCAATAATCAAGCAATATCGAATATCCTATACGTGCACGTAAATCTAGAACAAGTAAAACAATCCAGGAAAAATCAATCACAATAAGGAAATCATGTGACAATATGAAAAAGGAATATAATAGAGAAAGAGAAAAATAATGTAAATATTGTATATGTTCGGCAAGGTATACTTGCATGTTGTCTGCTGCTGCGGTGCTGTCTGACTAGTGTCCTCAACCGAAAGTGTAGTGGATCCAAGTTGCCCTATATAATATATTCTAATCAATACTAACACAAACTAATCTAAGTAATAACAAAGGGTAAAATCGTCGCACCACATCAACTAACACTGTGATGTTCGCGCCAATAATTCAACAGTTACATGGCATTGGATAACGTGCCAATAAACACATACCATGCTACGGTCTAACATGTCATGAGGGTATTGTACATCGTGGTATCATACGTACAGATAGGCATTTACATGAATTAGATAAGTGTAGTCTTATACGTACGTAAGTACGTCACATTGTCGTAACCTACACATCAGGCATGCATGTGACCTCTTAAACACGCATCTCAACGTCAAATAAAAATAAAATAATTATGAATTAAATTCTAAAATTATTATTAGTTAGTGAAGACTTACTAAAATAATTATCATTGCATGCACAAAGTTCCGTTGCGTATCGACTAGGTGTTCTAGCAACTTGACAACAAGTTTGTGCATGCAAAGTTGCCAACTTGCATAAAAACTCGTTTAATATATGAAAATATATTAATTAATATTCTGAAATTAATTATTTAATTTCTGAAATTTAGTTTTTAATAGTAAAAATAGCAACATGCATCAAACTAGGTTTAATATGGTTACCTCGTTGTCATGCCTCGGATTTGTGTCATCTAAGAGTAGTTTTGCATATAAAATTAGGGTTTCTCATGCATGGGAATTTCATCATTGCCATCTAATATGTTTATGGGTTCATACAAGCTTTCTCCCATGGAAAAATTAAATACTAAATAGAAGTTAAGGAACTTACGTAATTGTGATTACGACGGAGGCTTTTCTTGCGACACGGACCTTTCAGAGTGCCAAACGGACTCCAAACTTCACAAAACTTGAGGGGGTGCTTTGGGGCTTCACGTAGGGTGTAGAACTTCAGTTTGGATGGATTTGAAGTGCTGTTTTCCAGCGTGTACAGCAGGTGCAACCAGTAGCACTATTTCGGTAAAAAAAAGGGTTTCGACTACTAGTTTAGGGTTTATCGACTTGTGGGGGCTGTTTTGGTGTGTGGGATTGAGGGGGAAGGAAGTGGAGAAGGAGAGGAAAAGTGGAAGAGGTCGTGGAAGAGAGGGGGGAGGCTGTAGAGGGGTTGTCCACAAGATGGGAGGAAGTTAGGGTTAGGGTTTTGAGAGGGGAGGCTTGGGCTTCATGTAAGGAGTTGGTTGTTGGGCCCATTGAAGAGATTTAATGGGCTTTAACCTATGGTTCAGATCTATGGGGTTTGTTTTATCCCTTAGTAAGGCTTTGGGTTCACTTGGGTCAAGTTGTTTGGTCTTGGTTGGATTTGAGTGCAAGTGCACAAGAAGGTTCACTATCGGAGTCTTAAATATGAAGTTTGTTGTCTATTGGTTTGTTGTGCATCTACAAGGCTTTGAGTGTGCAAAATATATATTGTTGAGTAGGGAATTAGTGTGGGGTAGTGTACAGGTCTAATAGGAATTGGTTTGAGAGTCAAAGTAGGGTGTTTGGGCTCGGTTGGATTCAACAAGTCAAATAACGGTAGTTTTACGATAATGATGGCTCATGATGTTTGTTAATATTTATTTCATAGGTCAAGACGCAAGTATGTATGCATATAATCAAAAGATCCACAAAATTCACAAAATAGTTGTTATAGTTTTTAGATAAAAATGTCACTTGAATATCAAATAATATTGACACCTATATTATATATATGACAAATACTTACGGAATATATTTAATATATTATTAAATAAGTACCTCATACACACATAAGATATATATATATATTGACATAGACGTTTTTGGATACACAGCATGACTACATAGGCTTGGGTTCGGTTCGGGTCCAATCGGGCTAGTTTGGGTTTGGGTCAGGTCTGAGCTAGTTCGGTCTAACCGGTCTCCTAAAAGTCAATATGCTTAATAATAAAAATTTAAATTATTTATAGGGTCATGTCACAACTTAGCTTAGTTTTCCTAGTTTGGACACACTTATGATTTGGTCTTCCCTACCATGGCTAATACACTAGTCAAAGCACGCCACTGCACTATCCGTGCCACGATTTCTAGTCATCTTGTACTCCATAACTCAACTATGACTTAAAACATTCTACCGTAATAATTAACTAATTAATTATTTATAAAAATCTAAAAATCACCATTTAAATCAAATAAATAATAAAAATATTTCAAAAATTTCCGGGAAGGGGAGCTACAAATCTATCCACCTTAAAAATAATTTCGTCCTCGAAATTCTAATTCATAACTATTACTTAAAACACAAAAGGACGTCTACTATTACCTTAATCTTCTTAAATTTTAATTCCTCAAAAATAGTTTATAACCTTCTCTAACCATTTTATAACTACGAATACTTGAGGACTTCTACCCACCTTTGGTCATACTACTCCTCAAAATACGGTCACTAAAATCTTATAATCTTCTAACTAGTTGCTAACAGATCTACCAACCGATATCTAGGGCGTATGGCATCTATACTCCCTCATATATCTATAAACAACCAAATATTCAACAATCAAGAAATATTATACTATAACTTAAGAATTTTTGATAAATTCTAGACAGCACGATCGTTTGTCACCTCGAAATAGGAAGAGACAAAAATCAATGGTTCAGAAAGCAAGGAAGAATAATCGAGAACAAATACGAGGTTTCAAAGACGGTAGAGAAATTTCTAAGAGGAATTTCAAGGCAGAGTGGATTGAGATTTCTAAGGGTTTAGTCATATTTGCAGGCTCGTATCAGTACAGTTACGTAACCGATACGATATCCTCTGACCTGCATGGGCCACCACAAAAACTTGTCATAACCCGCATCCGCTTTTCGGGACGCAAGAGTGTGAGCAAGCCAGCTACGTATCAAGCGGACTCCAGCCCGACTCGAGTACGTATAAGCTGTCAAGATTCATGGTATCATGGCTAATATGGTAATCTATAGTGTATCTCAATCCATAAGAATATATAAGACAAGAATGAACATGTATGGGTCGTGGTCTGCAGCCTACTAGCATATATGTCCGATTAGACAGCAAGAATAATATGATTCTATAAAGCTAAGCTGATAAGAAGGATATATCATAAAAGCACAAAAAAGATAGTAAATCAATAACACTAACAAAGTACCTGAATCATGAGATTGCAGTCAACTACCACATGCTCAGCTAACTAACTCCGTGCAATCAGCCACCTGAAGAGATCATCAGGTCCTCAGAGGACTAGCAAGATACATAAAACATGCCTACTAATATGACAATAAATAACATGTATAGAGGATAAGAACGCTGCAATAAGAACATCTAAGGGCGACGAGTCGTATGGAAATGTAATACTAGACTTGGCTAACTATCAATCAGAACTCCTATAGCTTGTAGTACAATGCAAGATACTCCCAATCTATAATGTTTCAATTGACATACAAAGCAGGATACTCTCAGTCGAGATTAGCCAATTCTAGTATCGATCTCCTCTCCTAAAGGATAAAAGGTCAAGCAGACTCATATAAATCGTAGTACAATGCAAGATACTCCCAATTCATAGTGTCACAAATCAAGTCAATCAATCAATCAATATATGCTATAGGTCTTAGTACAATATAAGATACTCCCAAGCTATAGTATATCTCAAGTCGAGTCAATCAAGCAATATCAAGATAAAGGAATCGGCTATAGGTCGTAGTACAATGTAAGATACTCCCAATCTATAGTATATCTGAACTGTAGTACAATATAAGATACTCCCATTCAAGAATGGTCAAGTCAAGGACAAGATATAGAAACTGACAACTCAATCACAAGACAAGGTAACACGAAAAGACTAATAATCAAGCAATGTCGAATATCCTATACGTGCACGTAAATCTAGAACAAGTAAACAATCCAGGACAAACCAATCACGATATGGAAATCATGTGACAATATAAAAAAGGAATTCAATAGAGAAAGAGAAAATAATATAAATACTGTATATGTTCGACAAGGTATACTTGCCTGTTGTCTGCTGCTGCGGTGCTGTCTGACTAGTGTCCTCAACCGAAAGTGTAGTAGATCCAAGCTGCCCTATATAATATATTCTAATCAATACTAACACAAACTAATCTAAGGAGAGCTACAGAGGTTATGGTGGAGGTCACGTAGAGCTCAGGCTTGAGCTGATCTTCATGAAGATGAAGATGAAGATGAAGATGAAGTTGATAAAGAAAAAGAAGATAAAGAGGAGCAGTCTTTAGGTTATGGTTAGGGTTTCTATTAGAAAAATGGGGAGAGATCGTATATAGAAAAGGGAGTTAGGGGTTGGAATATAGTTTGTGGCTATACATAAAAAAGGAGATAAAAGTTAGGGTTTTTTAATATCCATTGGATCCTTAATCCTATGGCTAGGATTAAAAGACGAAAGGATGATGAGAAGGGTTGATAAGCCCCCTCAGATCTTAATCCAAGGGTCATTGATTGACCAAGGGCGAACGGTAGGATGAGAGAAAAAGTGTTTTAGTTACCCCCTCCTAGATTATGGGTTAGGCCAGTCGAGGGTCAAATCTTAATAAAAATTATGAAGCTAAAAAAACAAGTTAAACATTCCTTAATTAACCAATTCTGTACTTAATAATTATAAGGGGGTTTCCTAAGTAGGGGTAACACAAGCAAACAAATTTAGTTGGGTGAACTAGGTCACAAACATACCACAGAACCTAGAAAAATATTCTATCATATCACTACAACATAATATCACAAATACTAATATAATATACGATTATTCAAAAAAGTGGGCTTCACGCATTTGCTCTCTGTACTTTACTTTTTATATTTTTATATTTTGATATATTTCTGTGATCTTACTACTAACATTTTTTAATAGATAATATTTTGCTTCCTACTCTATTCACCCCTAGAGTATATCACTTTATATTTCAATCCTACAGTGTTGTCACAATAAATGAAAATCTTTGTATAGTACATATTATAGTCTTCTAGAGTTTCTTCAACCATAAAATTTGTGCACAACGATGACCTACAGTAATATACTCGGCTTCAGTCGTTGATAGTGCAATAGAATTTTATTTCTTGCTAAACTAAGAGACTAGAGCTTTTTCTATGAAATAACACGTACCGCTGGTACTTTTATGGTCCACTTTACATCCAGCAAAATTAGCATCAAAATACCCAATCAGGTCAAATGATGTAGTTTTGGGATACCATAAGCCGAAAGTAGAAGTATCCTTAAGGTATCGAAAGATACACTTAACTGTGCATAGTGTGATTCCTTAGGATTAGCTTGATATCTTAAACATATACAAACGCTAAACATAATATCAGGTCAACTAGCAGTTAATATAATAAACTACCTATCATACCTCAAAACTTATGCTGGTCGACTGGTTTGCCACTTTCATCAAGATCAAGTTTGGTTGATGTAGCCATAGGGGTCCCGATAGGCTTTGTGTTGTCGAAGTCAAACTTCTTCAACAAGTCCTTCATGTACTTAGCTTGATTGATAAAGGTTCCCAGAGTGTTTTGTTTGATTTGTAGTCCGAAGAAGTTGTTTAGCTCTCCAATCATACTCATCTCAAACTTACTCTGCATACACTTAGCAAATTCTTGACATAGATATTTGTTAGTAGAACCAAATATAATATCATCCACATAAATTTGCACTAATAAAATTCATTATTTGAAGAATTGGTAAACAGTATTGTATCAACTCTTCCTTTAGAAAAACTATTTTTAAGTAGAAAGGAACTTAGGCGATCATACCAAGCTCGAGCTTGTTTGAGTCCATAGAGTGCCTTACGTAACTTGAAAACGTGATCAGCAAATTCAAAATCTTCAAAACCTGGGGGTTATTTTACAAATACTTTTTATTTTAGAAAACCATTTAAAAATGCACTTTTCACATCCATTTGAAAAAGTTTAAATTCATGAAAATATGCAAATACACAAAGCATGTGAATGGATTCTAATCTAACAGCAGAAGCATAAGTCTCATCATAATTAATTACTTCTTCTTGATTATAACCTTGAGCCACTAGACGAGTTATGTTGTGCAAAACTTGTCCAACCTCACTAAGTTTATTTCAGAACACTTATTTGGTACCAATATTAGATTGTCGACCAATAGGTTTAGGAACAAGTTTCCAAACTTGGTTTCTCTCAAACTGGTTTAATTTCTCTTGTATGGCATAAATCCAAAATTTATCTAAAAATGCATCTGCTACTGATGTAGGTTCTACTTGAGAAATGAATACAAAATTAGCATATATATCTTAACTAGAAGAACCTATACCTACTCTCTTTGATAAATCACCTATGACAAGAGATTCTGGATGGTCTGGCATGAATTTTATCTTCTTTGGTAGACTCTCCAGATAGTCTTTGTCGGCAGCAACATCTTCAGTTGCTTTGGGTGTGTTCCTTGCTTCTTCATCATCGCTGTCACCTACTATATGATTGTTGAGCTCATCAAATGAAACATTAATCGATTCTTCAATAATCATAGATCTCTTATTAAAGACTCTACATCTCTTACTCTTAGTAGTATAACCACGGAATATTCCTTCGTCTGCCTTAGAGTCAAACTTACCCAAGTTATCCTTGGTGTTCAAGAAAAAATAGCGACATCCAAAACTTTGAAATATGAAATATTAAGTATACGATTAAACCATAATTCATAAGGTGTCTTCTTCGATATAGGTCGAATTAGAACCCTATTCAAGACATGACGAGCTGTACTTACAGCTTTAGTCCAAAAGTATTTTGGAAGATTGTGTTGGTTTAGCGTGACTCTAGGTGCGCCATATCGCTTAGAGTTTTATTCTTCCGCTCCACAACACTATTCTGTTGGGGAGATCTAGGACAAAAAAACTCATGAGTAAAATAATTTGTATCGTAAAAAAATTTGAAAGCAAAATTTACGAATTCGCCTTTATGATCACTTCGAATACGAGTAATCATGAAACCTTTTTTGTTTCGAACCTTTTTGAAAAAAAATCTCAAATTCAAAAAGTGAATCACTTTTGTTTGATAAAAAAGGTATATCTAGAGAAATCATCAACAATAACAAAAGCATAGAGCTTACCACCAAGGCTGACGACTCTACTAGGTCCAAATAAATCCATATGTATTAACTAAAAGATCTGGAAGTACTTACATCATTGATGGATTTAAAAGAGGATCTAATTGCTTTATTTTTTTTGCAATCAGCACATACCATGTCTCTCTTGAAAGATATTTTCGGTAGCCCTTTTACCAATTTTTTCATTGATAGTCTTGAAATGGTATCAATATTTTCATGTCCTAGTCTCATATGCCATAGTTAACTTTCATCTTAGTTGACTACTAGGCACTTACCAGCACTGTTAGTACTTTCTAAAAAGAAAACATAAATATTATCCTCCCTGATTCTTTCATAGACATGATTAAGGCTATATTTTAATTTGGTTATGAGATAAACATCTTTTATTTCTGGATAAGGGGACATAGCAACAATACTATTACCTATAATGTTACCTCTTAAATTATTTTTGAATGAGACATATCCTTCTCTTTTCATCAATAGCGTTGCGAATAAAGATGTGTCACCTATCATGTGTCGTAAACATTCGCTATCGACGATCCATTTACTTCTAGCATGAGAGGGTTGACCCACCTACAAAATAGTAGACGTGACCTTTGGTACCCATTTTTTTAAGGTTCCGAAAGTGTTAGTCTTAGGTATCCAAGCATAAATATTCATGTCAACTAGATTTCTAACTCTACAAAACTTATGAATGTGTCAATGTGAACCATAATATGTTCATAAAATTTTAGAGCTAGTGCTTGGTGTCATGTTATTGACATGATGATTGTGTGTCATCCTTGGATACTTGTAAACAAAGGCATGATTATGTGAAACATTATGCTTACATGCTTTCTTTGATCGTGTCATGTTACGTGTATATTGTGTCATATGATAGATCTTTGGCTGAGTAGGAGGTATCACCTATTTTTCTAACTTTATCTCTAAATTTTAGAGAAAGCACGTGCCTTGCCATATTTACTAGATATAGCATCAATCTTTTGCACAGCGATGCTATACTTCTTCTTCTCTAACTCATATAACTCATTCAACTTGGCATAGTCATGATCTCTTTTCCCAATAGTTTTATGAGCATCATGCAAGCTAAGCTTCAGAGTTGATATTTTCTCATTCGTGTTACTGATGGAAGGTGTTTCCCGTATATCTTCTAATATGGATGATAACCTTTTAACTTCAATAGTTTAAGCTTTTATCTCTTTTCCAGACTGCTTATATTTATCCAAGACTTTCGTGTGTTCGTCTAATAAGTCGCTAAAAGTATCAGAAAGTTCATCAAATGTAAAGTCATTATATATAGGATTAGTTGTTATCTGATCAAATGCCATCAAACAGACATTTGTAGAACTGCTTGGTCTTTCAACTTCTTCTGATTTGCTAGCCTCACTTTCGTACCATATACTGGTATTTGTATATTTTCTACCAGTTGTTGACTTCCTACTTGGTCAGTCGTATCGACTGCTATTCTTGGCTATTAGGCAGTCTTTTTTGATGTGACCCGTCTTTTGCAACCATAGCAGATAGTCTCTTTTTCATTGCTTTATTAATAATCTTTTTCTTTCAGTTTGATCTCATAATCCTCAATAATTTCTTAAAGTTTTTTACAAGAAGAGCTTGTTCCTCACCATCTAAATTTTTATTATCCGTGTCTTCGTTGGTATTTCTTTTAGCATGAACTTTGAAGGCAGTAGACTTTTCTTTTGGAGTCGATTCTTCGAAGTCTTGAAGGTCTAGTTCATGAGTCATCAGCTTGCACATAGTGTTTCAAGCAACATAGTGGTGAGATTGTTTCCTTCTATGATCGCAGTAGCTTTTGGGTTCCAGTTCTTTGTTAGTCCCCTGAGTACTTTGTAAATCTTTTCATGATTTGAGTAATCCTTGCCAAAAGATGATAAAGGATTAGTAGTAAACATCTGAGTGATTGTTTCATTTGGCTTCATCTTGAAAGCCTCATACTCTTGTGTCAATCTGCTTATTTTAGATTCCTTCACTTGTGAAGTACCTCCATGAGTTACCTTACAAATTTTACAAATGTGGGATGTGACACATGTAGATACTTTGTTGAACTTAGTCTTATCAATAGCACAAAATAGTGCATTGATCGCTCTTGCGTAAAGACTGGCTTATGTCTTTTCTAAATTCGTGTATCTATTATGTGGTTTGTCCACAAGATTACCGTCAACTACGATTCTAGCTGGCTTTTATAGCCGTCTATGAATATAGATCAGAGATCAAAGTCAAAAGATTTCAGGAAGAAACTCATTCATTTTTTTACAACAGTTATAGTTTGTTCCATCAAATAGTGGGGGTCTATTTGTGGATTGCCCTTCACTTGTGAATATAGATTTCATGGCTACTATGTATATACTATTCAGAGTGTTATATTTGTATATAACCTGCTCTAATACCAATTGTAGGAACGTTGAGCAACTCTAGAGGGGGTGAATAGAGTGTGTATGTGTAGTGGAAAGATAATCGCCAATTATAAATATTATAAGTAGTGTCACAACTATGAAGTACTAGGCAGATAATATCAAACTATAAAAATTAAATACGTAAAGTAAAAAGCATCAGAAAAGCAAACCCATGACATAGCGATGTATACTGGTATCTCCCTGAGAGGACTAGTCCAGTCTCGAGTACTCTTCATCGATGTTAATCCACTATAGCAAAGCTTTAACCGAGTGGTTGCATCTCCTTACAACACGAGTTTTCGTTCGAAGGACTCGCAACTTCAAATGAGGCAAACTTTTAAAAGTTAAACATTTTCGGAAAGCCTTCTTTACAACTCGAACCAAACTCTAAATTGAATCGGAAAGGCACTTGGCTTAGCTAGGAGTTGTTAAAGGCTAAATGTGAAAGTGTATAGCTCTGGAATGCTTTTGAATAAAGAGATAAGAGAAGAATGATGGAATGAACTGGAATGGGAACTTCTCCTCTATTTATAGCATTTTTTGGGGCAGAACTCGGCACGTGTTTGGGTCTACATTTTTCGTAGTTTAAAAAGTGGTTGCAAATCTTTAGGAAGACCAAAACGATTAGGAACTAACATGGCTGAACTCGGGCAGAGTTCAGACTGAACTCGGTTGGAGTTCTTTCATTAAGAACTGCTCATTTTTGTTGGGCTTTTTGTATATTGGGTATTCGGTATAGTACTGGGTATAGGCTTAGTAAAGAATGTGGGGTAGATAGGTATGCTATTTGGACAGTGGAGTTCAGTATAGCCAGTTGCCAATCTGATCAACCTCACATTTTCCTCACTCAATAAAATAAAAAAATACAGAATAAAATAAAAAATTCTCTTGACCAGCAGTTGGAGTTTTTGTACGATAAAGAAGATAGCGACAGCACGTTGGAAGTAGACATTTTATTTTTGTACTTGTAGCTATATATTATTTGCGTATCGACCAAAGTCTATGTTGATTATCAAAATCAGGTGCGACTATGACTAATGGGCCAACACATCAGTGTTTCTAGACAAGGTTGTCTGAGCTATCGAAAGCCAACTGATGGTGAAAGACACATCTATGTGGGTGACGGCAAGTCGGTAGAAGTGAAAGAAACATCTTAGGTTATTATTGGAAACTGATTTTTATTCGAATTTTGATATATAATTTTATTATACCGTCTTTCAGACGAAATTTAGTTTCAGTTTTCTCATTGGAAAAATTTTGTTATCATTGTTCATTTGGAAACAATAAGTTCAGTCTATCTTTAAATTCAAATATTGTTGGTAATGGTTTTCTTAATGTTTATGATAACATATTTTGTTTGAAACTGGTATCTTACAAAGAAACCTTGTATGTGGAATCACGTGGTACTAAATGCAAAATTAAAAATAAAAATTTAGCCTCATTATGGCACAAGCGATTAGGTCACATATCTAGAAATATAGTTCAATGATTTGTGTTTGATGGGATTTTGGATTCCTTTGACTTCACATACTTTAAAGTCTGAATTGAATGTGTAAAGGAAAGACAATCAAAACTGTAAGTAGCTACTTTATCGGCTATGCTGACAAATTAAGGGTTATAATTATACAATGCCACACAACGGAAGAAAAAAATTCGAGACGAAAACTACTACAATCTTTTACGATATTGAGTTTTGGGGAGAAATGAAGTCAGGAACATTGCCTTTGAGAAGGATTCGATTTCGATTCCCACTATATATCACTTTTGATAATGTGCAAGTTTCCTGTCATTGATCAAGTAGTGAATCTGGAACCTCAACAAGACAATGTTAAATTACCTCTACAAGTCGTTATTGAGCTACCTCAACAAGACAACGTAGAGGCACCCCCATTCAGGATGAGGTAATTGTTCTTAAGGAACAAAATTAACAACCTCAAGAATCTGTACCATTAAGATGGTCCACCAGAGAAAGGAGACATACAATTCAGATATTTTTTTCATATTTCTCCATGAACATGATAAAGATTGTAGAATATTTGAAGATTATCCAATCAACTTTCATCAGGTCATAGAAAGATCTAATTCTCAAAAAAGGATTAATGCAATAAATGAGGAGTATAGGTATATGCAAGACAATAAAGATTGGGAACTTATCCCATTACCAAAAGATACGAAGTCTATTGGTTGCAAATGGATATTTTAAATCAAGAAAGATTTGAAGGGTGATGTGAAGAGGTATAAAAGCACGCCTTGCAGCTAGAGGCTTTACTCAAAAGTTATGGATTGATTTTAAGAGACTTTCTCTTTGGTTCCTCAAAAGACTTTTTTTTGAACAATTATAGCATTTGTTGTACATTTTGAACTTGAGTTACATCAAATGGATGTCAAAATGGTGTTTCTCAATGGTAACATTGATAAAACAATTTATATGGTAGCTAAAAAAAAATTTGTGTTGGAAGACTTAAAGAATATGGTTTGCAAACAGACAAATCTATTTATGGACTCAAGAAGGCTCCTCGACAATGGTACTTCAAATTTGACCAAGTAGTTATCTCATTTGGTTTTGAGATAAATATTGTAGAAAATTGTGTATATCACAAGTTCAGTGGGAGTAAACATAATTTTTTTGTTTAGTATGTTGATGACATACTGCTTGCCAAAAAATAATATGGGCATGTTGCATGACACTAAAAAAATTCTATTAAATAATTTTCAGATGAAATATCTTGGTGACGCCTCTGTTTTATTAGAAATCCAGATACACAGAGATCGTTCTCGAGGTATTCTTGGATTATCACAAAGGAGTATATCGATAAAGTACTTAAAAGATTTGGCATGCAAGAATACAAAGTATGTTACACCTGCCGTAAAAGGAGTCAACTTCTGTCTCAATCAAGTGTCCTACGAATAGACTTAAAACTAAAGAAATGTAATGGATTCCATGTTCATTAGTTATAACTTATAAGTCTAATGTATGCTCAAGTGTGTACGCGTTCGGATATTGCGTACATATCTAGGATGTTAGGTAGGTATTTAAGCAAATCTAGGATGGATCATTGGATAGCAGCCAAACTACTTTTATAGAGAACAAGAAATTATGTATTCTTTATGGAAGATCGGATAATTTCGGAGATCATAAGGTATTCTGACTCTGATTTTGCTGGATGCTAAGACAACTGGAGATCTGCATTAGGTTATATTTACCTGTTGACTAGAGGAGTTATATCTTAGATGAGTGTTAACAAACACTCATAACTTCTTCCACCATGACAGCAAGGTTTATTGCATGTTGTCAGGCATCCAATCAGAAAATATAGTTGCAAAATTTTGTCACAAGGTTGCGCCTACAGAAGGGTATTGAAAGACCATTCAAATTATGGTGTGACAGTAAATCAGCAATACTGTATTCCAATAACAACATAAACTCGTATAAGTCAAAGTATGTTGACATAAAGTTCCTAGTTGTGAAGGAAAGAATTCAGAATGGTCAAGTATCCGTAAAGCACATTAAGACAAACTCCACGTTAGTGGATCCGCTCACAAAACGGTTACCACCTAAGGTCTTTCATGAGCACACTACTCATATGAGTGTTATCTTTTTTTAGGATATGACAGTATAGTAAGAGTTTGTATTTGTGTATTTTGGTGCTATATATTTGGATTTGGGTGCATTTACGTATTTAAGTATTTTGGATATTTATCTAATCAGATATATGAAAATTAAGGTCATTTTGTTTTCATTATGTTAAAGTATTGATCTCACTAAAGTAAAGGAGGACCAATTGAAAATAGACATGTATTGTCCACTTTGTAATTTTTATGCTACGCATCCATAATTGATCTATGTCATTTAGATATATTGGTATATGTGACCATTGATGGTTTAATTATGCTAAATGTGACGAAGGCCGCTTTAATCCTATATTGATATGGTTAATGGACGATATTGTTCAGATATAATTTAAGGATTAGATAGCAAATTTTGAGCTCATAAAGGTAACACAAATAAGGTTACGTATGTGACCTAGTGGAAGATTATTGGAAATATCCAATAATTAGTGGCCACACATATAAAATTAATTGTGTTGGATTATCTAAATAATTAAGCTAAATTAAAGTAGTCTAATTTAAAATTGGCTTGAGGATATAATTGTCATGAAAATAATGTAAAGATATCGGAGATAAATCTATTTTGATGATGGGCCAAATTAGAATATATATATATATATATATATATATATATATATATATATATATATATATATATATATATATTTTATATATATATCCTCACATGGGCTTTGTGGTCCCCCACATGGCACCTCCAGCTGTCACTGCAGATCGGTTGGCGTTGTTCCCATCGGCGCACTCTTATCCAACTACACCCCCCTTAGCGCCTCCCCTTGCCAAGGCGCCCCCATCCCCTTCTCCAACTCCTAACACAGTTGTGTCCCCGCCCCCGTCGTGCCGCTCTTGACATCCGCCACCACCCTACCCCCTACAACTGCGGCCCTCCTGTTGCACACTTACGGCGTGCCATCCGCGGCACTTACGACTCCCCTGTCATACGAAGAGAAGCTCAGACCAGATCGAGGGCGATTCTTTCCCATCCCGCCAAGGAGATTGTACTCCTGGAGATAGAATTTCCATGTGATTAATGTCATGCGATTCGCGTCCCCTTCTCCATCGCTGAAGTTTCATCCTTATCTGTCACATTCTCACAGACCTGCGTCCTTAAATTCTCCAACGGATGCCCGAAGCTCTCCAGAGTGCAGGAAGCGATCGCTGGGTGGGG
Source organism: Iris pallida (assembly GCA_029216955.1). Lineage (NCBI taxonomy): Eukaryota > Viridiplantae > Streptophyta > Magnoliopsida > Asparagales > Iridaceae > Iris > Iris pallida. The sequence goes on along the minus strand of JANAVB010002026.1, from coordinate 2,087 downwards.
GCTCACTTCCACATACAAGGTCGCTCCTTTAGACCCTAAACACATATTTCTTCACTTATCCTCCGATGTAGACCACACGAAGGTTTGGTCGAGTGGAACTGGCAAGATCGACACCCAGAGCATAAACATCATCAAATGGACTCCTGAGTTCAGCACTAAAGTGGACTCGACGATAGTCTAAGCCTGGGTTACCCTCCCCAACATTCCCCTAATCTGCTTTGCCTCTGCGGCATTGAAAACAATTGCCAGCTCATTCGGGACTTTCGTGGCCATGGCCGAAGAGACCCAAAACCTTTCCAGGGGCAATTACGCCAAAATCTGCATAGAGCTCGACTTATCCAAGGACCTGCCAAAACAAATTCAGATTGAGCTTAGGGACAAGACGCACACTCAGACCATCGTTTACGATAACAATGTCATCTTCTGCAAGCAGTGGCATATAAGAGGTCACTCCACGGAGCACTGTTTTAGAGCGCACCCGGAGTTGAAGAAGAATTCAAACCGAAAGAGAAACAACACCAAGTCAACTCCTTAAAATCTTCAACGCCCGATTCTTCCTCTCCCGAACTCTCACGTCCGATTCGATGACATCGTCAGAACTACCAGCACACAACCCCTCTCCCCTACGAGCAGAGCCGTGGCGCCCTACAACCCTACGGCCATCATCCTCACCAATAAATTTGACATCCTTACGTCAGCACCAACAGACACCACCACAGAGATCTCCAGCTCCGACGAGTCAACAGAGCCTACCCTGGCGGTCAACGAGGATAACCCGGACAGCGACAAGAAGGAGATTCCGTCTAAGGAGAACCCTCCAGCCCTCAAAAGCACAGAACCCCACGAAGTAGACAGCACAGCACCCCACCACCTCACAGTGGGCTTTTGTGCGGACGCTTTGGCTAACGTTAGCCTAGCCCCAGTGGCCAGGCTTCAATAAGCTGCAGAAGCAGCGCTCCTCAGCCCGAACAGCTAATTTGGAGCCCTAGCAAAAATTGAAGGAGAGGCCTACATGCACCCTTCGGAGGAAGTAGCATCCCAATCGGAGGAAGTAGTAGCCCCACCAAAGGCACGCCCGCATCGAAGGACAGGCCAGAGGCCATAGCCTCCGTACAACACAAAGCAAACAGGAAGAAGAAAAATGACAAAGAGCCCACGGCCATGACCACTAGCCCTGCCGCGAAACTCACAAAACCCTGCCTCCACAAGATCTCTAATGCTTAACATCCTTTCGTGGAATATTAGGGGCATGGCGAACAAACCAACACTTAGAAGACTTAATAATCTCAAAAAATCCTACAGGATTAATATTTTTGTGTTCATCGAACCCAAAATCCCGCACAAAAAACTCAAATCCATCCAGCTCCAGCTCGGTTTTCCTTCAGCCGTAGCCAGCTATAACGACATCGGGATCCTTTTTGCGGTAGACATCAAATTCGGTACAGTCTACGATTCAAGATAGGCATTCTCGTGCTGGGTGGAACACCCCACGCTCCTGTCCCGCTTCTTTTTGTCAGCTGTCCACGGCAGCTGCGATATCCCAGAACGCAAACTACTTTAGGATTCCCTGAGGGACACTCACCTTAATTTTCTCAACCACCCGTGGCTTTGTGTGGGAGACTTCAATGCAATCACATGCAGAGAAGAGAAGTCGGAGGGTCGATCGCCCCCCGCTGACGACCATCAACGACTTCAATAGTTTCATTTTCAACAACCACCTGTCTCCCCTCCAGTTCTTCGGCAACGCCTTCACCTGGTGGAACATGCAAAAAGGGTTCCGATGGCAATACTCCCATCTGGATCGTGTCCTAGTCAACACCATATGGTTGGACATGGGCCTCACATCCAACCTCTCCCACCTCAACTCTACGAAATCAGACCATTCCCCCATCCTCATTGAGATCAGCAACAACACCAACCAGATCAAGAAAACCTTTTGTTTCCTCGACTTCTGGAGCCATCACCCATAATCCAGGAACAAAGTGGAAGCAGCTTGGAACACCCCCATCGACTCCGACCCCCTCATCTGGGTGGCAGTTAGACTCAAAGCAATGAGAAAAGCACTCACGGCCTGGAGTAAGAATGCA